>CM062820.1:637642841-638230859 GCA_031772625.1 Pinus tabuliformis | reverse complement strand
GCAAGAATGAAGAGCATTTTTTATTTCATTAGAAAAGAGAAGGGATATTCAATGTGTTAAAATCCATTTTCTTTGAAGAGTAAGATAGGAATAAATTGCATCCTTGGAAGTAAATATCAATAACTCAATCATGCACATTAACAATCTGATTTAATAAATGGACTTCTATCATATATAGTGCACTTGCACTTCACAAGCTTACCAACTCCAGTCGATAGTTCATGTAACAATTTAAGGCAATTAAATTGACAAACACTATGCTCAAACATATTGACTTGTATTACATAGATCATAAAGCGTGATCAATACTACTAACTTGTTCTAGTTATATTGATGGATATTATTGTATAAGCCATGTATGAGGGAAATCCTTATTATGTGCCCTTACTTTAATTAGGTTACATATACTTGTTACACTAGATACTGAATATTTAGGCATATAACGTAACGATAACACCAACACTCTACATGTGTATTCAATGGAAATATGATTCTGTGTCTATATGGATTTATAGAACGACCTAATAAACTCAAGTTACCCCATTCACCTATGCCTTTCATAGTACTTATATTGGATGAAACCCAACTTTTGCATGCTTTATTGGTACCAATAGGGTAGCAAGAATGGTATGATTATCCATTGCAGTTATATACGAGCATATGGTATTGGTACCGGGGTTGCTAGTTGTCTAGTAAGGATGGAATTGGTACTGAGATGGCACTAGTTAGAAAGTAAGCTAATAAGTAAGATGGAGTTGAGAGAGCTTGAATCTTGCAATCTAAACATTGGTACATTTCCTAGTATATAGATTAGATCCCTACACTCGGCATCGAGCATCCTATTGTATGGAAGAGAATCTTGCTCGACTACAATCCATCCAAGGGATTCTCCCTCACCACCACAGGCTATTTATTTGTTGTCTAGAGCTACCAGGAATTCAATAACTATAATACCTAGTTGGACCATCTGGTTATTGTCGACAGCCAAGAGAAGGTGGAGGAGATGTGAAGGAATGAATGTTTTGCCAATAGACTTAATGGACTAGGCATAGGAATGAACTGCTTTTCTTGGTCAATGTGAAAAGCAGAAAGGAAAGACAATTTGGGGTGCCATCCATTTATGCCCTCTGGCCATGGTCTGAGAGAGCATCCCTCGAACATCAATCTAGTTGTCCAAGCATTTCATCTTATTTCTTGCATCTAGTCTGAGCATCAATCCAATATAGTTTAGTATCCTATCCTGGAGCTCTGGTTTCATTGTTCAAAAGGAAGGATGTATGATATCTTGATAGTAATGTATCAAGATTGGTTAGGATGCTTCCCACACCTCCAGTTGAGTGAAGGATAATTGGCTAGACTGCCCGAAGTTGTCTATTCTAGTGCCTCTAGAAATAATTGTGTTGGATTAAGAAAGAACTCTATTGGCTGGGCTATTATCTAGCCTTCTCCAACCCACATTAGCCATCCTATTGAATGCCCTATAGGAGGCAGGAGTAGTGATTCTTTCTTTTCATCATACATTTTGACATGCACATGTTGTGTATTCACTACTAGATAATACAATTAGCTATCATGATTGAATGGACCAACTACTAGAAAAGACCTTGAAGGTTGAAATCCCATTAATATTTTTTTGTGTTGGTTGATAGTTGGTTATCACAGTCCCATATAAAAAAAATTTCAAGCTAAGATTAATTAGATCATAAGTTACTCAATCTATGCAAACATGGTACTTCTTTCAACTAATCATATACATATGTCTTATTATCCCAATACATAACCATGTGCTCCATGGCACTTCATTTTCACTAGACGTTATCTAATCTTGATGGCATACATATTTTCATTGTGACTTTCATTCTTTTTTCTACTCCAACACAGTTGAAAAATGCAAGAAAAGAAGCACCTTTTAGTGTATGTCACTGAGGAAAGTAATGAGCCTCCAACCCTTATTTAATCATTCTATGCACACGCAATATTTTCCTCTGGACTTGGAGACTACTTTTCTCTGTAGTGCTCCTCCTTTCTCTTCATACATATATCTAAGTTGTAAGTCACTCTAAGGATGTGGATTGAGTTAGTTTTCAGAATTAATCTTTCCCTAATACAAATATGCTACATCAAGTTTAGAAATTTGAAATTATAGCATAGGCTATCTAGAATAATTTGGCCTTTTCCCTATTTTGGTTGTGATCTTAGAAGTCTTGTATTCTTGCAAATGTTTCCTTAGATTAGTTTTTAGCTGGGCGGCATCCTCCACATTTTGGTGAGTTATTTGTGATTCAATTGCCACAGTGTCTATTAAAGGTTTACTTTCATCTCCCTTGATGATATTTTAAGGCATTAATATCTTATTACAATCGAAAATCCTTCTTCTGAATGAGATATTCTAAAAAAACATTAGTCCTCAATGTCTTCTCTTAAGTTCCTAGATCAAAATCAAAAGAACTTGTACTTCATTATTGAGGGAAAGCAAGGTATTTGAAATGTTAGTTTTTTTCCCTACACATGAGACATGAAATGTGGCATGCACTCTTGATCTCCCAATTCAAAAATACATGCCACCTATCACATACTTGTTAGAACATTAGAAGGCCCATAGCATGCATGCCCTTGTTTCTCCACCCCTTTACCTTTGAAATATATATGCTTATAACATTGTTAGTCCTAAGAGGGAAAAATATACAATTCATGTTGACTATGCTACTGGTTTTGGTGGGACTTCATCCCCCCTTGGGCCAATTTGATGTTCTACTTTAGCTACTTCAATATTTGATGGCTTTTATTCTCCAAGAAATCTCTACCAATTGGCACTTCGGTGTCTTGATTAGTTAAATAAATAAGTAAAAGAATGGCATAATTATAAAGGGCCCTAAATTGTGACATTCCAATGGCTATGTGGTATATTGCGTTGTACCAATTCTCTTCCAAGTACAACAATTTTGTCTAGGAAGCTTAGTTCTATACAACATAATTTCTCTAATACCCCTCTAGTAGCTTGTTCACAATCTTTGTCTGTCCATCCCTTCGAGGATGATCACTGGTATTTGGCTTCAAGGTGGTACCAATAAGTTTACACAATAGCTCCAAAATTTGCTTATGAATTTCAAGTCATTATCACTAACAATATTTTTTGGAAGGTCATGCAACCTATAGATATGTTGCATTAGCAACTCAACAACCTTTTAGGCTTTGCTAGAAATATTCATTGAAACAAAATGGTCACACTTAACCAATTGATCAATTACCATAAAAGTAGTTGCTTTTCCTCCCCCCTAGAGCAACCCAGTAATGAAGTTCATAATAATGGATTATAACCTTTCACTGGAAATGGGAAAAGGTTACAATGATTTTGGACTTTACAATATTTGTTTTATCCCTTTTTGATGTTTAATATCAAGCTACTAAACTTTTCATATATCCCTCAAGACCCTTCTAAAATAATATACTCTTTATATCGTAAGAGGTTTTTAAAAAGTTACCATGACTAACAACAGGTGATGAATGGCATTCTATCAAGACACTCTCCATAAAATATACAATTGGACACATGATAAAGGAAATGCTTATAAAAATCATATCACCTGAGAAGGTATTCATGTTCTGTTTTTGTGTCCTTATGAGAGCATGTAGTAGGGAAACAACCCTCTCATCTTTGGCATATTCGGCCAATATCTTTTCTTTCCACCACCATTCTATAGTAGATATTGCTTTAGTTCTGGCAAGTGGGATAATGAGTCTATAACCACATTGTTTACCTCTTCTTGTAATGAATTTTAAAATGAAAACCTTGTAATTATCTTGCCCATTTGGCTTGTTACTCACTCAAGTCATTTTGTGAGAAGAAATAGTTTAGACAATGTTGTTTTGTTTAAATAATGAAATGATTCCCAACAAATATTGTTTGAACTTTTCTCGAACATTAGTAAGAAACAACATTTCGTTATCATATATTGATAAGGACTTCTACTTATTATATAATTTTCCATTGAAAGACAATTTTCCATTAATTTTCCATGAGGATAACCCCTATGCTAATGCTGGAAGCATCACGTTCAACTATAAAGGGTTGTGATATATCTAGGAGTGCTAGTACAACGATGGAAGTCATTACCCCCTTCGTATGTTGAAAGGAAGACTTTGTTGCCTCTATCCATTTGAATAGGTCCTTCTTTATGAGATCAGATAGGAGTGCCATGAGGCGTTCAAATCAATAATAAATTATATGAAAAGTTGCATATCCCATTAAGCCCTCACAACTCTGTCACATTCCTCGGAGTAGGCCAATCAATAATGGCTTCAAACATACTTGGGTCAGCACTAACTTTGCCCCTACATATGATGTCTCCCAATTACATAAGTATGCAACACATTCTTTGGAATGGGTCAATCAATAATAGTTGGAATATTTGTTGGGTCATCTCTATCTCTTTGCAATCTCATACTTCGATTCTTTTGTAGATACAGAGTAAAGTCACAAGAGTTCTAAAACAATTCTCAAATGATGAAAATTCTCCTCCATATTGTTTCTAAAAATGAGAATATAATCAAATAAGCAAAAAATTACATATATTCAAGTATGGCTTGATGATTCAATTCATTGTAACATTGGAATGTGGTTGGTTCCTTGGATTTCCAAAAGGGCCAAAACACATCACCCAAAACTCGTAGTGGACTTGATGGATTCTAATGGTTTTCCTCTTTGAATTCCCCTACATGTCCTCTTTTAATTCCCCCCTATCTTCCTCCTTTGAAGGCAGAACTCAATCATGCATTAGACAGTATCTACAGGAAGTTGATTTAGGCAACATGTACCTCCCTGTGCCACCCCCCAACCCACTCAACAACCCTCTCATCCACTCAATCCTAAGTTGGGCTTCAAGGTTGAGACCTTAATAAGAATCTTAGAGGTCATTCTTATTTCACCAATGTACCTACAATAGCATTGGTCTCATGACTTAGAGATGAATTGGAAAATGAATAGGGAGAAATAACATGAGTCCTAAAAGTAGCCTCTAACAGGTTAAGGCAGTAGCCTGACTGTTTATAATGTAGAATAGACAATATGGTAGGACATTACAAAGTAAATCTGGACTATAAATTAGAATGATTTCCATCCTCATGATGTTGGAAGTGTGATCAAGGTGGATATTGGTGGCCGCCCGCCTATTCCACTTGGAACCTCAGCATTTTTTCTCTTCAGTTTTCTAGTTCCTTAATTATAGCAAATTTTACAATTTTTGGCAGTTTTTTGGGTCCTAAACTT
This sequence comes from Pinus tabuliformis, assembly GCA_031772625.1. Lineage (NCBI taxonomy): Eukaryota > Viridiplantae > Streptophyta > Pinopsida > Pinales > Pinaceae > Pinus > Pinus tabuliformis. The sequence continues at coordinate 638,225,593 of CM062820.1, read as the reverse complement.
CTGGAGCCATTTTGAGGCTCTAAATGACATTTTTTTGGCAAACTTATTCCATCATTTACATTCGTAATTACATCGGTAGTTGTAGTCCTCAGAGAGGTATTTCCAACGAGGTATCATATGCGTCAAACATAGATAATATGACCAGGTTAATACCCTGGGAAGTTTTCTGCCCAACTAACCCCAACGGGGCCAATAAACGCTTAGTGTTACATGTCCTCGAGTTAGGATTTTGGCTGTTTAGGGTTTTATCTTATTGTTCAATAATAAAAATGCCCTTCAGCCTCATTATAACATAGATCAGAGGCATGTAGTTGCCACATCTCTTCTCAGAGATAAGTTACCATTGCCTAAGCTATCTTATTTCCATTATGTTTGTAAGTATAGTTCAATATCTTTCTATTAATGAAATGAAGTGTTTTTCCGCTGCATCTCTATGTTTATGATTATATTTTTGAGTTGTTGCGTTCCTGTTTATGTTCAGACCAGCGGTATCAAAGCGGTCTGCTCTTTCTCTGTTTTTATTTGCATGTCCCCAATGAGGTCAGGGTATAAGGAGTTAGGGCTTGATCTGGTTGAACCATTGCAGGATCAACCTCGCAAAACCCAATGAAATCCCATGGCGGAAGAAAACAAAGACGAGGGAGCAGGAGATCCTTGCAAAAATTAGCTCGAAGAAGCCCTCTAGTGACATACATATGCGATGAGGGATAACTTTTCCTAGATCCTTCGAAGACTACCCACAGGTGATGCATCTTCATCTAGCAGCCACTCTAGAGGCACCACTCCATTTAAGGTACAAGTTAACATTGATATTCCCATATTCGAAGGCCTCATATATGTAGATGCAATAGATAAATGGTTAAATCTTTTGGAAGGATATTTTCCAGTTCATGACTTTTCCAATCGGGAAAAGATTATGTTTGCTCTTCTCAAAATTGCCCCACACGTCAAGGACTAGTGGGAAACCTATTGTGAACAAAAGGATGAGAGTGATCCCTCACTATGTTTAGCTGCATCCACTTGGAATTATTTCCGAGATGCCATCAAGGAATAGTATTACCCTATTGGGAGCTATGAAGATAAATACATAAAGTGGACCACACTACGACAAGAAAGGGACCAAGATATGTCCGAGTTCACAAATACTTCCTATACCCTTTGCACAAAGTTGGGTATTAAGGGTACTAAGTGATATTTAGTGCTAAAGTACTGCGCCTATCTACACAAGTACATCCAGGATGAGATGAACTTCCTAGACATTTCCTCACTCGACACAACGCATTTGTACACTGCAAAGATTGAGTGTTGGCTTGAGGAGGCCTAACCTAAGTTCAAATTTAATTAGCCTAACAAATCCCTACACTACTGGCCCTTTCGGTAGCAGAGCACGGACTAAGGTCTCACCCGATGTAGTATGGGGGGATGCCAGAACCAAGCTTCCACACTTGAGATGTCTGAGGGGTCGATTTAGTCCAACTGTGAATACCTTTGTGCAAGTTACTTCACGCACTGCCCTGACCTGCGAGGCCTTCGCAATCTATTATAATCCCCTTCCCGCAACCCTAACTAGGGGCTGACATGGTTTCACACTACTAAGGCAACGATCTATGCTATTTCCCCAAGTTACACCTCAGATCTTACTTATATTCATATAAATCTTAGTTAACTTCATGTAAATATATACTTTATCTTATATTCACTTAATAAACACAATCATATAAGTTTGTGCACCATATAAACAACAGAAATGTAATTTATACACAATGCATTCAATGCAAAAAACAGTAAATTAATACACAAGAATGGTATAAAACTTCTGTTTATTAATGCTTCAATCGGTTACATAGCCAACCTCCCTTCTGTTGGGCGCGAGATCCACCAAGGGAATTTTTGGGGCTTAAAGCCCAGATTTTGACCAAATCTGATGTAGAGACTCTGGGTTTTGTGGGCGCAGAGCGCAAACTTGTAAATAAGTCATAGGGTTGTATGCCCTCACTTTTGTAAATGTAATGTGAAATTGTATAAACAGAGTGAGGCTATAAGTTTAAAATCACCTAAAATATAAATAGACATGAATGAAGGATGAAGAATTGAGTCTTATCTAAGTGTAGAGTCGAGTCCTAGGTCATAGAGTAGGAGAAGGCTCTGCAGCTGAGTGCGTAGACGCCTAGTAGTCTACAATTGAGTGTGCAGACCCTTGTAGCTGAGTGCGCAGGGTGGGTCGAGTCTGTAACCTTTGGAGAAGTAATAAAGAGAAGTTTCATATCATTTCTGTGTACCTTTTCCTATTTTATGCATTGAGTATATTAGGTATGAATTGCATTTTTACGGTTTATATGAGCGAACTTATATGATTATGTTGACTAAGAGAATGTAATACAAAGTATCTATTTACGCAAAGTTAACTAACATTTATAGGAAGATAAGTAAGATCCATGGTGTAACTTGGGGAATTAGCGCAGATCATTGCCTTAGCAATGAAAAAGTATCCCAGCCCCTGGTTAGGGCTGCATGAAGGCGATTATAACGGATCGCGAAGGCCTCAGAGGTCAAGGAGGTGCACGAAGTAAGCTGCGTGAAGCTATTCACAAATTGGACTAAACCGACCCCTCAAACATCTCAAGTGTGCAGAAACTTGGTTCCAGCATTCCCCCATACTGCTTCGGGTGAGTCCTCAATCCATGCTTTGTGTGCTGTTGCTGAAAGAGGTAGTAGTGTAGAGATATGTTTGGCTAATTAACTCTGAACCTGGGTCAGGTCCCCTCAAGCCAACAAATGGTTTTGTTGTTGAGACCAGAATCTACATAGAGATGTCTAATGTCATATCATTCGAATCCAACTAAGAAGGAAATTGAAGGCTGGTTGGATAGGAGAATTCATGAATTCGTGGCACAGGAGAACAGTAATCCGTGAATATCGAAGGAAGAGTGGTTATATTGTTAGCTATACACAGAGATCCATGAAATCTTCTTCACATCTTTCCCTACTGAGTTGTATGAGTGGATCCCGAAGCTAGAAGATAGCCAAGGGAGGTGGAAGCTTGATAGTCCTATTGTGTGGACCCCAGAGTTGGTGCATAGATTGGAAGCATCAGAAGATAAGATTGTGCACGTTGTTGATCACTGGATCGATCGGATTATAGGAGGATTCATTACTGAGTTTGCGGTAGATACTTCAGTCACCTATAGCGAGGCAGTGTGAAGCTTCCTCAAAGGATCGCGAGGTATGTACGTAAAGTCTCTGAATACTTGGATTAAAATGCTATTGTGTGAAAATAGGGTTATGTAATTACCTTGATGTTTGGAGCTACGCGAAGTGGAAAAACCTATAGAAACGAAGAAAGTAAGGGACCAGAGAATAGACATTTGATTTCATCTCCACAAGGAGATGACGAAGAGCTCACAAAGGTCTCTCCATGAAGTGTGATCCATTTGATAAGGAAAAGGATTCCACACATATCACCCCCACCACACCACCACCAGCTTCATCGCCTTCACCTCCATATTCACCCGTACCACCTCCGCTACCACCGCGAGTCAACATGGCAAGCGTGATAAAGTTTCCTGTGTTGAAGGGAGTAGGAAATGAGGATCCAGACCAGTTTTGGTTTGTGATAAGATCCATATGGGAAGCACAAGGATTTATATATTACAATATAAAGAAAGCGACACTGGTTAGCACCCTGCAGGACCACATGCTAACCTAGTATATTAAGCATTCTAATGACAATCCGAATGCTGGGATCACGGATATCCAAACTGCGCTAAATAAGGAATTTAGTAGGCCAAAGTCAAAAGCATAGTCAATCATTGGGTTCAAAGAGATCACAATGCTACTAGGTGAGACTTCTTGGGAGTTGGATCAGAGGTTGAAGTGCACAATTCGTGAAGCTAATATGACTTTGACGAATGGACAGCACTGCAAATGGTTTGTACCATCGCTAACACCGCATTTGATGAATGTGCTGTCACAACAGAGGTTAACGACTCAGGCAGAAACCTTGGAGATCGCAATGAGGCTACATGAGACCTCAATACAGGATCCTAACTTGGGAGTTCAGTAGATCCATGCACAGTTGAAAAACTTATGCCTTGAAATGCAGAGTCTGAAACAGGATAGGACAGCTCGATCAGAATTGAGCAAAGAGGTATGGTGCGTTAAATGTAAGGGTTAAGGTCATGACAAGGACCACTACTCGATGTTCGCAAATTACCTTGCAGGAGGAGGACTGATGCTGTTAAGGTAGGAAGCACAAATGGGACCTAGTGCAGTGCCTACTTTGTGGTGCACGATTTGTCAAATAGGAGGGAAACACGCTAAGGAAAACTGCCATTTGTTACAGAAGTATACACAAAATTCGCAGCAATTGTTCTGTAACTTTTGTAGGTCAGTAGGACACGATGAGAGCACTTGTAGAAGCTATGAGTTAGTGATGGACAGAACTCCCTGTTATCATGAAATCTAGTGTCTATGCAAAGTTGCTAGTCCCACTAAGATGGGTAGCTATCTTAGAAACAAACATATTAAAGTTACTTTCATTTTCCTTTATGAGAAGTAGATAGGAGAGGATCAAAGAATACCAACCTCGATCTTCCGCTCGGTTCTTTGCTTGTTCCTTCTCCTCACCGACAGGTCTTTGCCACTTCTCCCTTGACCACTCCTCTTCAAAGAGTACCTGTAAAGTCAAAGCAACATAATACCTTCAAACTGCAGAGATCTACAATCATAAGCAATATAGGACCAGATATATATTGACCACACAAATGCATATATTATCAGACATACAATAATGTGGAGGAAAGCTTGAATAGCTTATTGATATAAAGATTAGAAGAGAGGATTACAACCCATTGATCTGACCCAGCATCATCCTCCCAGCATGAAAGCCCTTCTTCACCTCATAAAAATCTCAGATCACCCAACGCTATGATATTCCACAAAGAAACCAACAACACTTCCTTACAAGATACAAAATTCTAGCCTCTGGATCTCTGGGATGAGGGATCCATATATAGATGATTGCAGGGAGGTGAATCAGCTTCTGGGATTTTGATTAGTGTCTTCTCTCTGATAGTTCTTGATTCCACTTGGAGATTGATGATCTCTTACTCATCCCTGGGCAAATTCAGAGAGGCAAGTGTCACAGGAGAAGTTTCTGGAAGATTCCATGTTCATCCACCTCGCAAACTGTGTCTACCATTTGTCCATTCTCACCCATCGCACCCTATAGAAGGGATTTCCAATATGCATCGCACCTTTTACACTGGGTAGGTTAGATTCATCGCACCCTTAGCACTGAGAAACCTGTATGGTCTAGTTTTGACCAGTTCTGAGCAGTTTTCTGTGGAGAACTTCTAGGAGATGATGTAATCAGCTGACCTTGTTCCTTTAGGGCATGAAACAACACTTTTAGGGACTCAGAAGCCCTTGGTTTATGGACATATATGATTGGGGTTGCAGTGCCCAAAAATCTCTATAACAGTTGCCCCCTAAAGCATGAGGTCGTTAATCTTTTGATGTCGGGTGAAATGCTTTATCATGAGGATTCGAGGTTTTTCGAACTGGAAGGCGATCTATAATAAGATACAATACAATACATTATTTTCATAGTATTTTCATGATCTAGCTAAGATGGGCATTCCCATGCTTAGATTTATAAATTCATTTTCATGTACATGGGATAGACAACCGTCTGTGTGGAAGACTGATGATTCTGATAGAGTCATCATCCTTTGATTCGAATTATCATCTGTGCAGCAATGATGTACATTTGAAGTCTTTATTTTCCTGAATATATCGCAGCCCAAATGGATGAAACTACATCTGGGGTCTTCAAACTCGTCCAATATTCATCCGAAGTACAAGTTGATCCATGTGAAAAATGTTCTGGAGTCGAACATGGAAAGACATCGCTTGATTACCAGCCAATGATGTAAGTTGTTACCAGGCGCGAGAGGAATCACCGATAATGATGACGAACCTCAAGGTATGACAGTACAATTCACGTGGTGTGAGAAAGGGACTTGGCGTTGAACACCACGCAAAATCTCTCGGTTGAAGGCCATTGATGTAAACCTGTCTCCGAAAGTGAGAAACCTGCCATTGAGGTATGCAAGCTTCAAAGTATTGAAAGGGTTGTTCCTAGGTCGACTTCATGGATAATGAGTTGATGTCCACAAGAAGTGACCTGTCATAGGAGGGTCTTAATGAATCCCACATCTATGACACAGAACGAAGCAAATGACTTTTTTAGGTGAAAACGATCTGATGATACAGGGTTCAGGGTGGCAGTCATGAAGGAATGAAGCGTAAAGGTATTGCAGTGGATGAGACACAAGATGGGTTGGTGAATTCCCTGATTGACTTCTCTTGAACATATCAGTGACACTGAAATGGATTGTTAGCATTAACCCCAAAGATGGATGGTACAGAGGACCAATGGTAATATGACTGGTGAACAGAATAACCCAACCCGACTCAATCATGGTGATGGAGTGAAAGTGTCATGTTCAAGAACGACTTGATACGAATAAAGTTTCTTCAAGTTATCTTCCCAATTTTTCCCCAGTCATTGCTGACCAGTACCTCTTTATTTTTATCAAGCTTGAGGAGGATAAAATATGATTTTTCTATAATTTTCCCTTCAATTGAACCTATCGCTATGTTTTAAAGAGCCTAGCGACAGTGAAACTCGTTCTTTTCTGCATGGACAAGTTTGTCGCTATTGGTTTTAACGAGTTTAACGATAAAGACAACTTGGTCCTTTTTCAATTTTAGAGAGTCTGAAAAGGGATGGAAAGGAAACTCCAGTGATCCTTTTTCGTCACGTAATCCCTTAAGTCCGAAAAGGTATAAAATAATACGAAAGGGATGAATTTTTGATAGTTTTAACGAGCCGAACAAGACAAGCGCCGATATTTTTGTGTAATAATCCCTCAGGTCCAAAAGGATTAAAATGTAGAGGAGGGATAGCACTCCCGGTAGCTTTAACAAGCTAGAGAGGTCAACTGCTCGGCAATCTTTTCATATTTTACGAGTTAGATGAAAAGAGCTAAAAGGAGACTCGTTTTTTGAGGAAGGAGTGATAATTTCAGGTAGCAGCTGATTCCAGGTAAGGTTTGGAATTTTCCAATCAAGGCAGTGTCACAAGGATGGCTAACAGAATCACTCTTCGCAGCTATTCCTCAAAATGGGTAAACAATCAAATTGAGGTGAATGATCGGCTAAAACAGAGTGGAGGTGATGATAAGAACATGACCAAGGCTCAAGCGCTGATGATAATGCATTCACAATGGTTATTTACCCGAAATTGGTTCATTTTTTAATGAGCTTAAACTCTGGGGGGAAACATTTGGTCATTTCTTAGGTTTAATTTTTAATGAGCTTGAACTTCACATAAAAACTGCTTGTGCCAGTCGTATGATAAGGACATCTCATCGGTAGACTCCATTTTTATGGAGCTTGCACCTTTAGAAGCTTTGTTATGTATCCTTTCATTATGAAAATTAGGAATGACCAATCCTACGAGTTTAAAGGGTTTGAGAATCTACAAACGAAGAAAATAAATGGTCGTTCTTCACTTGCACACAAAAGGGTTTGCATGCCCCAAGGTATAGTGAAGTACAGTTTCTAGGCTACCCTTCAATTTGCAGAAAAAACATTTGTTCTATCAGGAAAGGCCTACTTTCTAACAGAGGTATCTTATTCTAGTCTAATACCCTCTTCCTATATGGATGGGCATTGGACCAGTCACATTCCTCCATGGAAACCTAGTCTATACCCAAAGCTTTCCTGCCAAAGCAAACCAGGGTGCATGCCCCCTGGGTTTCAGTCCTGACCCCCAAATTAGTCGCGTTCTTCAGGTGGACGGACTAGAGATTGATGAGACATTCATTGCGTAAAAATATCATTTAGGGATGGCATTTGACTATTAGCTATTTGTGAGCCGGGGAACAAAAGCTGGTCTACGAGCTGGACCACTCAGCCTTCATGCGAAAAAGACATTACTCGAAAGAGTGACAAGACAATGGCTCCCATGATATAAATATAGTCGTGCACAAGGAGTAGGTTATAATCTAAAGGTCCTTGGACTACCATTATGTTCATATAAACAATTTTCCTTCTCAAAGTTATAGGCAAACTTAGAAGGATCCCTAACGGTCGACTAGTTCCTTTATCAAAGCCTGTTAGATTCTTCATCTCAGGCAGAAGCGATGGCGAACCAAGTGCTTTCCAAGAAGTTGAGGAAAGGATACTCGCAGAAGCCCCCTCATCTATGATGGTACCGACCATGACCATTCTGTAGGTTTGAACAATGACTCAGAATGGTACACTAGCTAGTAAATAGGGTCTGCCTAGTATATTCCAATCAAAGGAAATGACTAGGTTGCTTGGAGGTGGGACTGAGTAAACGGCTGGGTCTGACTCTGACAAACTTCCTTCCTATGGTAAAGGAATGGGTAGATTTCCCCCATGTTCATCGAAGTCTGTGTTTACGAAAAGAGTTTGAACGGTGTCGTTCTCATTCTCTTCGGTGATTGAATCATCTGAAGATGGACCTTCCGAAGACAAGACTGAGTCGACTACCACCTCAACCTTTTGACTTTCATCTGGATGGATTCAGCGGGTTTATCTTCAATGATAGATGCTTCAATCAACCACAAAGTTGTGTCAGTCGGATTTTCAACTAGCGATGGGCTCGGCAAGAGTTTCTTGAATCCAGGAGGAAGCCGCAGCGGTGAAGTGGGATGGTTATCCAAGACTCTATTAGCTTCATCTAGGAAGGGAGAATGGTGGACAGCATGATTCCATTCACACAGTTTGCAAGGAAATTTACTTCTTCCTTTCTGTCTAGAGACTTCGTTTTCACTAGTTGATGGTGTGCTTTCAACATGACTGCCATAGGTTGATGACACTGGATTGTGCAAACAAGGAGACCAGTCCCTTAAGATCCGTGGGATACAAGGACAATCTCGATGATAGTAGTCCCCTTTGCAAATGAAACATGGAGATATAGGCCTGGACGGTGCCGTGTGTGGATTTTCGCTAGATGATGGATGGTTACCCGTTTTTGCCTTTGGCTCCTTGTTCTTCTTTTCCTTCTTCTCCTTCCCCTTCTTCTCCTTCTTAGTTACTTGATTTTTTGCTTTACCAGCTTCATCAAGCAAAGAGGAAGGAGGAGAGGGAGAAATGAATGAAGTAGAAGGTTTAGGGGTAACTCTAGTATCGTCTAGTTGCTGACTTGATTGTTCAGGAATCACGGTATTCTGAACAATGGAGGTCGAGAAGAGCCATATTGGCAAGTCAATCGTCAATCCTGGAAGTGACAATGTGGCCATATGAGGTGCACCAACATCTCCCCAAGAGGAGAAAGGACCAGGATTTCCTCCAAGGGGAAATACTTGGTTGGTGGACTCCATTTTATCAACCTTAGACCAACAAGGGAACAATGACGTTATTTCGATTAAAATAAATTTTAGATGCTTTGACACAACTTGCTTTTTCAATTTTTAAGAGTCGAGAAAAAACAAAAGATGACTCTAGTCGCCTTCGATTTTTAATGAGCCTGAAGTGACAAGTGCTCAAATGGACCTTTTCCTTTAAGGAGTCTGAAAAGGAATGAAAGAGACTACTCTGGAAATCTAGACAGAGGGATTACCAAACCAATTGCAAAACTACAGAATACTTTTTACGGTACGAAAGTCAATATTCCTGAATGCTGTGTTTAGTGCATTGCGATCGATAGGGTGGCAGACACGGCTTCCTATGGATAAAGGATATAGCCTATTGTGGTCTTCCAATATATACTCAATGGTACATGGGAGCAAAATTCCGTAGTGGCACTTTTCGTCTCAAAGAGGAGGAATCACCTAACCTACAATGAAAATGATAGTTACCAGGCTTTATGATGTCGGAAGACGTCTCTAGCCTAGACTTCTAAATGTTTTGCGTTAGGATCCAAAGCATTTTTATTTTCATTGAATTTATTTTATAGTTGATATTTCTTAAGAAATTTTCCTTTTAGGTTCACCGCATGATGTAGATATACAATTCTTAAAATGCAATCTAAGATGATAAAAAATAGTTTAATCTTCTTTTTGCAATGAAAATCCTAGCTACTAAAGAAAGAGAGATGATATTCTTTCAACATAGAGCAGAGAGCACACACTAGATGCACTGTCCTAAATCAAACCAACAAGCAGTCTAAATGAAAATGCATATGCATGTATTTGTTTTCCGCTTTCTCAATGTGTGAATGACATAAGGAATGTTGAGTACAAATCTGAATTATCTTTTCAAAGCGACAATGCTAACAAATTTCTCTTCAAAAACGAAAGGAAGATAATGACGACACTTTGCGACTTTGAATTGAAAACTACTTTCGACACTTGAAAAACTACTATTTCAAATCAAATACAAGAGTAACTGTATAATCGACCATCAAGAAAGATAGGATTCTTTTCTTTGACTGAAAACGACACTTGCGACACTTCCAAATCAAAAGATGACAGTTTTATTACGCTACTTTTTTTAAAAGAGAACTGTAAATGGCGCAAAATACATAAAAATGTTCACAATTCTTTGTACTATGGAGGCGGAATCATGCAAAGGAAGGGAGTTTCCACAGTGGTATACTAATCACAGACAGAAAAAATCCTAAATAAAGCTAAAGAGAGTGAACAAAGAAACCAAAATCTAGAAGCAGAAGAGGTCTTATCTGATCAGTGCACCTGCAACACAGGGAAAGTGCGATGCAGTGCACCTACTACACACAGGAGGTGCGATGCATCCAGATTCCCAAGAGGAGAAAGTGTGATGGTCCAGGGACAAGACTTCAACTTGGTTCTTGGTCACAGTTTGCACCCTAGTTTAGGGATTTAGGCCGAGCTAATGATAGTAAGTAAATAGAAATCACAGGGGTTGATCTAGTGAGGTTACTAGAGCCACCACTAGGGCAATTAGGATGTTTGCAAATCGATTGTTCAGTTTATAAACAAAACTGAGAGATAGACTGAAGCATCATTGATCTACTTTGCACTTGCATAGCAAATGTAATTCAAAGGCTAGCTAGCTTGACTTAAGGCTCCATCTGTAAGTTTATAAAACGAACAAATATAGACAAGAAAACAATCTATTCGTTCCCCAGCGGAGTTGCCATTTTGTTATTGGGAAATCTAGTGTCTATGCAGAGCTGCTAGTCCCACTAAGATGGGTAGCTATCTTAGAAACAAATAGATTAAAGTTACTTTCGTTTTCCTTTATGAGAAGTAGGTAGGAGAGGATCAAAGAATACCAACCTCGATCTTTTGCTCAGTTCTTTGCTTGTTCCTTCTCCTCACCGACAGGTCTTTGCTGCTTCTCCCTTGACCACTCTGCTTCAAAGAGTACATGTAACTTCAAAGCAGTATAATACCTTCAAAGTGCAGAGATTTATAATCATAAGCAATATAGGACTAGATATATATTGACCACACAAATGCATATATTATCAGAAATACAAGAATGTGGAGGAAAACTTGAATAGCTTTATTGATATAAAGATTAGAAGAGAGGATTACAACCCATTGATCTAACGAAGCGTCATCCTCCCAGCGAGAAATCCCTTCTTCACCTCATGAAAAGCTCATATCAACCAACACTATGATATTCCACTAGGAAACCAACAACACTTCCTTACAAGATACAAAATTCCAGCCTCTAGATCTCTGGGATGAGGGATCCATATATAGATGATTGCAGGTAGGTGAGTTAGCTTCTGGGATTTTGATTAGTGTCTTCTCTCTGATGGTTCTTGATTCCACTTGGAGATTTATGATCTCTTACTCATCCCTGGGTGAATTCAGAGAGGCAAGTGTCATAGGAGAAGTTTTTGGAAGATTCCATGATCATCCACCTCGCAAACTGTCTCTGCCATTTGTCCATTCTCGCCCATCGCACCCTATAGAAGGGCTTTCCAGTATGCATCACACCTTTTACACTGGGCAGGTGAGATGCATCACACCCTTAGCACTGAGCAACCTGTATGGTCCAGTTTTGACCAGTTCCGAGCAGTTTTCTGTGGAGAACTTCTGGAAGATGATGTAATCAGCTGACCTTGTTCCTTTAGGGCATGAAATAACACTTTTAGGGACTCAGAAGCCCTTGGTTTATGGACATATATGATTGGGGTTGTAGTGCCCAAAAATTTCTATAACACTCCCACCAACAGTGTTCATGCCGAATCGCGACCCCTAGACCAGAGTGCAGGGATGGCGCGAACAGGATTCTAGTGGAGCAAATGAGGCCGAGGTGGAGGAGGACCTGGAAGAGATCGTAGAAAGCTGATATGCTACAATTACGGAGGGTCAGGAAATTATGCTCACGATTGTATGAATCCAACATGCCCATCATTTTTGTATTTTACCTTGTTTGATCATGAGATGGAGGATTATCCTATGCTGATAGCTAGGTTACGCGGCAAGGGAGCACTACCACCTCCCCTGACTCAGAACCTAGAGATGATGCGGTCTGAGCAACGTGAGGAAGATCTGAATGTGAATATTGTGCTCCGTAGTGGAATTATGATGGGAGATGGTAAAGGCAAATAACCTGAAGATAGCACTTGGGTTTGCAAAGCTCTAGCAAAAGAAGCAGAGTTTGATTTTGAGTGCGCTAAGGAAACCTTCATGGAAGCTATGAAGAGCTTCGTTGATGCCTCCACTTCAGGAAGAGAAGATAGACCGGAGCCTGGAATGGACCCATCTATGCTCACGACATTCCTAGAAACATGCATGAAGCTACTACGCAATAGGAAGGTTGTAAAGGATTACAGGAATTCATTAACAGATGCACTAGGACTGCACCAAGAGAATCTCGCGTAGTCTGAAAGATTGGAAAGCATAAGACAAGGATGGAGAGAGAAATGAAGCTAACCACACAAATTGGATAATATGAGATGGACCAAGCAATTCTTGACCTAATATCGGACGTGAGCATTCTGCTGAAGCAGAAATGGGAGTGCATGGGGAGGCCTATGCTACAGTGGTCTCCTATTCAGCTGCGAATGGTGAACTAATAGAAGAGAATACCCCTGGGGTGATTGCAGGGAATCACCATGGATATTGAGGGAGCAAGCACGCTAGAAGAATTTGAGGTGATAGAGATTGTTGATGACATCAATCCCTACCCCATGCTCTTAGGAATTGATTGGGCCAATGACATGAAAGGGGTGATTAATCTGAAGAAGAGCAAGATGATTTTTGAGAAGAAGTCTCTGTGCATAGTTATGCCCTTGGACCCTTCTAAGGGATTGCACTATACAGAGCCGATGCGCGAATATGAAAGCAACGACGATTTCGAATGAATTTACAAGATAACCGTGCGAGAGCAAGACTGGGTAAATCACACAGCAGATGGACGAATATCATGGGAGCACGAATGCTCATGGATGTCAAATTCAGATGAGGAGATAGAACGATGGCAAAAAATGGTTATTGCGCTGCGTATCAATAGAAGTGAGAGATATCCCTACATATGATCAATTAGGTGAGGTAGATGTTTTCTTGGACAAATGCGAAAGGGAGATGCCAGAAAAGAAATGCTTCCAGGCCTTGAATTGGGTACTACGCACTACACCCACAAGGTGGTGGGGTATGCACAGAGGAAACTTTTAATAATGGTGCACATGTAGAAAAATGTTGCGCTCATAGTTTGGGAAACCTATAGTGTGATTGGAAGAGAAATACAATGGACGGGATGGTCTACGTGCGCATCTATCTAGGTGGGTGTAGGCATATGGTAAACAACCTGCATGAATACACATGAACTACGCGTTGGGAAATACGGTGAATAAGCATGTGGTTTGGGGGAAATGTGTGAATGGTTCCTCAGGTTGGAACGACAGACTGTGGAGAGAATGAGCGCGCAGAATGTTATCCACGTGGAAGAATTTAATGATGTGTGCGAAGCACTGAACAAGGTATGTAATGCACAACAAAGTGATTGGGACCTGCACGTACCAGTATTCTTATGGGCTTATAAGACAACATGCAAACAACTAACGGAGCATACGCCTTCTAGGTTGACCTACGGAGTGAACATTGTAATGCCGATGGAATATATCATGCCTAGTCCGTGCATAGAAGCGCCCCCAGATATGACAGTTTGTGGAGATTTGGAAGAAAGGATCATGTAGTTGGAAGAGATCAAAGAAGAATTCTTGGGACTTGATGAAAAGATACAGCAGGGTAATCTTATGCTCCAAGAACTCATGAATAAAAGAGTTCAGTTGAGGGAGAAAAGCGGCATGGTGGAAGCAGAAGTCAAGAAGCTTGAGCAAGGAATATAGAAGGACTTTCTTGATAAGAAAACCATAGTGATAAAATAGGATGAACAAAATTACGTTGACAAATTTGGGGACTACTGCCGAGAGTTGATCAGTTTAATGCCTTGGATTTGACCATATGTTACTAATGGGATCACAGATGGTGGCACGATGCGGTTGGTAAAATGCGCGATGTAGTTGGTGAAGTCCAATGGTGACCTCTTCCCAGGAAAAGTAAACGGTAGTTAGTTGAAGCCATACACAGGTGGCCTGACCATCAAACTAGCTGCTGAAGGTACAGAAGGCTGCTGCTCAATGCCCTTTTGATCTTGGAGCACCTCAAGCAGAGTTGGGAGGTCTCCACACAAAGATCTCCACACCGATAGAGTGACTCGAGGGCGAGTCACGATATTTTTGTTAGGGGCCTATTGGACACGGGATCCCCCAAGGGAAGTTTTGGGGCTTAATGCCCATATTTAGACCAAATCCGATGTAAAGACTCCGCGTTTTGTGGGGGCAGAGCGCGAACTTCTAAGTGAGTCATAGGGTTGTCTTCCCTCATTTTTATAAATGTAATTTCGACTTTAGAGATAAACTCATGGTTCGTGGACCATGGGATTGTATAAATAGAGTGAGGCTCTAAGTTCTAAATCACAAAAAAAAGAAATAGTCATGAATGAAGGATGAAGAATTGAGTCTTATCTAAGTGTAGAGTCGAGTCTTGGGTCATAGAGTAGGAGAAGGCTCTCCAGCTGAGTGTGCAGAATCCTAGTAGTCTGCAACTGAGTGCATGGGCCGCTGCAGGTGAGTGTGTAGGGTGAGTCGACTCTGTAACCTTTGGAGAAGTAATAAAGAGAAGTTTCATATCATTTTGTGTATCTTTTCCTATTTTATGCATTGAGTATATTGGGTATGAATTGCATTTTTACTGTTTATATGTGCGAACTTATATGATTATGTTGACTAAGAGAATATAAGACAAAGTATATGTTTGCGCAAAGTTAATTAAAATTTATAAGAAGATAAGAAAGATTCGTAGTGTAACTTAGGGAATTAGTACAGATCGTTGCCTTAGCAGCGCAAAAGCGTCCCAGCCCCTGTTTAGGGCTAAGCGAAGGTGATTATAACAGATCACGAAGGCCTCGCAGGTCAGGGCGATGTGTGAACTAACCTGCATGAAGCTATTCATAGATTGGACTAAACCGACCACTCAGACATCTCAAGGGTGCGGAAACTTGGTTCCAACATCCCCCCATACTGCTTCGGGTGAGACCCCAATCCACGCTCTGTGGGTTATTGCAGAAAGGGCCAGTAGTGTAGGGATTTTTTTGGCTAATTAACTTTGAGCCTGGGTCAGGCCCCCTCAAGCCAACACCTGTGCACTCAACTGCAAGGGTCCGCGTACTCAACTGCAGACTACTAGGACTCTGCGCACTTAGATTTAGAGCCTTCTCCTACTCTACAGCCCAAGACTCAACTCTACAAGTAGATAAGACTCAATTCTTCATCCTTCTCTTACTTCATTTGTTTATTTACAACTTAGAACCTTGCTCTATTTATACAATCCTGATCTCTAAAGCTAACATTACATTTTAAAAAATGAGGGCAGACAACCCTATGACTCATTTACAAGTTCGTACTCTGCGCCCACAAAGCGCGGAGTGTTTACATCAGATTTAGTAAAAATCTAGAATTTAAGCCCCAAAACGTCCCTTGGGAGATCCCACACCCAATAGGCCCCCAACACAAATGTTTTGACTCGCCCTCGAGTCACTTTGTCGGTGCAAAGATTTTCCCGTGGAGACCTCCCAATTATGCCTGAATTGCTGCAAGATTGGCAACACACTGAGTAGCTTCCTATTGTACCTCTTTCATGCGCTATTTAGAGACCACAGTATCTGAACTACTTCCTTGCATCTGCTCCTACATTCCCTGCATCTACACAAGTTTGGCTTCGATCGAGGCTGTAATGATGAAGGCCTCATCGATCCATGGTTGGATGCGCACCTTCAACACCGCTTCCTTATGTCGCGCCACGTCTACCTAATCTTTGAGTGCTTTTTCCTATTGCCTTCACGCGAGCCTCTATGTAAGGGCCACTATCTGCATGGTCCATTTTATATCATCATATGTTTGCTATAGCTCATGTGCCTCTATTTCTAAGAACTGTATGTTCGGGTCCTCCTACAGAGTAGTGAGGACCTCGAATGACTCTTCCAAAAGTTTGGTGTAGTCCCTCACTGCACTACTAATCTCCTTTGTTCCCATTGTGATGGCACTGGCGCACTTTTCCCTCACCTCTAGTGGATTTGAAGGCTACACCTTCAACTGCATCTCAGTTATCTAAAGGTTCAGCTCCAGATGAACCTTAGCCATATCTTCTCGCACCTCATGCACCCTTGCTGTTAACGTCTGGATGCGCGCCTCTACTGGTGCCTTTGTTGGGATGGCCAACTCAGGGACCATTTGGTAGACCTCTTTAGCCACTTGCACTAGCTGCCTATTTTGTGTTACGACATTGTCTGCAGGCTTAGTTGTTCCATGTTAATTCGTCATTCACTGAACACCTGTAGTGCACGGCCCTCCCTAGCCTATAGTTCTGCAGTTACTTTGTCCTGCAGAGCATAAAGTGTCTCCCAAGAGAGCATAGCCATGTTGATCCTCAATCCTTTTAGTGCACTGACCATAGGCCTGTCAGCCTCATTTTCTGTGACCAGTGCCCCCTCTAGTAGCACTATAGTATTGGTCATGCGTGCGTGCAACATTTTCTTGGCTGCAGCCGTTCCTACTGCGAGGCTGGTCGACAGAGTAACAGCCTAAGGAGTGCACACCTTTGACTCTTGTGTCTGTGCCAGGAGGGCCCCAAATGCATATATTTTCCTTCACGAACTACTAGAGGGCCTCCATAGTGACTTTTCGCACCATCTCACCTATGTCATGTAGAGATGAATTAGTGAGGGTGATTGGGTCGAAAGAAGTCTTGGCGACTTTTGACTTCTTCCACGGCCCCACCTGCTCTCTCGAGTGGTGGTGCTTCAACTATATAGATGCTATCTGTGAGCCCATGCCACCTTCCACTATATCGAGCTCTTCCTCAGGAAACGATGACTTATGGCCCTCGCGCTCCTTCTCTGCTGCATGTTTCTGTTCTGTGGCTATCTTCTATTGTTCTGTTGCTGCCTTCACAGTGTCCCGCACCTCTTGCCCCTTTGCTACTGCTGCCTCTTTTATTCTTTTCTCTACCAACTTTTCCATCCGTAGTTTTGCCTCCTCCTTCTTCCTTTGTGCAGTCGACTTCTCTGTTTCCAACGTGGAGATGGCTGAAGCGCGCCACTCTGGTGACCACAACTCAAGTACGATGAATATGACGTCATCCGTAGCTTGGTACAAGAGCTCATTTCAATTCTTTTCGAGGTCCTCGCGCACCCTGACATACACATGATGGAAGTCCACTTTGAACTCCATGAAGCTTTGTATACTATTATAGACAGTGGGAGATAACCACGGCTTACAGTTAATCCACATTCTGATGTTCATCTCCATGAACACCCAGAATATCTTATTGTCTCAGATCCTCTCTGTGTTTTTAGTGGCCCACAACAAAGTGTACTTTGCTACCTCCAGAAGATCCTACACAATTGTTGGGAACTAGCTTTCCTCAGGCAATTCCCAAGCAACTAGCACTATGGATAGCAGAAGCCATGCATAGTGGAAAGCTTTCCCCTATTCCTGTGCCTCGTGGCAATTCTCCAGGAACTCCTTGCACAAGTATTCAAACCAGTTAAACTAGACCTCGTCCATGCACTGCATGGCAAGTGTTATCACTGGCGCAGGCACCTCATCCGTGTGGCACTTCCACATAACCTTGCCAGCCAGTATCTGGGTGGCAACTCTGACTACCTTATTGTTCATACTAGAGATCGCGTACCCTCTCTTCTTTTTCTCTAGCTTTAATTTTTCCTTCATGGCCTTCACGATGGCCAAGTTGTTGCTCTTACCCTCCGAAATATCTGTTGGGTCCTTCCCCTTATAAGGGAGTCAAGTAATTCTATGAATTAGGTGGTCTGTGATGGGGTTGAACTCCTCCAGCCACAAGCACCCATCATGCACCAGGGAGAGCAGCTTCTTGATGACAAAGATAGTTACTGGGGTGCGATGGTAATGCGGCACCTAGAGTAGTTTTAACAAACCTACGTTCTCTACTCTGTGGAACCACTTGTGTGGCTCCAATTCTATGACTCCCACCATAGTGTTTTTCTTTGGCCTCATGAGCTATGTAGTTTCCAAGTGTGGGAACTTCTCGTGGTCTGCGAGATCCCAGTATTCAAACTTTAGACTCATCACCCGTCCCAAGTGTACTCCTTCAAAAACGATATCGTCAGGTAGTAGCGGAGTCTGTGAGAGCTCTTGTTATTTTCTAGGTCCTTAGGTACCCTTGCTTTCCCTTTCCATGGACGAACATAGTGAGAGGGTCTGCACCCTAGGTTTCTTCCTCCATTTCTTCGCCCTCCTCCTCTTCGACCAAGATTTCTTCAAGGTCTTCCTCCTCCTCATCGATTTCCGCATTAACCGCTTTCCCTTTTTCTTCCATGGTTAGCTTAGTTCGCAGCAGGTTTCTAGGGGACACGTGAAACGGAACCATGGGCTACTTATCTTTCTTGGGTCTTGGCATGCGCAGTGATTTGGGGATTTTTGCAACTCTCCCGGTGCTTTGTGCGGTGTCTCCTATCGTCATGGCCTACGCAGCCTCTTCAGCAGTCATCTCGTCGATATCCATGGCTTCCTTTGGTGTGGTCATACTATTGTTCCACAAATCTCTCAATGGTTCAGGTATGTGCTTAACTAATGCCTTCGAGTTCAAAGAATCGAACAACTCAGAGTTATTGAATCTCAGGACATGCAATAGCTCAATTATCAAATGGCCAAGTGTTGTTTTCTAGGTAGCCCTTTGCAATTTATAGTACCTTTTGAATTCAAATTCGATAGTTCCCCGCAAATTTAGTCCATTAATTATCCCTTGGTGGCAAATTTTCCCAAATCTAAACCATAAAGTTTTCCTTCAATTTCCAGTACCCGCTCCATTTGGCCTGAAACCAAGCATCACATCGTGAATAGTGACTATGTAGCTACCCTTTCGCTGTCACAGACCCTGTCACACTTCGCTCTTGTGCGTAGTCCTGACATCGCACAGCTCCTGGGAAAAGTAGTTTATAGTCCCACACCTCCTTTCAATTGGCTGGGGCACTAAGAGTATGCTTCCCACGGCTAGTCAAGTGGCTGGGCCACCTGTATACAGCTTCAACTGACTATCGCTTACATCTCCTGGGAAGGGTTCACCATTTCACTTCACCAACTGCATCACGCATTTTACCAACCTCAACGTGCCCCCATCTGTCATCCACTTAGTAACATATGGTCCAATCCAAGGCATCAAACTGATAAACTCTTAGTAGTAGTCCCCAAATTCGTCAACGTAATCATGCACATCTTGTTTTATCACCAGGGTTTTTTTTTTCAAGAAAGTCCTTTTGTATTCCTTCGTCAAGATTCTTGACTTCTGCTTCCACCATGGTGCTTTTCTCCCTCAGCCGAGCACTTTCATTCATGATTTCTTGGAGCCTAAGATTACCCTACTGGATCTCTTCACCATGTCCTAAGAGCTCTTCTTCGAGCTCTTCCAACTGCGCGATCCCTTCTTCTAAGGCTCCACGATCCGTCATATCTGTGGGCGCTGCTATGCGCAGACTAGGCATGATATACTCCATCCGTATTACAACATTTTCCCCATAGGCTAGCCTAGAAGATGCCTGTCACATCAGTTTCTTGCACGTATTCCTATAAGCCCATAAGGCTGTTGGTACGCGTAGGTCGCACTCACTTTGCTGCGCATTATATACCTTGTTCATTGCTTTGCACACTTCGTTAAATGCTTCCGCGTGGATAACCTTTTGCGCTCTCATTCTCTCCACACTCTTTCGTTCGAACTTGAGGAACCGTTTGTGCATTTTCCCCCCCAACACATGCTTATTGACCGTATTTCCCAACGTGAAGTTCATGTGAATCCGTGTAGGTTTTTTACCATATTACTGTACCCACCTGGACAAATGCGTGCACGGACCATACCGTCCATTGTATTTATTTGCCAACCGCACTATATGTTTCCCAAACTATGACTACATCATCCTCCTACATGTGCACCAGTCTTCAAAGCTTCCTTTGTGCGTACCCCACCACCTTGCGAGTGTAGTGTGAAGTACCCACTTCAAGGCCTAGAAATGTTGTTTTTTCGGCACTTCCATTTCAAATCTGTACAAGAAAGCATCTACCTCACCTAACCCATCATAAGTAGGTAGATCTCTCACTTCTGTCGATATGTAGTGCAACGATCTTGTCATCATATTACATTTCAGCATGGTTACCTCGTGTAACTAGTTCTGCCATCGCTCTATCTCTTCATCAGAATCTGACGTACAGGAGCTTTCGCGCTCCCATGAGATTTTTCCTTCCGCAGTGGGATTTACCCAATCTTGCTCTCGCACAGTTATTTTGTAGATGCATTCCAAATCATCTTCATTTTCATAGTCACACGCCAGCTCGGTATAGCGTGATCCTTCAGCAGGGTCCAAAGGTATAACTACACGCAGAGACTTATTTTCAAAAATCATCTTGCGCTTCTTCAGATTAATCACCCCATTTATGTCAGTGGCCCAATCAATTCCTAAGAGCATAGGGTAGGGATTTCTATAATCAACAATATCTATCACTTCAAAGTCTTCTAATGTGCTCACTCCCTCAATATCCATTGTCTTCTTTTGGTTCACCATTTGCAGCTTAATAGGAGAACACTACAGCGTAGGCCTCCCCATGCACTCCCATGTCTGCTTCGGTAGAACGTTCGCGTTCGATCCTAAATCTAGAATTACTTGGTCCATCTCATATTCTCCAACCTATGTGGTTAACCTCATTTCTCTTCCCATCCCCGTCATACGCTTTCCAATCTTCTGGACTATGCGTGGTTCTCCTGGTGTGGTCCGAGTGCATTTGTTAATGAGTTTTTGTATTCCCCTTACAGCCTTACGTAGTAGCTTCATGTATGTTTCTAGGAATATCGTAAGCATAGATAGGTCCATTTCCAACTCCAGTCTATCTTTTCTTCCTGAAATGGAAGCATCAGCGGAGCTCTTATTAGCTTCCATGAAGGTTTCCTTAGTGTGCTCCAAATCAAACTCTGCTTCTTTTTTCGGAGCCTTGTGAACCCAAGTATTATCTTCTAGCTGGTTTGCCTTTATCATCTCCCATCACGATTCCACTTCGGATCACAATCTTCACATTTGGATCTTCCTTGCATAGCTTAGACCTCATCATTTGCAGGTTCTGAGTTGGGGGAGGTGGTAGCGCTCCCCTGTCGCGTATCTTAGCTATCAGCGCAGAACAATCTTCCATATCATGATCAAACAAGGTACAATACAGACATGATGGATGCGCTGGGTTAATACAATCACAAGCATAATGTCCTGGCCCCCCGCAATTGTAGCATATCAACTATCCGTGACCTCTTCTAGGTCTTCCTCCACCTCGTCCCCGTCCGCGCCTTTCAAATCTTGTTTGCGCCACTCTTGCATTTGGGTCTAGGGGCCGCAATTCAGCCTGAACTTTGTAGGTGGGAGTTATATCCATCATTAACTCATAGCTTCTACAAGTTCACTAATTGTGTCCTATTGACCTATAAAAGTTACAGAACAATTGTTCCGAATTTTGTATATACTTTTGTAACAAATGGCAGTTGTTCGTAGCATGTTTCCCTCCTATTTGACAAATTGCACACCACAAAGGCATCGGTCTTCCTCCCACAAGGTAATCCACAAACATTGGACAGTGGTCCTTATCATGAACTTGACCCTTGAATTTTACGCACCACACCTCTTCGCATACCTCTGGTCGAGCTAATCTATTCTTTTTCAGAATTTGCATCTCAAGGCATAAGTTTTTCAACTACACGTGGATCCGCTGAACTCCCAAGTTAGGTTCTTGCATTGGGGTCTCATGCAATCACATCATGATCTTCAAGGCTTTTTCCTGAGTTGTTAACCTCTGCTGCAACACTGCATTCCTCAAATGAGACATTAGCGATGCTACAAACCATTCGCAGTGTTGTTCATCCATCAAAGCCATATTATCTTCGCAAATCGTACACTTCAGCCTCTGATCCAGCTCCCAAGGAGTCTTGCATGGTAGCATTGTGATCTCTTTGAACCTAATTATCAACTGTGCTTCTGACTTTGGTGTGCTAAATTGCTTATTTAGCGCAATTTGGATATCTGTGATTCCCACATTCGGATTGTCATTGGAATTCCTAATATACCAGGTCAGCCCGCAGTCTTGCAGGGCACTAACCAATGTCACTTTCTTTATATTGTCATTTGTAACTTCCTGTGCTTCCCATATGGCTCTTATCATGAACCAAAATTGGTTTGGATCCTCATTTCCTACTCCCTTGAACACAAAAAACTTTATTGTCATTTCCATATGGACTCATGGTGGTGGTGGAGGTGGTACGGGTGATGATGGAGGTGAAGGTGGTGAAGTTGGTGGCGGTGTGGGTGGGGGTGCTATGTGCGGAATCCTTTGCCTTATCATATGGATCGTACTTCATGGAGAGACCTTCGCTAGCTCTTCCTCGTCCCCTTATGGAGGTGAAATAAAAGGGCCATTCTCTGGTCCCTTACTTCCTTCGTTTCTGTAGGTTCTCCCACTTAGCATAGCTCTAAACATCAAGGTAATTGCATAACCCTCTTTTAACACAATAGCATTTTAATCCATGTATTCAAAGACTTTACATAGTTACCTCACGATCCTTTGAGAAAGCATCACTCTGCCTCGCTATAGCTGACTAAAGTATCTACCGAGAACTCAGTAATGAATCCTCTTATAATCTAAATGAGCCAATGATCAACAACGCGTGTGATCTTATCATCTAATGCTTCCAATCTATGCTCCAACTTTGCGGTCCACACAATAGGATTGTCAAGTTTCCAACTTCCTTGGCTATCTGCTAGCTTCACGCTCCACTCATACAACTTAGTAGGGAAAGATGCGAAGAATATTTCGTGGATCTCTGTGTACATGTAGCAGTCTAACCACTCTTCTTTTGTCAGTTGCAGATTCCTATTCTACTGTGCCGCGAACACATGAATTCTCCTATCCAACCAACCTTCAATTTCCTTCTTAGTTGGATTCCAATGATATGACATTAGAAATCTCTATGCAGATTTTGGTCCCGGTAATGGAACCATTTATTGGCTTGAGGGGGCCTAACCTAGGTTCAGAGTTAATTAGCCAAACAAATCCCTACACTACTGGCCCTTTTGGCAACAATCTGCGGAGCGTGGATTGAGGTCTCACCTATAGTAGTATGGGGGGATGCTGGAACCAAGATTCCACACCCTTGATATGTGTGAGGGGTCAATTTATTCCAACTATGAATACATTCATGCAGGTTACTTCATGCACTGACCTAACCTGCGAGGCCTTCGAAATCTATTATAATCACCTTCGTGTAGCCCTAAGCAGGGGCTGAGATGCTTTCGTGCTGCGAAGGAAATGATATGCGCCATTTCCCCAAGTTACACCTCGGATCTTACTTATTTTCATATAATTGTTACTTAACTTTGCATAAATAGATACTTTATCTGATATTCACTTAATCAACACAATAGTATAAGTTCGTGCATCATATAAACAACAAAAATGTAATTTATACCCAATACATTCAATGAAGAAAATAGTAAATAAATACACATGAATGGTATAAAATTTTTCTTTATTAATGCTTCAATCGGTTATAGACTCAACTTGCCCTACGCACTCAGCGACAAGGGTCCACGCACTCAGCTGCAGACTACTAGGCCTCTGTGCACTCAGCTACAGAGCCTTCTCCTACTCTACGACCCAAGACTCGACTCTACACTTAGATAAGACTCAATTCTTCATCCTTATCTTACCTCAGTTCGTTTATTTAAAACTTAGAGCCTCGATCTATTTATACAATCCCATGGTCCACAAACCATGGGTAGATATCTAAAGCTGACATTACATTTAAAAAAATGAGGGCGGACAACCTTATGAATCATTTACAAGTTCACGCTCTGCGCCCACAAAACGTGGAGTCTTTACATCAGATTTAGTCAAAATCTGGGTGTTTAGCCCCAAAACTTTTCTTGGGGGATCCCACGCCCAACATTGAGCAGAAGTTTAAACAAAAGAAGTGGAACTTTTGATTTGTGAATCAAAAGAAAGGAAAAGGCACCCATAAACCACAAAAGAAGGGACCAAGCCAAGGCGGGGCCAACCAAGACAACCCGCCAAAGCTGCAAGTAAAGAACAACACTACGAAGACGAAGAAGGATACAGGAAAATGGTGTGAGTTCTATAAGAGCTCCACCCACAATACAAGTGAGTGTCGGGCCAAGAAATCATTGGTGGGAAAGCTCAAGGCATTTGAATCAGATGTAGGTTCCGACTCTGAACCAGAACTCGATAAGGGGACTCACAAAGGGAAGCAGATCATTGATGCAGTGCCCAGTGCCACTTTGGCCACCACAAAGATCCAGAAAATTGAGCTTGAAGATCCAGAGGAGGGGGAACGCCTCTTCCACTCATAGATTTGGGTGAAGGGTTCTCTATTGTAGTTCATTGTCAAGAATAGGAGCCAAAAGAACCTCATTTCAATAGAAGTCATGAAGCGGCTATGCTTAAATACTACAACACATCCATAGCCTTACACCATTGGGTGGCTTCACAAAGAACGATATCTTTGCGTTAGCCAATAGTGCCTCTTTCCCTATAACATCAAGCCCTTCACGGATGGGTATTATGTGACATTACTCCTCTTGAGTTTCTGATGTATTGTTAGGAAAACCATACTTGTGGAGGCGACATGTTGTATATGAGTCTAGATCTTACTCTGTGATTATTAGTTTGGCTAATAAGTTGTACAAGATACCGGAGTAGCTCCGCCTACCGCCATCACCTTGACCATTGTAAAGCAATGCAGTAAGACCATTTCCCAGACCAGAAAATTTGTTTTCCCTATGATTCTCCCCCAAGGCAAGAAGAAGGCTATGGCCACAGCTTCTGGGTAGGCCTCCTCTTCACAACAGAAACTTATGGACAAGGTCATGGAGGAGTATAGGGACATTTTATCCTCACCCATAGGTGTACCTTTGCACTATCAGGTCAAGCACTCCATCGATCTAAGCCTGGGCATACTGCTGCCCAATAGAATTATCTATCGACACTCTGTTCTAGAGAACAATGAGATCAAGAGGTAGATTTAGGAACTACTGTACAAAGGGAACATTAAGCCAAGATCATCACCCTGTGGGAGCCCGATTGTATTGGTAACAAAAAAGGATGTGACTTGAAGGCGTTGTATTGACTATTGGGCACTGAACAAGATCACTATTTGGAATAGGTACCCAATCCCATGGATTGATGACCTTATGGACCAGGTCAAAGGGGAAAAATATTTCAACAAGATTAACATGAAATGAGGTTATCACTAAGTTCCTATCGATTCCTTTGATGTGTGGAAGACAGCCTTCAAATCCAAGGAGGGCCTTTTTGAATGGATGGTCATGCCGGTTAGATTGACGAATTCCCCTGCAATCTTCATGAGACTGATGGACAACATCTTGTGGCCCTTCACTAATGCATTTGTGGTGGTGTATTTAGATGACATCTTGATCTTCAGCCAGAGTTGGGAAGAGAACCTCCACATGTTCAACAGGTCCTACAAAATCTTCAACAACACAAGCTATGTGCTGACTTGGAGAAGTTTACCTTTGACTTAACCCAGGTTCAATATCTCGGGTACATAAGTGATGCTGAGGGTGTACATGTGGACCCATCCAAGAAACAAGTCATTCAAGAGTGGCCAGCCGCAAGCACTCTAATAGAGCTCCATAGCTTCTTGGGTCTTGCCAATTTCTACCATACGTTCATGTTGGGGTTTTCTCATATCGCTTGGCCTTCATGTCAAGTCACCAAGGCCAAAGCGAAAGCCAATTTATTTTGTTCAAAAGCCCAACAGCAGGCATTCTTCAAGTTGCAGAACGATCATCATCATGTTGGGTTGTGTTATATTCTTTCTATGACTAGCCATGCTAGTTAACCAGGGGGTTAGATGGTGGGTCATAGGGGGTTTAAGGGGGGTAGTTAGCCCCCCTCTACGAGGTTTGGTGCAACACCTCAAGGAACATTTTTTGGGCCTTATATTAGGTGGGTAGACCTACCTAGGCTTTTGTGCATGGTTTTCGCACATGGTTTTGGGCGCAATGGTTTGTGGTCCATGGTATTGGATGCTTCAGCATGTATATATATGTATTTTAACATTCAAAGGAACATAATGAAAAATCAAGCTGGTAGTCCCAGTTTTGAGATCCACGGGAAAATATCTGTGTATATGTGTTTTATGTGTTATGCTCTCCCATTGTTTATTTTCTGTGTTTTAGATTTCATATGCAGGTAATTTCTGTACGAGGTTAAAACCTACATTTGGTATCAGAGTTGTTTTGGCTTCAAGGGGATGCCTCTATTGATGAGGGGTTCTGCATGGGCCTGTGATAGACCCTATTTAGTGGGATATATGTGGGATCGATTCTGGTGGTGAAAGAAGATGGTGAGAAGTGGAAAGATAGAGATCAAGAAATTTAATGGTCAAAGTTTTGATTTGTCGAAACTCAATATGGAGGATCTGTTCGTGGATAAAGATCAGTGAATTGTAGTAGATCCAGGTACTAAAGCAACGAGACTGTCCAATGAAGAATGGAAGAAGTTGGATTTGAAGGCAAAGAGCACAATATGATTATGTGTCTCAGATTTAGTATTTTTGAATGTATCAGGGGAAGACCTAGCTAAGGCTTTGTGGGACAAGTTAGGGACTTTGTACCAATCTAAATCTCTGGTGAATAAATTGTTCCTACAGAAAAAGCTGTATAAACTAAGGATGAAAGATGGATACTGGGTGACAGAACATATGAACACATTTAATAATATGGTAAGTCAGTTATTATATGTTGATATTAAAATTTTATATGAAGATAAGTGCATTAGTTTGTTGTGTTCTCTACCATATTCGTGGGATAGTCTGGTTATTGTAATAGGCAACAATGCAACTTCCTTGTAGTTTGATGAAATAGTCTCATCCTTACTAACGGAGCAGTTGAGATGAAAAAATATGGAGAGCCCGAATGGTGATACCTTGTCTGTACAAGGACAGTCCTGGAACATATACCAAAATAAGTCATTGAGTGGGTGATCTAAATCTAGAGGGAGATCTAAATCTCCAAGAAAACTAGTAAAGGTGTGCTGGAAATGTGGAAAGGAAGGGCACTACAAAAGGGACTATAAATCTAAAGCTCCTGATAAAGGAAATGGATCTGATGATGCTCCTTCTATAGAGGCAAAAACCACCTCAAATGAAGGTGGGGATGTGTACTTGGCCTCTTCAAGTACACATGTAGATGACGAGGCATGGTTGATTGAATCAGGTGCATCCTTTCACTTCACTCGCCATAAAGAGTGGTTCTGTGAGTATGAGAAATAAGGTGGTGGTGATGTTTTCTTGGGGGATGACAGGAAGGCTAAAATCATTGGTCACAAAAGGTTAAGTTGAATCTAGAAGGTGGAAGAATTAGAACACTTCTGGGTGTTCTGCATATTCCTGCATTGGCTAAAAGTTTTATTTCTGTAAGTAAGATGGATAATGCAGGTGTAAAAACAGTGCTTGAGAAGGATACCAGCAAGATGGTTTGGGGAGAACTTGTATTGATGTAGGGAGTTCGGATTGGAACTCTATACAAGCTGCAAGATAGCATTGTTATTTATGGGTGCAACAGTTTTGTGGTTCTTGAAAGTGGAGCAAAAAATCTAGTTATCTTTGGAGAAAAGACCATGCTATGGCATCAAAGGCTTGGACATATTGGAGAGAAGGGCCTTCGAATACTTCATGATAAAGCTATGGTCGAAGGTATGACTAATAGCTCTCTAGATTTTGATTTTTGTGAAAATTGTGTATATGGGAAGCAGGATTGAGCTAGTTTCCCCTTTGGTGGTAAGAGGGTGAAACAGATATTAGAGCTTGTGCACAGTGATGCGTTTGGACTTGTGAAGGTTCCATCACTGGGTAGGTCTATGTACTGTGTATCATTTACATATGACTTCTCAAGAAATACATGGATATATTTCCTCAAGAAGAAATATGAAGTCTTTGACAGGTTTAAAGAAATTAAGGCTCTGGTGGAAAACCAGACAGAGAAGAAGATAAAGGTTCTGAGGATAGATAACGGTGGAGAATTTTGCAAGAAGGAATTTGAATAATTCTGTAAGAAGTGTGGTATAGCACGGTAGAAGACTACTCCATACATACCTGAGCAAAATGGAGTTACAGAAAGAATGAACAAGAAATTGATGGAAATGGCCAAAAGCATGCTCAGTGGTGTCGGGTTAGGACAAGAATTATGGGCAGAGGCGGTGCAGATAGCATGTTACCTGGTCAACGTGTCACCTTCATCAATGTTGGAGGATAAGACTCCACAAGAGGTATGGACTAGTAAGAAACCCTCTCTTTCACATCTGAGGGTATTTGGATGTGATGCATATGTACATGTTTGAAAGGAGAAAAGAACAAAGTTGGATAGTAAATCTACAAAGTTCTTCTTTATTGGGTATAAGGAGGGATTAAAGGGTTATAAGCTTTGGAACCCAGTAACAAGGAAGGTTGTGTATAGCCAAGATGTCATGTTTATAGAATTGAAATATGTTAGTAAACATGAAGTCCCATCAAAGGAACCTGAGAAGATAGATTTTGAGCTTAAGAAGGAAGAATCAGACTCTACAGCAGAAGAGGAATCAAAATATGAAGAGCCACACAATGTGGTTGTGAGAAGATGTGTTTGAGAAAGAAGGCATCCAGAAAGGTATAGTCCATCTGCTTTCTATTCAAATTTTCCTTTCTTTATTACTAATGATGATCCCAGAACTGTGAAGGAAGCAATAGACTCAGAGGATGGAAAACTCTATAAAGAGGTCATGGTTGATGAAATGGCATCTTTGCACAAAAATGAGGCTTGGGATCTGGTGGAGTTGACGGCTAGAAGGAAACCCATTGTAAGCAAATGGGTGTTCAAGAAGAAGAAAAATGCAGAAGGAAAGGTGGAGAAATACAAATATCGGTTGGTAGCAAAAGGTTATTCCAAGGTGCCAGGAATTGGTTTTGGTGATATTTTTTCTCCTGTTGCGAAGGTAGCTTCTATTAGATTGTTGTTATATGTTGTTGTTGCTTTTGATTTTGAGGTACAACAAATGGATGTGAAGCAACCTGAAGGCTTTGCAATGAAGGGTAAGAAATAACTGGTATGGAAGTTAAAAAAGTCTGTATATGGATTAAAACAGTGACCAAGGATGTGGTATCAGAATTTTAATACATTTATATGAGGACTTTGCTTCACTAGAAGCAAATAAGATCACTGTGCTATTTATCTGATCTTGTATGTGGATGATATGTTGCTGGTTGGAAATGACAAAGAAATTATCCAGGATTTGAAGACCTAATTATCCTCCAAATTCGACATGAAATATCTTGGTGTTGCAAACTATATTTTGGGCATGGAAATTTAAAGAGATTGGGCAAAGAGGAAGCTCTGGTTAAACCAGAGGAAGTATGTCGAGACAATACTGCAGAGGTTTAATATACATGATAGTAAACCGGTGAAGGTTCATGTTCCTATAGTTGTAAACTTTTCTACTAAACAGTTACCCAAGACACAAGAAGAGGAAGATGACATGTCCCGTGTTCCATATGCAAGTGAAGTTTGTAGCTTTATGTATGCGATGGTTTGCACTAGACCAAGCATTGCACATGAAGTGGGAGTATTAAGCAGGTTTATGTTAAAACCAGGGAAGGAGCATTGGATATCAGTGAAGCAGGTGTTCAAGTATTTGCGTGGCATTAGGGATTATGGTTTGTGCTACCAAGGAAGACCAGGATTGGATATAGTGTTGGATACTCATGGCTTTGTTGATGCAGGCTGGGTTGGAGATCAAGATCAGAGAAGATCTACAAGTGGGTATGTGTTTAACCTATTTGGAGGTGTAGTCAATTGGATGAGTAAGAAACAATCTGTAGTGGCACTATCAACTATAGAGGTAGAATGCATGGTAGCCACTCATGCAAGAAAGGAAGAATTTTGGTTGCATAGATTGTGTTCAAGTGTGGGGTTACTACAGGGAGCTATAAGGATAGATTGTGACAGCCAATCTGTAATTTTCTTGGTAGAGAACCCTACTTATCATTCAAATACAAAGCACATTGATGTTCATTATCACTTTGTGAGGGACATGATAGAAGAGTAAAAGGTGTTGCTGGTAAAGGTCAACACTTTGAAGAATACTACATATTCATTGACAAAATCTGTTAGCTCTGAGAAGTTCTCTTGGTGTAGAGAAACAATGGGCATTGGAGGGTTGGGTAAATGATTAAGCTCTCCCGTGGAAAGAAAATAACAAGTGGGATAATGTTGGGTTGTGTTATAGTCTTTCCATGACTAGCCCCCTTACTTAACTGGGGGACCCTATATTAGGTGGGCAGACCTACCTATCGTTTTGTGCATGGTTTTCGCACATGGTTTTGGGCACGATGGTTTTCGGTCCATGGTATTGGATGCTTCAACATGTATATATATGTATTGTAACATTGAAAGGAACATAATGAAAAATCAGCTAGTAGTCTCAGTTTTGGGATCTAGGAGAAAATATCTGTGTATATGTGTTTTATGTGTTATGCTCTCACATTGTTTATTTTTAGTGTTTTAGAATTCCTATGTAGGTAATTTTTGTACGAGGTTAAAACCTACACATCAGATATGGTCCAACTATCTGCAATAGTTCCATTTGAACATTAAGTATAAGATGGGCAACACCAATAATGTCATTGATTTCCTCACCTGACCACCGGTCATGGTGCTAATCATTGTGCTTGACTCTTGTGGGCACAAGACATTGGGGTGGCCCCATTTTACAAGAGCGATCCAAAATTAGACAGCATATACCAAACACTCCTAGAAGGGAAGAAAGTTACAACTTTTCACCTTCAAGATGCACTATTATGCCACTTGGGACAAATGTGTGTTCCTTCAAGTGAGCGTGCCAAGATGATTTGGGAGGCACACTACAGTCGGGTTACTGGACATTTTGGAGTAGAGAAAATCGTGGCGGTATTGAAGAAGTATTTTTATTAACTGAAACTTCATCAAGATGTTGGGAAGTACATTAGATACTGCACCACCTATGCCATTACCAAACCAACCATCAAGAAGAAATGCCTGTATAATCCACTACCTTCTCCTAGTTGGCCTTGGGAATCTGTCTCCATGGATTATATGTCAGGCCTTCCTTCTACTAAGCATGACAATGATTGCGTTTTCGTGGTCTTCGATAGATTCTCTACGATGACCATCATGACGACCTGCAAGAAGAGTATCACAACAGAGGCCAATGCTAAGCTCTTATTTGAGTGAGTAGGGGTACACTTTGGGATCCCACTGTCCATTATCTCAAATTAGGACATCAGATTCTTGAGTGAATTTTGGTCAAGTCTCTAGTCGATGTTGGATAAAAAACTCACTAAGTCCACATCTTTCCATCCTTACACTGATGGAAAAACACATGTTGTCAACATGATGATCATACACATTTTACTCAAGTACAACTCGAAGCATCCACACACATGGGATGAAAGTCTCCCCTATGTCCAACACAACTAAAATAGAGCTCTCGAGAGCTCAACAGGTAACAACCCCTTTAAGGTAGGGCTGGGATTTCAGCCATTATTCTCCATGGATGTGGTCATACCATTTGGAGCCACTCAGGTAGATTCGTGTCACGTGCAGTTCGAAGCTGAAAGGGATAACACCATCATTGAGCACATTCAACACATCCTTCTATAGGTACATGATATATTGAATAGATCCAATGCTAAGTACATGCAGAGCCATGATCAACATTGAGTGCCGCACAAATTCTAGGTGGGTGAAAAAGTTTGTCTACATTTGCAGAAGGAGCGCCTTGTTGGACCCCACTGCAAGCTTTGCCCGCTCTGATATGGTCCATACACCATCACCAAGGCCACTGGGGACATTTCTTTTCGATGTACCCCTTTTATTTAATAAAGGTTTATGCTTTCTTTATTTGGAAAGTAAAATAGCATTGGTATCATGTCCTAATATTTCCATTGGGCCAATGAAAGTGTGACACCACTAGCTCAAGATTAAGACCAAACATCATATCCCTCCTGATAAAATTTTATATATGTACAATCTAGGAAGTTGATACCAAGGATTATTTTACTTTTCATTGCCTCATATACTATGAGATACAAGTGAGATATTGTTTCCTATTCAAGGATTTTGGAAGGAGATTCTTTACCTTTTTGGGTTATCCTAACTAGATATATTTTTGGCACTCTTTCAAAAGATAACAATTATCTAATGCCAATTCCCAACCATGTGATAACCCTATAGGCTGAGCTACCTGATTAATTCTATCTTTCATTGCCTCAACAATCACAGTTTTACAAAGTTCCAATTAGGCTATTTGGTAAGATGGTGGAGATACTACAAAGATATTCAAGATATACTACCACTACATACTTTATTCATTCACTATATTCCCAATTAGTTTGTGGTGATCTCTATCTCCTCAACGATTCTAGGAAAAAGGCTCCTCAAGTGATAAATTAATGATCACAGGAACTTTCGTTATGTGACTGTTGCAATAGGGAGGGTGGTGTTTTATCAAATTTACCTAGGATATGCACCTTGATCCAACTGCTTATTCATGCCCTTAGAAGAATTCAACCTCGGTGGGTGCTCTAACTTGCCCCATACTTCACCACTAACCTACAATCTGATTGACAATAAATGATGTTTTTTTCCAAAAGATTAAAAGGTTTGTGCATTGTGAAAGTGTAGTAGGTGCTTGACACTTTACAAGTCAGTATACATTGTCTAGAATATAAAGCATGCAAATTCAATCTCTTAATTTATGTACAAACTATGAGTCTAATTAATATAAGATTTGTTGTCTCTTTATGCTTGGTGAAATACCATGAGAATTTGTCACGATTTTATAGAAGGCTATAAGATGTCTTGCATATATTAGTTTCGATTTGATGTAGGAAAATTGTTAGGGATATAAAGATATGCATAAAATTAATGTTTCCTTCATGCATGGATCAATAATAATTGCAGTCACTCATTGAAGTAAAAGGCTTTGCGGATATCACTTTATAAGTTCAACCAGAGATATGGCATCATGTTTATTTTGTTAAATCTAACTAAATAGGGAATTTTATTTATAAAGGAGAGCATATGGTTTTATGATAGTCAAGTTGAGAAAGTTCCTAAAATAGCTGAGACTTTTTTAAATTGAAGGAATAGCAAATTACACAATTCATCCAAATTGAGAAATACAATCTAAATCTTGACTTGTTTGGGTATATTCCATTGAAAAATTTTATATTTTTTCTTTTAACGATAAAATCTATAATGATTATGAAGTTTCAATGCAAAGGAACATGATGATGTAATGCATGGTGGGCCCTTTCACTTGCAAAATGGATATATCTATTCAGCAAATTGGATAATGCAAGTGAAATGACCTTTCTATGTGCATGATCATGTATGTTTGTACAAAGGCTTGTATTTGAAGGAGAAGCAGGAAACGTTGGATCATAAGTGAAGAATCTGGTTGCTTCCCTAGGTTTCTTGGTTGAGCAGAAATTGATAAGTGAGGTCTACGTGAAATACAAAATGCAGATGTTTTAAAGACGACATGTTTTTCTCTGTATTCAAGCTTTTGTGATCCATAATGAATTAAACAAAGTCTTTCGGTAGAAATCACATGAGAGATTTTTTTTGGCTGATGTGTTTCGAACCAACAAGTGTGGTTCATCATTAGGACCATATGAAGAGGTAGACCATGGAAAAGGCTTAAATAGAGAGCAATGTAGAGACATAATTTCAAGTAACGGCTATATTTGAACAATAATGTTTAAATTATAATATTAATTTATTAATATATTAAAAACAAATATTATTAAGTAATGGCTATATTAAATGGCCAGTTTTTGAAAAAATATTTAAATAATGCTATTATTTCATTAATTTATTAAAAATATTAATAGTTAATGACTATATTAAACAACTAGTTTTTGAAAAATAATATTTAAGTTAATATTATTCTTCAAAAAAATTCTCTCATGTGATTTATACTGAAAGACTTTGTTTAATGACATGTTTTAATTAATGCAATTAATGAATTATTTTTTATATACTTCATATTTGTAAATATATATAAATTTTTTATTATCATAGGTTAAGGAATGGATAGCTGATAAGGATGCAGAAGCTCTTCGCTATCAGAAGGAGCTTGTTAACAAAGAAGAAGTTATTTGAAAGAAGTATGCTTAATAGTGTCTTTTGTTGTTTGAACTCTACCATTGTATTTATATGTTTCAAGAAATATTATTTCTAAACTTAATCATGTTTGATAAATATAGGGAAATAACAGTAGGCCAAAAGGTGTCAGATATAGAAAATGGATACAAAATGTGGACAAAAAAATGCAAAAAATATCAATTTTGGACTCTTGCATGGCTACAGAATGTCCAAATTCCAAAGATGGTTCCAAAGATGTACACATGGCATCATATGTAGGCTCAAGTGGGCCGATTGGTAAGGGCATCCCAGTAGTATATCAGTATGGTTTAGAATTTAAATTTTTCATAAATAGATAGTTCAAAAAGTGATAAAAACAATACAGTACCAGTATTCATGACAATGAGAGAGAATGAGTTTGACTACTATTTAGAAAGTGTTTCCAATGATGATTTTTTGATTGGGTCAGTGTCTATGTCTCTAAGTAATTTTTTAGCTGGATTCCTGTAGCAGGTTTCACTAGAAGGCAATATTATAATGAATACAAAACATAGAGGATTTTTAAATACTAGTCAACAAGAGGCATGTTTTCAGTCTGCTCCTGAAAATATACAAAAGAATGAATTCAAATGTAATATTGATAGTCCTTGGAAGGTTTCAAATGGCATCCTTGAGTGGAATATTTATTATGTCAAGGTAGGAAAGGGAGACGGTAATAGTGGTGATATCAGAAGAGTGATGGGAGATGGTGCAGAAGGGTCCTTACTTCATATGACTCAAGGTCAAAGTGGCGCAAAGATAAGGGAAAATCATGATCATGCAGGATAAAAACATTGAAACAATTGATCAGTTTGAATTAAAATTTCTATTAGGTTGTGATAATGAACCAAATTTTCTATCTCAAAGTAGGTAGAATGTATTATATCAATCCCAACTTCAACCTTTTCATGTAGATGATTATCCATGATTCTTACTCTTTGTTGTGTTTGCATATATAGGATGGAAAGATGCAATTTCTGACCCTGGAGTGATAGTTGTATTCAAACCCTCTTCAGATGTAGTTGAAGGTGTTAATGATGCTTTTCAATAATTATTCTCCTGACTTGGAAGGCAATGACTACAGTTAATTCCTTAGCTCCTAAATCACAATATTTTCATTCCTCCATTTTCTGAAGTCTAGAGATTGTCCTTCCACTGTAGAATTTGGAATGAAAGTTCTGAATTTAAGGGAAGTGAAGGATTCTTATAACTATAACCAAAATATAGGTACTATAGGGTTCATAATGTATTCACTTAGAAAAGAAATAGTAAATAGGAATTAGAAGTATAATCTAGTTGGAAGCTTGGAGCTTATCCAAGAACTCATCAAAACTATCCATGACGGAGGGATTTCAAGGAGGATTGACATGGTTTCTTTTCATCTTTGTTTGAAGCAAGTTGGCAAAGGGCATAACGTGCAGATTTTATTTGGTAAAGATGTTTGTCTTACTTTCTTGTTTAGGTGACATCCCAAAAATTGATATGTTGTGACTCCAACCAAGTAGACAACATTGATGTTCAACACTAAGAAGAAAATGTAATTTTTAGCATGTAAGTTGACTCTCTCTTTCTACATTTTATCAGGTCAAAATATTAGACACTAGATTCAGCTCGAGGATTATTTTCTTAAAGTGACAGTTCAAGTGTATTGTGGTTTTATCTTCTATGGTGCATTTTCAAGATTTTTTAAATTCGTCCCTTTATAGATTATGATGCATTTGTGAAAATTGAGTGTTTCTTGTTTTAAGGATACTTGGTTTCTTGTGATCTATGTAAAGAAGGATTGAAAGTGCATCTCATAGAATCAATGAAAAAAATTGAAGACTTAAGATCTGTCAATTCATTGTTTATTTTAAGTAATTTTTTATCTCAACCTAGTTTCTATTTGGATCACATAGTTCCACTTGGTATGGTCATTTTTTCGTGGTGAATTGTGTGTTTCGTACATTTGTTTCTATTGGCAATATTGTTTTTTAGCTTTGATATCATTTCCCATAGCTTATTGTGTTAGATGTTTTCATTACTTTTCCATGACAAAAATGGAGCTTAAAAATAATTATTCATTCATGGTAAACTGTATTTTTGTCCAACAATAATAGCCTTTAGCAAGCTTGGATTTTGCAGATAGGATTTGGACTACTCATCCATGAATCTAAATTTTTTCATTTTTAGGTATTTATTCCCAAGGTTCAAAATTCAAGTCATCGAATGATGTTTAAAGTAATACTATACCTTGGATTATGGTAATCGGATGCCTCACACAAGAAAGCATATACAAAATTATTTCCCTTCTTCAAGCTAGAACCTAAATCTTAATAGGTTTAAGAAGGGCACCATCCTGTAAAGAAAGATTTGATTACATTATTTATGCTAAAGATGGACCACATATTGATATTCTAAAATGTCATCATCATCTCTTTGCACAAAGTTACTCCAGAAAAGTCCAACCAAAAGTATTTATGTTGTTGAGATTCCTTGGTAGAGTGTTTGAGGTATTTTGAATGAAGTTCAGGTCCAACTTTATTCGGACTAAACATTAGTATGAGTTCAACTATGGAAAAAGGACGTTTTCAAGTTGCTTATTTGAAGACATCGAAAAATCAACATTTCTTGATAAGCATGGCAACAGGACCTTTTCATATTAATTCGTTATTTTAACCAGTTTTCTGGTGTAACAGATGGCTCAAATATGTCATGTAATATTTTTAAAATTCCTAAGGAATATACTTGCATTTGTTGCATTTGGATGATAATATTTTGTATTCTGAAGCATGTCTTGGAGTCTCCTTTTCTTTTATCTTTTTAGGATGGCTATTGGACATTTGTTCTTTGTGAACTTGTCCTCCTTCTAGTTGGGATTTTTATGGCTTATTGGAGATATTATTATGAAACCACGGGGATTTTGTTAACAGGGTAAAAATATGTTCATCGGGAAAATCATCATCAGTAGGAATTGCTTCACCAAGATTATTTAATCGTGAAAGATAATCCACTACTACGTTAGATTTTCTCGGTCTATCAATAATTGTAATATTAAATTCCTGTAACAATAATAACCACCTAGTCACTCTATCTCTAGTTAATGGTTTATTCATCAAATATATTTTTACAGAATGGTCAGTATGCACAATGACTTCATATCATGTAATATAATGTTTGAATTTATTAATGGAAAAAATTACAGCTAAAAGATCTTTCTCAGTAACTGTATAATTTAGTTCAGTGGGTGACAAGATCTTACTAATTAAATAAATAGCATAATAGTGTTTTTCTTCTTCTTGTCTTAAAGCTGTTGCAATAGCAGTATCTGAGGCATCAGAGGAAATATGAAATCGCAGGGACCAGTTTGGTCCTCTCAAAACTGGTGTCTGAACTAGTTTTTCCTTCAATGTCTTAAAGGACTATTGGCAAGCTGTGGACCAACAAAAGTCATTAGCTTTAGCCAAAATTCAGAAAAGAGGGTAGCTATCCTTCATAATTTCTCAATGAATCTCCTATAGTAGCCCGCATGTCCTAGAAGACCTCTCACTTCCCCTTGGGTTTTGGTTATAGGAAGACTCAAAATAATTCCTATTTTTGTAAGGTCAACCTAAATACCTTCGTCAGAAATAAGATGGCCAAGAACCACTCCTACCTTGCACATTAATCTGAATTTTTTGTCACTCAAAGAAAGATGAGTTTCTTGGTAGCGAAGAAGCACTTTTTCTAAATTTTTGAGGGCTTCCTGAAATGAATCACCAAACATGGAAAAGTCATCCATATAGATTTCCACACACTCTAGGTCAGTAAAAATGGCCAAGACTGCCCTTTGAAAGGTAGTCGAGGCATTACATAGCACAAAGCGAAGCAATTGATAAGAAAATCTACCCCATGGACATGTAAAAGTCGTTTTTTCCTGATCCTCGAGTGCAATCTGTATCTAGTCATAACCACTAAAGCGATCTAGAAAAGAAATGCACTTCTTACCAGCAAGGGTATCGATTACCTGATTGATGAAAGGAAGGGGGAAGTAATCCTTGAGAGTGGCTTTGTTCGATTCTCTGTAGTCAATACAAATGTGCCATCTCCCATCCTTTTTGAGACTAATACCAATTGAGAGACCCACTGGTTCTCAAAAATAGGATAGATAAAATCAGCATCCAAGAGTTTTTGCAATTCTTCCTTTACAACATCTCTTAGAGTTGGGTTCATATGACTTTGGGGTTGTTGGATAGGTTGGGCTCCATCATGAATATAAATATGGTGGGTACAAGTTTCAGGAGGGATGCCTTTCATATCTTCATAGCCCCATGCAAAGGCATCAAGATGGTTTCGCAACAAATTCACAAGTTGCTCTTGCTGGGATGAATCCAAGTATGAACTAATATGCAAGGATTTGTCTAGACTAATCTCAACAAGAGTGGTATCATACTCAAGAGTACACAGAGGTGTCGCTAGAGATGGTGGTGAGGGAGGTAGAGAGTCATGACTTTCTTGAAAATCTAGACTAAAAATATGACTCAATGACTCAAAATTGGGCATGGTGTCTAGATTGTTCAAGAAATCTTGAATCTCTCCCTCCTGTGAATACTTAGCATCCTAATGTATCAAGGAAATAGGCTAAGTATCCTCATCACTACTATATTCTAACCATGAAGTGTCTCGGAGATCTTGAATGGATCTAGCGGGTGGATACAAGGTGACCTTCTTCCTATAATCTCCATGGCAAATATACATGTCACTAGAACGACATCTGATATAAGCATCGGTCATAGCAGGCCTTGGTCATCACAAGATCAAGGGATGTCCTCCCACATGATTCTTTGACTGAAGCACAATGAATTCTACAGGGTATTTTCAACAGTCTAAAGAAACGAACACATCATCCAACATCTCAGGTTCCGACTTGATTTTAGATCTATCGACTAGTTCAAGCATAGTGGGAGTACGCCGAATATGGACCAATCCAAGTTGATCCATGTTTTTATTGGTCATAACATTCATGGCCGCCCCCATGTCTATAAGTACATTGGAGACAAGGACATCACCTATCTAAACAAAGACAACAGGGTTTCCTCGGTAGGTATATTTCTCCATGTGCATACATCCCGTCGTTAACTCTTCTTCTATACCAACAAATTGAATAGTTTATGGTTCTAATCTTCTCCTTCCTGGCTTCTTGAGACAGAGTTCCCTAATAATTTTTGTTCAAATGGGGATCTCTTTAATAGCTTGGAGAAAAGGTACCTTTATAAAAAGGTTTCTAAGCTCATAGGCCAGGCTAGACTCGGGAATGGGGTCATTCTTCTCCACAACTAACCTCTCCGGATAGGGAGGTCAGTTGGAAGAAGATGGAAAAGGCTCAGAAGGTATGGGGATAGGCTGGATGGTGACATCTTTTTTAGAATGGTCAGGAGTTTCCTCCTCACCATTCTCATTGATAATCACCATAGGCCTGTTTTGATTTTTTGAGGTTACTATCTTCCCCGATCTCAATTGGAGATCATTGACGCAAACTGGCATGGACTGGTATCTGGATGAGAAAAATAGACTCATAGAGTGGATCATTTATACCGCTTTGTTATTGTGGTTGGGTAAAGCTTGGGAAGGCAACTAAGGAGGTCAAAATGGTGGAGGTAAAGGCAATGGTGGCATTGGCTCACTCAATTAAGGTAATGATGGTTGTGGCATGGGTAAGCTGCATATGTAGGTGGCTATGACTGCATAGGTGCAGGATAAGAATGGTGTGAATGGTTTGGCCCTCTCCATCCTTGTTGCCAAGATTGGGAGGTTTGTCCATAATGATATTGGTTCCCATGCTACCAATGTTGAGAGTGACCAGTCTTTTGATAGGAATATGGACGTGCATTATAACCAAAAAAATGTGACGGAGGTTCAGGAGCCATACCTGCACTTACCTGGGGCCAGTTTCTTAATGCTCCCATAGCATGCAATGATACAGCTTCAGGTTGTCCTCCTTCAAGTACAGCTTTCAGCCCAAGTATGGAGGGACATTTTTCCATGGCATGGTTCTTTGCAGAAATTTCACATTTATTATTTTCTTTAACATAGATTTGACATTCTCTTAAAAGATGATTTTTTCTACATTTTGGACAAAGAATAGACAATGACCCTTGTTCCTCTATAAGTTTTTTTCTGAAACTTCAAAGAGTATATTTGTTTACTAACATTATTCATTATTTCCATTTTCATATTGTCCATTTTGTTTTCTAATCCAATAATCATAGCATTAGTAGATTCGGTTTTCTTATTTCTGTTCCGAATTCCTTTATGAGATCTATATTGGTTCCTCAAGAATTTCCTGCACAAGTATAGATTTGATCAAAATATTTCTAAGTAATATCCCCTTGTCCTAACAGATTTAGATTATTCCAAGCGTCATGAGTAAGCCACCGTAAGAACAAGGTTCTAATGGTACTTAGATCAAATTTGTTCTTTAACCTTTGAAGGATGTACATGAATCTCTCCAAGTAGTCCTGTAGAGTCTCATCATCGTTTTACACAATATTAAATATTTCACTTGAATATATCTAGTTTTACAATATTCCTGATATTTTGACAAGAACACTTTCTTCATTTGCTCCCAAGAAGATATAGTGTTTCCTCCTAGTCCCATGAACCAGCGGAGAGCTGCGTCCTTGAGAGTTGCGGGGAACACATTTAACTTCTCAACATCAGATGAATAATCATAAACTCTACACAAAATACCAAAATCAAATAAGAAAGAGTTTGGGTTTTCATGTACCTTGCCATAGAAATGGGGAAGAGCTGATGGTGAAATATTTTTCATTTGCACTTGTGTATGAGGATCCACAATTGGGAATCCAAAAGTGGATTGTTCCTCATTTCGTTGATTTTCACCAATTCCTTCTACATGGTCTTCCTG
The DNA here is from genome assembly GCA_031772625.1 of Pinus tabuliformis. NCBI lineage: Eukaryota > Viridiplantae > Streptophyta > Pinopsida > Pinales > Pinaceae > Pinus > Pinus tabuliformis. The sequence continues at coordinate 638,183,871 of CM062820.1, read as the reverse complement.
ATCTGCCATTTTTTATCCTCCATGCAAGCTACTCTCAACAGGCTGATAAGGTTGACTATGGGTCCCAATAGTCCCCTTCTTCCCCTTTGTGGGTTATGTCATACCTAGACTGCTGCTACCAGAGCCCAAGTAGACTGTTCCTGCATGATGAGTCTAGGTTTGTTTGGAATTTCTTCCTACAAAAGAAGGCCCAGTGTGAGATTTTATTTCATATTTATCATTATTTCTTTGGCCCCTAGTTGGCTTCGGACCCGTAACTCTTTTAGGCATTCATTTCAAAAAATGACAAAACAAAATTCCAATAAAATGATGGAATTAAAAAACAACTAAACACCTAGAAATTCCTTCAAGCAATAGAAGCACATTGCAGGGAAAAAATAATAGAAAACTTACCCCTATTGCAAAAAATGTAAAATTCTTACCAAATAAAATCCCCTCCCTGGCAACGACACCAAAATGTTGGGTGCAGGAACTGCACTTAACCAAGCTCCTTCAACACTTAATTGTCAACCCGGGGGTTTCGTAAACTTAGAGGCAAAGCAAAAGTAATGCCAAAAGTGGTATGAACCTTCTCAACTGAAACTTTGCATAATCACAGAGAAAAAGAATGTCAAAGGCAATTAACACCAAAGTAATTCTATTGCTGGAATGTAAAATAATGCATTTGCGAAGAAATCAAATAAAGGGACTTTCACACTACTGTAAACAATCTTAATTTCTAAAGTGAAACTCTATGTTTATCCTCAATACAGTTGATGGCAGTTTAACAGTTGGCGGCGCAAAACCCAATGCTACAATTTTTTTCACTTGGTGTGAGAGATAACATCAGAAATAGCACCAAAAATACCACCGGGTTTAGCACCAAGAGTTGTTTCTTTTGTTCTTGCTAGCATTTTTGTGTCCATTTGTACTTGCAGTTTTTCTCCCAATTATTCTTCTTGTTTTCCTTCTTATATGGCATTGAAAAAATTTATTTTTTGGCTTCCTAATATATGCCAAGTTATGCTTCCATTATGATGTCCTTTGTTGCATCAAGTTTTTCTTCCAATATGGCATCCCTTATTGCATCTAGCATTGGTTCCATTATGGCATATTCTTTAGCTTATAATATGGATTCCATTATAGTGTCTTTTTTTGCTTATAATATTGTTTCCATTATTACTTCTTGGTTTTCTACTTGAATGGTTTCTTTGTTTGCTTCTTAGGGAACACCAAGTTTGGCTTCTAATATTGCTTCCATTATTACTTGTTTGTTTTCTTCCTAAACTCCTTCTGTTTTTCTTCTCAGGTAATGTTAAGTTTGGGTGCTAGTATTTCTTTCATTATTACTTCTTTGTTTGCTACCTAAAATTCTTATTTTTTTGCTTAGTAGGTAATACAAAGTTTTTCTTCCAAGATTTCTTCTAGTGTGCTTCCAGTTTGAATTCCATTGTTTCTTCATTTTTTCTTCTAGAATTGATTTCTTCTTAGCCTCATCTTTTTCTTCTTGTCTAGTTTCCGGGTTTGCTTGTTTTTCAGGTCTAGGGTTGGCTGTCTATTAGTGTTGGAATTTGCTTCTTAATTAGCCTCCAATTTTTCATCTTGTTAAGAAACTGATTTAGCTTCCTACTTAGAGCAAGTAATAGATCCAAGTATGGCTTCCAATTTAATGTCAAATTTCACTTCCATTTTAGGGCCACACGGAGCTTCCATATTATTTAAGTATATCATGCCTCTTAACTAATTATATGATTATAGAGAAAGTCATATTGCATTTGAAATATTTTATAACATACCATTTATAAAGCATTTATAGGGAAATGTAAATCCATACAAAATAACAACATCACATAGTTACAAATCACACCACAACATAACTATAATCAGTATTTTTATATTATTAATAAGCAAAATTGCTATTCGTGACCAGCTACACATAATGTAGGTCCATATTCATGTCATAGAGATTTCGAGAGCATAGCTCTTTTGTGTTTCTTATAGTTACAAACCACACCACAACACTAGAATAAAATAACAAGATTTTTTATAAAGTGTAACGGGTATGTTAATGTTATTGATAAACAAAATTATTGGTTCATGACCACTACACATAATGCAGGCCCATATAATAGATACCCAAATGATATAAGTCAAAATGATACAAATAAATATGGTATGCAGATGAAAATGATACATATGATAATAAACATGAAAAGAGGCATAATAGCCATTTATCAACCATGATCTATGATTGAGTTTATATTATTAATGTCACCTGCTACTACCAAAAAATTGATCATTATCATCATCATGTCTGCCATGATCATATTTAATGACATCATCATGGTCCTCTACCTCAGTGTCCTCTCCATCTACATCATCATCATCATCATCTTGAATTTCTAAACTAGACATAACTAATTTGGGTAGATCTCAAACTGGATCTTTTGGAAGACTCTTGTTATGTAGAAAAACATTCAAAATAAAAAGTTAGTATTTCATGCAATATTTAATATTTCTATTACATTTCAATTGTTACAACATATGAAATAAAAACATAATAATATTACATCATATGAAAGTGCACATATATATCATGATAAAATTTCAATTAAGTTACAACTAAGATGTCATTTCAATGATGTAAAACATCCAAAAATTCTAGCAAAAGTTAGTAAAAATCATAAAATAATTATTCTACAATTTAAGTATCAACTGTAAATCTATTACATACCTTAAGTGTGAAGGCTTTCCTCTCAATATAGTGTCAACATTAACTACGTATATAAGTCTACAATCAAATAAAATTATACAATATGATGTAATTCAATTGACAAGATTCCATAATTCACTTATGTCTTCAAAATTGTGTTGAATGAAGGTCTAAGAAGCATGGCCATCTCACCCTTGACCAAACTTGCTTACAATATCTGACGAAACCCAATTTTGTTTCTTGGTTTGTTTTTTATGCCCTTGGTTGAAATTTGTAGTGTGTCCCTAAATGGCTTTGGGAAGTGAGTTGAAACTCACCATAAATCTCTTTCTATCCAGTCAATTTTTGGAAGGCCCCTTGCCCCCTTAAAGTCATTCTTTTCTCTTGGTTGCTCTTCTATGATAAAAATCTTTCCTGGGATGTATTACAGAGAAAAGGTTGGCTTGGGCCTGGTCGGTGCGTTCTTTGTCTGCAGGACAATGAATCCAATCTTCATATGTTTCTTCAATGCCCTGCTGCCCAAGCAATCTGGCATGAACTCTCGCTCATGCACAGTTTCCCTCTCAATCACTTCTCTTCCATCCAGGATGCCTTTATATGGTGGGCAGAACAAAGCTCCGAAAGACAGGCTCTCTTCTGCCTCACATGCTGGAATATCTGGACATGGAGGAATCGGCGCATCTTTCAGGCCTCCTGCCTGCCTTTGCTCTCCATCCTCCCATTCATCATGGGATCTATATCCACTCAGAATGACGGATGAATCCATCTATATCAGACTCATTTGTGCTCAGGGTTTTTATATGATCATATTTTTCCTATGGCGGTTACAGTTATGATTACATCTGTTTATCCTCTCTTCACTATACAGGTTTTCCTTATATATATATGCCTCGGTTGCTTACACATGCTGCCGATCTATCATACAATATTTTGATTCATATCTTCGATGCTGTTATATCTGATTGATGCTGTCTGACGCATCTCCATATGCGCCCTTTCGGCGCCATACTATATCAGACTCATTTGTGCACAGTTTTTTTATATGATCATATTTTTCCTATGGCGGTTACAGTTATGATTACATCTGTTTATCTTCTCTCCACTATACAGGTTTTCCTTATATGTATAATGCCTCGGTTGCTAACACATGCTGCCGATCTATCATACAATATTTTGATTCATATCTTTGATGCTGTTATATCTGAATGATGCTGTCTGACGCACCTCCATATGCGCCCTTTCGGCGCCATATATCCATATTCTCCATGACTGCGGTCTCAATGTAAACATGATCCATATATTTCTCAATATATAATATGATGATTTTTTCCTACTGAAACTCACTATAAATGGAAAGTTGAGGCTTGGTTGGGAAAAAATTTAGTTCAATTAGAATCATGACATTGGATTATCACTAGGAATGCTCCTCTCTAGCGATTTAGTGGGTTGATCATTGTCAACAAATGGTTTTCACAACTAGGGTTTCACTCATTAGCCTGTAATGCAATTTCTGCATCATATGCACAGATCTTCGGAATTGTACCAAAAAGTTGTGGGAACTAAGACTAGCTCACCCTTGACTAAACATGCTTGCAGGAGATGATGGAACTCAATTTCATTTCTTGATTTGGTTTGTATGCCCCTGATTTAAATTTGCCATGTGTCCCTGAATGACATTGGGAAGCAATTTGAAACTTGCGATAACTAGAAAATCGAGGTCCGGTTGGACAAACTGTTAGTTCCGTTGGAATGGTAAAATTGGATTATCCAAAGTTTTACTTACGTATTAGAAGTATAGGAAGCTATCCTAAGTAAAGCATTGAAAATGAAAACCTATGAGTTAAACTTAATGCCGAGAATTTTATATCTCTTAAAAGCAACTAGCACTTAGTGTAATTATCGGCGGGGTGCTCATAGGATTTGAGGCATCAACATACTATGTGTCGATTAAAATCTATCTTAAACCTTATCCTATGTCATTGTTAGCTATTGGAAGTATAGGAAACTATCCTAAGTTAAGCAATTAAAAGGAAAACCTAGGAGCTAAACTTAATCTATCTTAAGGAAATTATCCAATCAAAAATTCAAAATAAATAATACTCTATTCTAATCTGATCTAAAACAGAGTATGTCTAAAGATGAGGCTTATGTCTTTAAGTTTGTTGATGGAGGTGTTCAATAACTGCTTAAGGATTAAAGATTATGGGGATCTAAGAGAATGAAAGAACTTATGGGATTCACTATGAACTAGGGTATTTCTACTAGAATTTAGTATTTAAGATCCACATGGGTGATAATGTGCCATGCTAACACCTCAAGAAAATATATAACATTTAAATATTAAACAAATTTTAAAAAATGAAAAGTTGAAACCAATCTTAGACAAATAAATAATACCTCATAAACCTATAAATGTCATCATCATAAGAATCAATTCCACAACAATGCTACTCTTCCTCAATAGTAATAGAATTCCAAACAAGAAAAAGGAAAAGATCAAAGATAGTGAACTCCTCTCTCTTGTCACTAGTGCATTAAGATTTACAAATTAGAAGTCTCTTCCTATTTATACATGACCTAAGAGACCTTTGAAATGTGTGGGGAACATACCTTCTCACATAACATGAAGTACATCCTCATTAAATTTCTATTGTGCATGAATACTCCAAATTGGATTGATTTTATAGGGTAAAAGGTAGGCTTTGTGTGCCTCAAATAAATGCACATGAGGACCAGTAATTAATTGGAGTGAAAATGATCCTTCCATCCTAAAGATACAACAATTTTCTACAACATATTATACTAATTATCCTAAAATATATATTACTCACTAAAAATTGAGTCTACAAATGTGGAATTTCATCATATCTACCAAATTATGTTCAAGTCGGACTAGATATGCACTCTCAAGCCAAACCAATTACACTCTTGGTAATGAAATTTGAAATGAGATATGATTAGACAATACCAAACCTTAGGATATAACCTTGCATCATGTTTAACAAAGATTATATATATCTATATATATATATATATATATATATATATATATATATATATATATATATATATATATATATATAGTTTATTAATTCTTTTTTAGAGAAAAAAAAACTTGAATATAATTTCTATTTATTGATTTCATTATATTAAAGTTGTTTTTAACAATTTATTATTTTGACATATGTAATTATTTTTGCAAAAATAAAATATTTGAATGTTCATTTTATAATATTTTAATATTATTTTTTTATCATGATTTTATATGTGTATGTGAGTGAAAAATTCTCTATAATATTTAGAAATGTCTTTCACAAAGAAGATGTAAAATTATTTCTAGATTTTATAAGGAGTTCACTAGCAACATATCAAAAAAGTTGATAATAGGGAAATTATATGAATGTCCATTACAAATAAATTATTTTAATGTCCCTTTTAAATAAAATAAATCTCTATATATATTGATCACAATTGTGACTATTAATGTACACTAAGAAGGTAATGATAATTTAAAATTTTTAAAATTTTATTTCCATGGTTAAAAAGTATACTTAAAATCCCTCCAAGATCACTATAGTTTGGCTGACTTAAAAAATCAAGATAAATGTTTTGAAAATTAAATCCAATAAGAGTATAAGATGGAAAATATAGTAAGAGTATAATATGGACAATGTAATAAGAGTATAAGATGGACAATGTAAGGGAAAGTTATTTTCATCTTCAAACCTCATAGTTGTAGTAAAGATGACTAACTTTTTCATCCCATAGTGTTTTAGTAAATGACCCATTCCCATTTTCATCATGAAACTTATGAGAATTTCTTCTTTATGTGAAGATTTTGAGAATTTTTATTTTATTTTATTTTAACAATGTTCATTTTCTTCTTAGTTTTAATATAAAAAAAATGAAATATAAAAAATTCAAATTTAAAAATTAATATTTTACTAAAAACTACATTTTACATCATATAGAAATATATAATTCTTTTAGTACTTCAGCTAGACTTAACATATGACATTTAAAAAACATTGATAAAAAATTTATAAATATCAATAAATAAATAAATATATATATATATATATATATATATATATATATATATATATATATATATATATATAGATATTGTAATGCCCTCAGTTAGTATAAAATTGGGTTATATCAGGGCTTTATGTAAAGCCTAAATAAACTTTGAAATGTCTAAAAGTTATTTTGATTATTTTGTTTCAAAGGAAACATGGGTGTCCTAGAATTCATGGGAAAAAGACAAAAAAGGAAAATTTCAACTGCAAGACAGTTAGACAGTTATACTCTCTCCCTCTCACCCTCTCACCCTGGAGATAAAGCATCTCTATGGGAACAGGTTGGAGGCGTTGGAGAAGAGGAGAAGAGAAGATTGCAACCTTGGTCAGGACGTTGTCAACCCTGGCAGGATACTGCTAGACTAAGGAAAATTCTTTTGTTGGATCTGGAAACCAACCACTGGAATTCCTTAGATATGAACCTCAGAGATAGAGTTCTGGACTGGACCAAAAAGGTCTTCATGTCCAAGAACAACATACTCTAGGTCACAGTTAAAAGGAAATTCTTCTAGAAAGTGGAAAGCACCAGGGGAGAATTGGATGTAGTTTCCATTCTCAAAGTTGGGAAGCTTGATTTATTTCCTTAGTGAAGTTCGTGGACAGTGCTCACTTTAACATATGAGTAATCTACTCTTTTCTCCTTACAAAACATGTTATAAAATATTTTGGATTAACAGAAAGTTGTTGCAGAAAATTTTGTAGCATATAAAGAAATTTCTACAAAATGAATAGAATGAGAAATAAATGTGATGTCAATAGACAATGATACCTTCTATCATTATGGATGAATCTTTTTTCCATTGATGTACAAGAATCTAATAACCTAAGTATAGGAGCATAGTTGAAATGGGTTAGAATAACCGAGTAAGTAGAGCACTGGGGTAAAAGTTAGTTATGTTAATAGTATATAAAAAAAATATGCCTAAAAATTATGATGAGGTGACTAGCGGGTCCAAAGGAAATCTCGGACCTTGCACCTTTTACTGGCATTTTTATAAATAAAAAACAAAACTCATCCGCCAAGATTGACCCTAAATGACCCTGTGCTACTTGGTCTTGTCGCTTGTGTAAGAAATTGCAAGCAGCATAATATTAAGAAAAGGTATTGTGTTGTTCCAACAATGAGTTTAGTTTAAAGATCTAGATAATAGGAAGTTAGTTGAAAACTTGTCTGGGCGATTTGAAACCAAATAAAGATAAACACTTAACACACATAGGAATTGCTCAAGAAAGAATTCACAAACATAATTAATGAGATTGTGAATAAGACTTATTTGAGGGTTCAAATAGAATTAATAACCTATATATGTAAGGGGTCAAATTTTAAAAGGGGAAAGAAGATAGTAAAATTGCATTGAATTTTCCCTAGAAACACATTCAGATATGGAACAAAATGAGCAAGTCAATGATCGTAGTAATGTAACCATCAGAAAAAAATGGGGCATTGATTTTTCCCACCAGAAATTGAGTGAAAACATTGTGGTGAAAACATTGTCATATAACTGTGGGACTGCGGAAAAATGTCATTCATGTAACCAAAATTATCATTCAGAACTATAGTGGTAATTAAAAAATATTTAACTGAGGTACAAGTTCCAGAAGCGGAACATCTACCCGCTGAATCATTTTAGGTCCAGAAAATACTGTGCACTAGAAATAAAAGCATTAATTCGTAAATTGGGTCTATCGACCAGACACCATTCACAATTCAAGAATTCAAATGAAAACCTAATGCTAATTACAAACCTACGTGAAATATTAACAAGCATGATAAGCCGGCTACAAACTTCATTTAATAAGCTACCGAGAGGCCGATAAAAACCTAGAGAAGATTATCTAAATGAAAGGTAGTGTCAGAACCCTGTAGAATGAAATCTAGGAGTTGCACACAGGAAACAAAGGGTTATCTCGAAACAAAAGTGTCATACCTTCCAGAAACCGAGCATGGTGAGAGTGGTGACTCTGATGTTATCAACAGTAAAAATAAATAAACTTAAATACCAAGAAAACTTGTAAAAAAACCCTTCCAAACTTATGTAAGAACCCATATGAACCTAGCTGGTAGGGTATCGTTACTTGGTTTGTTGCCAAGAATTTGTACACTGGTGGTAGACTTGGCACCTAGAATAACAATTAGGATTAAATGAAGCTGGTATAAAAGGGTCTAGCAGAACCTCACTATTAGGGTAACTTGATTTTAAACAGTAATGTTGGAAAAAATGGAAAGGAATTACCTTTCCTGAAATCGTGAAGGTGGCACCATAACTACAAACTCAATATTCCAAAAGTTGTTTACGGCCTTCCCAATGCACCTGTGTAAGTCGGTATGATCCAATGGTTAGAAGTAATTTCAAATAATAGAAGGAGAAGCATGAAACCATCGATGAGTTGGGCTAGGATGGGTAGTTCACCTGAAGGATAATAAGATGAAATAGACCAGAATGTTGAAGTTGCATAGATAAACATCAGAAGGCAGAATGGCAGTGCTAGGAGGGGCGAGGAGTGGGACAGTTTCCATTAGCCATTTCCCCACAAGCAATACCATCTTATGTAAACCCTGATTTGTGGACGATGTGGATCAATCCACCTAGAGCACACTTAACAGCTCGAACTTGCTGCATAGATATTTCTAGAGAGAGCTTAACAACATTGAGGTTAACCATGACCGAAGGCAAGTAACCTGGGTAACAAATGGTTGTTATAAAACAATGGTACATCAGCCTATAGGGTTTCAACGTCATAATAAATCAATTCATGTGTTATGGGTAGACCATATGCCATTTACTTATTAATCCACGACTATATGTGACTCCCAAGGTTAAAGCTTTAATGTTAAACAGAGTATAAAAAAAATCACAACAAATTAATATTCACATCATTCAAATAATATATACGCATTTTTCACATTGATTATGTTTGAAACTCACTCCATAATCTATTCAATACTATACAAAGGGATATACGAGTATAAATATTACTTGTGAGATACAAATGTTGGATGTGAGATATAAATAATGGGAAGTTAAATCACTTGTTAAGTATTATGTTTCCTTTTTTTGTTTGTGGTAAAGGTATGATGTAATGGGGAGTACCACAAGTGGTATGAGAGTTGAAGGGTTCATTACTATGGTTTCATTAAGGGAAAATGTTAATAAACTATGATGTGTTACTCTTTATTTCCCCTTTATTCCCTTTGCTATTGATTTGCTTTTTCCTTTGGTTCTCATTACCTTTTATTTAGTTAATATTATTAATATTTTATTCTTATTAGTTCCCTTATATATTATGTTTAAATTAATAATAAGGGATTAATATATCTTCCAAATTTTCATTTAATTATTAGGTTAAATTTCTTACTTTATGTTCTAATTTTTTTTTTAAGCCTCACCTAGTTTTATTATTGTGAGATATAAATAATAATAAAAATTATAGATAAAACATACACATATAAAATGAAATTAACTAATTAGCTAATTAATTAATAATCATTTAGGTTTAATCCCTATTTATCCCATGATACCCTTACTAATTGGAAATAAATAAATTTAATATTCAAATTAACCAATTAATTATAAACAATTTATCCCATAATTATTCATAAAATTAACCTTATTTTATTGAGTAGTGAGTTACGTATATAGTAAAATTATATAAACTTAGTAAACAAGTTGACTAATTAACTAACTAACTAATTATCCTCTTTAAGAAATACTATAATAATACAAATCTTTATATAGTTTATTTAGTTTTAAAATAATAAAGAGGATAATAAATTATTTAGGTTTTAAAATAATTTAGTTAAATATAAGGAGTTTTATTTGTTACAAATAAAAATAATAATAAATAGATTTAACTAATTAATATTCTTATCCCTATTTCTTGGTCCAATCAAATGTATCTATTGCCTAGTCCTTTGTAGTTGTTTCCTTGGACAAAAGTAGTTGTTTCTTTCTAGTTGGTCTCTCTATTTAACTTGTTGCCCTCATCTATCTCTTCATCTCGATGAACCACACTTGCTGGTTCAAAACACATCTTTCTTCTCATTTCGTCCTAACGACGAACCACACTTGCTAGTTTGAAAAAAGTCTACAAATGAATTTTGATGTGATTATCACCAAAAACCTTCTTAATAAACAAACAAATTTTATCCAAAAGCCATGGAAATGAGGAATGAGAAATATTGTGCCGAAGATACTAAAAAGAAATGTTTCATTTCAAAAGTTAGGTTAAAGGAATAGTAATTGAATTATTGTTGGCATACTTTTAACTATAGATAGACATATTAGGTGCTTAAGAGAGCAGGAAATTGTAAATAGTAAATAACATCCCATGACTAAGGGATAGTGAACAAGAAATAAATCTATGATTTGTAACCATCAGGAAGTATTGAGCTTCTGTAGTGTAGGTTCCGGATACATCGTATTCAGTTTGTTTATAGTGGACGTTTATGTGTGTAAAAAATAAAATGGTAAAGTATAAGGTCCTATACTGTTAAACAATAATAAAACATCAAATTGCTATAATATCTGGGAAGGAAGGGTATTGCACGCTGAGAGGTTCATGGTTATTTGTATAATGCATACCAGTTTCTAGTTGCAAAACCTTTATGTTAACTAAAAATTATAAGATTAATAATAAATGTGTAAGTTAAAAATATAATATAGGTCGTTGAAAAATTATACCAATACGGAAGGGGTAAAGGGTATTATTGGTCTCGAAATTAGTAATACCTAATTGTTACGTTAGATATAGTTACAAAGAGAATCATTTGATTGGTATAACTACCTTCTACCACCATGTTGGATGTTGATTAAGGACTCTTATGACTAAAACACACATATATATCATAATTATGAGCAATTGAGGTATCATGGGTGATTGATAGAAAGGGGAGGATTCCTTTCCACCGAGTTAAGCTCTAGAAAATAAAATGATAAATAGTGATATTAATGATAACAAGAATACAAACTTATATGCAAACAATATAAATGAGGTATAAATAAATCTTATGCAAGAATAACTGACTAGCACATGATTCATGAGGGGTGAAAATAAAGTATAAACTAATAAGGGAATTAATGATATTTCATACGAAAAATCCTTGAAAGAAGGGAGCCACCGAAATACTAGTTACAACAATAGAATGATTGGCACACACCATCAACATGGTGGATTACACATAAATTCATATCATTGATAATGTTTCAATGTTTCTTGTGAAAGTAAAGTATTATGGTATATTACAATTGGTAGGATTTAAAAGATAAAACTCTCTCACTTATGCGAGTAAAACAAAACAAAATAAAATAAAATCATAAGAATCAAAATGGAAAAGGTTAAGAACTGAAGCTCGTAACAAGTTTAATAAGTTCTCTTCAAATAACCAAAACGACGTAAATAAATAAAATAGTTAATCCATCAAGAAATGTAGCGGAAATGCTTGGTAAAATTCCTATAAAAAAACCAGCAAAATGGAGATAAGATATGATAAAACATTTGTGATCATCTTTTATTCGTCTCAGACATAATGAAGGGACATAATTGAGGTTTTTGAGTTTAAAGTAACATGACCTACTAAAAGAAAACAAATAGATAAGGAGTGCATCATAAGAGTGATGTTGGATAGAGAAGGATATTTTCTTTACATCAAAATTAGTAAGCATAAAGTCAGCAAGATTAGAACCATTTTTTAGAATATAACATCTTCTAGAGGAGTACAATGACCTTAAAATATAGATCCATATAGGTTTTGAAATTCTTGCACCTTGAAAACACAAAGGATCAAGAATTTGTGAGTTACATACTCACAATACCAAATCATAGAATGCTTCCTTAAATGGTTTATTCTATAATAACCTCAGAAATGGAAAGTTAATTAGGATCAAAACAAGATGAAAAGAGATTTTTGGTTGATTGAATGATTATTAATTGTAACTCCAATATACAAATATTTGATATAAGTTGTTACAAAAGTATGTACAAGAATAGATGCATGCTAGATTCCATGGACAATTTAGTAGAAATGCAAGGAAAGAATTCTTAACCATATCCTTGTTGGTTTGATGACGAGCCACGATATCATATACTTCTAACAATATGTTCTCTTAGAGTAGGTATAGATAGAGTATGGCCATTAATTGGTAGGTAATTGAGTAAGGTAACAACAATCAATAAAAAGAGGTGCGACATATAATTGTGTAAAAATTAAATTGCAGCAAGAGGATGTTGTTTGTACATTGGGGCAATGTTTTCATATGTTGGTTGTCACGTGATGTGCTGACATGAAAGGTTCAATGTGACACTAGACCATGTTATCTTAAGGAATCTTAGTATGATTTTTATAGACATAAGTGGAGTTGGTTGTGTGAGCGATCAAAATGAACATTATTTTACAAAGAAGTATGTCAAGAGAAACACACTAACATGATGTATTGAGGTAGTTGGCAAGCATGGATGATGCAAGGAGAAAGGCCTCGTAGTTGTCGCATATGTGACCCCATATATCTTAATCAGTGAAATTTAGTACTCGAAGCAGATGTAAACTCAACTTGATGGTTGCGAAAACTTGTAGGTATTATATGTCGGAGTAGTGCCATGATAAATTTGATAATTTAATGTGTAACAATTGTAGGAATGTAAGTTGTTAGTGTTAGTAAGTTTTTCCTTCCAGCAGTGATCAAATGATCTATTTCAGAATGTCCATTAGGGTTGAAGGTCAAGTTTTTGTCATTTCACTACGTCTTCCATTCAAAAACGTTGGTCACTCGTCCGTGTGTCTAGGTTGTCAAATACTCCTTTACAAATTGCCATGTTTTGGTCACTGTCATTATGCTTTTGGATATGCCATCTCTTAAAACCTCTATGTTCATCTTAGTCTCATTATCATCCAGCATCCAGTTTACTATCATCCATTAGGTCACTAGCATTTCAGTGATTAAATATCTCACTACAGTCATAAATTGGCATGTAAATGAAAAGTGTCATAAAGAGTTTCAAGAAGATTATATTTTAAAGGAACATTTTGTAATAAGTTTTAAATAGTTTCAAGCTATATTCAAAGGTTTCACAAGTACATTATTTCCAAAGTAAAAAGTGAAAAAATATATGGTGGGCCACCCCACTTCTCAAAGCTACAAAAGGTCATTTTTCTCTTGTTTTTCTCATTCATTTCATAGCTAGAAATCTCTCAGCCAACATGCTTCATTTCCCCATAATTTTAGTGCCATACACTCTCAAAAATCAATCTTTTTCCCTCAATTTCTATGTTTTTCCCTTAGTCGCTACAGTTTACTCAATCGTTGCGCTTTTCCAAATTCATAGTATGCTTTTCCTTCTTTTGTTGTGATTTTTGCAGTAGGGCTATGCTTTGTGGTAAATGCTTCTAAAACTATTGCAGAAGGTCTCCAAGCTCAGTACAAGCCTAAAAAAAGGTCAAACAAGTAGGTTTAAGCTCCACACACTCTCTTTCACTCAGTTTATCAAACTTTATGGTGTGGAAGTTTCTCATTGTCTCCTATGCTACGATTGTCATCAAGACTATCTTTTCCAAGTGGTAAGCCCTAGAAATCCCTCTCCTGTAATACCCTAACCTCCTTCACATATAATTACATCCCTAAAACCGTAAACCCCATCATTTGCATTCCCTAAAACCTATTTCCAAAACCTAACCCCTACTCACTACGTTTTTAGCATTTTCTTCAGTATAGGCCTATCTAAAAATTCCCTAACCCTATTCACTCATCCATTCAACCTCCCTCCACTTCCATAAGGTCCCTAACATCTCTCCCCACCTCCTAAAATTTTATCACACCAATTCCTACTCCCTAACCCCATCATCCCACTCCTTTTTCCCTTCCCCTGTTTTTCCCCTAGGGTTTACTATCACAATCTACTATGGAGGAGGAGAATAAAACTTAAAAAAAAGGTGGGAAAGTGTCAAGATATGGACCATCAAATACTCAGGAGTGGATGTCTTCACCAATCACCAAATAGTGCTTTCAACATATAGGGTGTCATGAATTTTGTGAGTTGGTGCAAAAAGTTCAATACCATGTTGAATTGACCAAGTTGTTTGTCACAAACCTCAAAGAGAATAAAATCACAATTACGGGTGTCACATTCTCCATCTCAGCTGATATAATAGCAGAAACTACTGGAGTAATCAACATTGGTGAAAAGTGGTTTAGGACCCAAGAATTAGATGCTCAACTATATCAACCCTACCTCAAAGCTCCATACAAAGATGACATCAAGAGGACATTTTATTTTGGCCGGCTCCTCGGCTTTTTCTCCGACGATGAAAATCATAATGATGTATTTCACTTGGAAAGGAAGATTTTATAGACTTTATGGCTATCACATAAGATTTATAATGCATTTCACTAGGTTAAAGCTGCTTAAGATACCCTATTACCTTTATAGGAGCGTAGAAAAAATGGCATACAAATTACAACATAGGAAAAGTGAGCTACAAAAAAATAGCCTCTTTCATCACTCCCTTATCAATATTATTGTTATCCATCATCTTAAACAACTAAAAATTTACTACAAAACATTCATTGGAGAAGAGGTCTTTTTGCCTTCTTCCAACTAGCCTACTAGACCTACTTCATCCTCAACACCCCCTAATCAAACAAAAATTGGCTCATCAAGTAGGTGTACAATGAAAAAGAAGAAAGGTGAGGATAAAGTAGTGAAGACTTATCAGAGAGGAAACAAGCTTGTGTTTTCTCCACATGTTGTGGAAGGGGCCAAGCCTTCTACATCAGCACAACAGGGATCACGTTTGCATCATGAGACTACTTCAAAGGACAATGAGGACCCAAAGATATTTGAGTAGCCTATAGTGAATAAGGAGAATGAACTCAAAAGCTTGTAGGACAAATTGATAGAGGAAAATGCTTTGATAGCATGACTACAATAGGAAAACATGTAGTTGAAGTTTGACAAGAATCTTTAGGAGAAACATATCATGAAATTGCAAAAGAAGACTAAGGGTAAACAAAAATCAAATAAAAAAGGCTCTAAGAAGGCACTTCAGCAACAAAGGAGGCAAGTTATGGTGGATGAGCTTATTGATAGGGAAATAGATGAAGACAAGAAATATTAGCTAGGAAAAGTCAATGATCATTTAGAGAAGCTTCTTAAGAAGGCAAATAGGGAAAAGAGACATCAGAAAAACATGGCTGCCCATTATTACACCAGGAACATGATCATGAAGGTCAATGTCACGTAAATGAAAGTTAGGCTAAATGAAACACTAATCAAGAAAAAAGGGAAGGAAAAAATAGATTTTCTTGATGATGTCTCCCTTATAGCTTAGAAGACCACTTAATGACCTTGTATATCAATTTTGAAAATATTTTGTTTTCTTTATGATTTTTGCAGTTTTGGTACAGTGAGCCTGTAAAAAGCGTAGCGTGGTCCATGCTACACTTTTTCTGGGGAGCTCCTATGGAAAAAACCTTTACATGGATGGATGGAATTTGACCTCTACATCATCTTTGGACACTTGGCTTCTTCATTCATCATCTCTTACAAGGATAAAATGCCCAAAAACCACTCAAAAAACACCTTTCTACCCTATTTTTGGAGGCCACGCTATGCTTTTTAAGCTGTCTTGGGAGAATTGACTTTTGAGAGGCAATACTTGGTCCTCTTTAGTACTTGAGGACTCCATTGTGTAGTAGAGAGAACTATATTTCCAATGATCTATCATGAGTTAAATTTGGAGTTCAGAAAGCCTCCAAAAGTTTCCTGGAAGATCATGCTATGCTTTTTGCAGCCCACGATGCACCTTTCACAGATTTCGCTGCACTTTTTCCAAGAGGCTGAATTTCATCTACAATTTGACTAGTTTTGACTTTTTACCTATGTAAAGATGTAATTGATCTTTTAAGCATGTAACTAAGATGTAATTATGTTAGATGAATGTCAAATGAGGTATATGCATGCTAGTAAGTCTTTTTTTTTGGTCAAATGAATCAGTTTTACTATATGGAGGGTTTGTTTAAACCTCCCTAATCATTAGGGTTTTGGTTGAGATATTTGAGGAATGACTCCAAAAAGCATGGGTTCAACCCCTGAGAGTAGGGAATCGATGTTTCAGTCTATATGTATCACTTTCTATGTCATTTGAATGTTTGGAGTTCAGAGGAGAGAACTATTGTAGCTTGTACTTGGACATTTTCTGGAAATCAAAGGATAGAGTTTGCAGATATTATCTAGGAGTTCGTGTGTAGTAAGTTTATGGTGTTTTTTTCTTATGTTATTACTTTATATGAATGATATTTATCTTCCCTTCCCATTCATCATCTCTTCAAAAGCTTTCCTTACAGTTTATAAACATAATTATTTTCATTAAGCTTCGTTTTGATGAAAAATTATTATATGTTACTTTCACTCTTTCTTAATGAATTCATATTTTATGCTCATTAAGACCCTTATGCTTCATCTGAACACCATAATACACCGAGAAAACCTAAGATCCATCACAAAAGTGTTGCTACCTTACTCATTCATATCTTTGTTGTTGTAACCCTTTGACAACAAAACCTTAAATTTCCCAAAAATCACTTGAGCCTAGCTATCTAGCCTAAAATCCTTTATATCTCAGCCATATTTTGAATGTAATTTAATAGAGAGAGCCCTATCTAGTTTAGTAGGGCTAGCTACCAAACTAAAAGCTTGGTCTGTGGCTACCTCCATCGATTCCTCTAAGCCTTGGAGATTGTGGAGGATAGCATAAGTAATACTCTCGTTTATTCCCTTGAATTTTCATAGCAATTTCTTCGAGTATTACCTTGTACTTTAATATTTGATGGTCTATTAGAAGATTTAGAGAAAGAAAAAGGAGGAACGAAATTAAATATGAAGTGTTCCTTGAATTTAAATAAAACTATGATGATAATAAATATGGTTGTTATGGGGCAGTTGATAATATAATTAGCCAAATTCCTTATTTGGGTAAAAGCTTTGATTTTGTTTGCATAGAGCAATCCATGAAAAATAGTGTGGATACAATTAGGTTCACTTGCATAGAGACAAGATAATATTTACCATGAAAGTGGTAATTTGAAGTGATTTCCCTGGAACTTGGTAGCTCTTTTTTGTGACACGAGGTATCATGGAAGTTTGGTGGTACCTAAGGAGCAGACCATTAATTGCAAGCCATTATGGGAACAAGGTAAGGAACCCTTCTTGATACGATAACAACTATGATTCCTGCGTAAGGGTATAATAAGATAATCAATTATTTCCAAATTGGAATAGAACTATTGTCTCTTAATACACCACGAGACCTTATATGCCAAAAGTGTCAAATAATTTTTTGTTGAATGAAGTAGATAGTAGACCATATGGGAAACATGACAAGTATGAACACTCAATATGCATGCGAGCACTAGAGGAAGAAACCCCATGATTGTAAAGGGAAGAAAATTTGTCTATGATTTACATCATTTAACATGTAATATAGAATAATGGTAAAACCCTTGGTGAGTGTAGAAAAAATTGCAAAGCAAATCTAGAATATGGCAGGAAAAGGGGAGTTATCCAAAACTCTAGTTATGCATGGCTAATGTGTATGTAACACTTGAACTAAGATAAAAGTGTAGTAGTGTTATTTAGTACAAAATACACTAGTTACCATCTCTTATAAAAGACAAGAACTACAAATAGTTTCTGGACATATTACTTCCGTAATTTGAAACTTATAGTGGAACCATATGGTGAAGTTTTCATTTATTGGCATAACAATTATGATGAGTTTATAATGATATTGCTAACTCTTATTTAGGGTAGGTTTATTGATTCTTGTTGGGTTATGATACATGTTGATGACCCTTGTTGAGTATTTAAACAATAATTGATGGATTGGTAATGAAAATTGAATATATATGTATGTATGTTCTTAATTGATGGAAAATTAATGACCATAATGATTGTGGATGTAGGTCAAACTGGAGGGAAGAATCCTAGTCTAACTTTTGTGCATTCTCAATTAGAGAAAATTTGTGCTACAAAAGAAAGCGATTACCCAAGTTAAGTGCAGTAGAAGCACTTCAGTCAGCAGAGGCTACCTGGAGAGATGAGAATAGATATTATATACATGGGGACATATTGAAGCCTATTTTAAGGGCTAAGAAAACATCAAGGACAATGTTTCACTTGAGGGGGGAAGATGTTACAACCTCAGTTAGTATAACATATAGGGTATTACCGCTATTTAATTTTGCTGCTCACGACCTAATAACTTGTGGGCTTCATGTAAAGACTAAATAAACTTTGAAAGTCTAAAAGCTATTTTAATTATTTTGTTTCAAAGGAAACTTTGGGAGTCATGGAATTCACGAGAAAAAGACCAAAAAGGAAATTTTCAATGACCAGACATTTAGAAAATTACTCTCTCTCCCTCTCACCCTATATATAAAGCATCTTCATGGGAATAGGTTGGAGACATTGGAGAAGAGGAGAAGAGGAGATTGCAACCTTATTCACGACCCTGTCAAGGTTGGGCAAGACACTGCCAGCCTAAGGAAAATTCTTGAGCTGGATCTAAAACTAGTGGATATCCTTAGATATAAACTTGAGAGGTAGAGTTTTGGGCTGGACTAGAAAGTTCTTGATGTCGAAAAACAACATACTCTAGGTCACTATTAAAAAGAAACTATTCTCGAAAGGGGAAAACACCAGGGAGAATTAGACATAATTACCATTGTAGTATATAAAATTTTGTAGTATATAAACAATTTTCTTGAAAATCAACATAATCAACAATAAATGTGATTATTGATGGATGGATCTTTTGTTGGTTCATGTACAACAACCTAATAGGCTACTTAGAGAAGGAGTATAGTGTAAATGTGTTAGAATACCTCTAGAATACGTAAGTAGAGCACTCGGGCAGAATTCAATTATATTAATAAACAATAAATGTGATTATGGATGGATGGATCTTTTGTTGGTTCATGTACAACAACCTAATAGACTACTTATAGAAGAAGCATAGTGTAAATGTGTTAGAATACCTCTAGAATACCCGAGTAAGTAGAGCACTCGGGCAGAATTCAATTATATTAATAATATAAAAAAACTGTATGCCTAGAATACCCGAGTAAGTAGAGCACTCGGGCAGAATTCAATTATATTAATAATATAAAAAAACTGTATGCCTAAAAATTAAAAATTATGATGAGGCGAATAGCGGGTCCAAAGGAAAACTTGGACACTGCACCTTTTACTGGCATTATTACACAAAATATAAAAAAACTCATTGTCGAATATTGACCCTAAACGACCCTATGTTACTTGGTCTTATCATTTGTGTAAGTACTTGCAACAAGTGCGATATTAAAAAAAGGGTTTGGTGCGTTTATAGATCTAGCTCATAGGAAACTAGTTGAAAACTTGTTTGGACCGTTTGAAACCAAATAAAGACAAACACTTAACACACACAAGAATCGGTCAAGAAATAATTCACAAACAGAATTAATGGGATTGTGAATAATATTATTTGAGGGTTCAAGTAGAGTTAATAACATATACATCTAAGGGTTCAAATTTTAAAATTGGAAAGAAGTTGGCAAACTTGCATTGAACTTGCTGTAGAAACCCATTCAGATATGTAACAAAATCGGCAAGTCAATTATCGCAGTAATGTAACCATCAGGAAAAGGGAATTCATTTTTCCCACCAGAAATTGAGTGAAAACATTGTCATATAACTCTGGGTCTGCGTAAAAATGTCATTCATGTAACCAGAGTTCTCATTGAGAACTATAGTAATAATTAAAAAATATTTAACTCATGTACAAGTTCCAGAAGCCGTATATCTACCCGGTCAAGCATTTTAGGTCCAAAATATATTGCGCACTAGAAATAAAAACATTAATTCTTAAATTGGGTCTTTGGAGCAGACACCATTCACAATTCTGGAATTCAAACGGAAACCTAATGCTAATTACAACTCTAATTGCAAGATTGACAAGCATGATAAGTCGACTGCAGACTTCATTTAATAATATTCCTAGAGGCCGATAAAATCCTAGAGAAGAGTATCCAAATGAATGATAGTGTCAGAACCCTGTAGAATGAATTCCAGGAGTCGCACGCAGGAAAGAGAGAGTTATCGCAGAACAAAGAATGGTGAGAATGGTGAATCTGATGTTATCAACAATCAATAGAAATAAACTTAAATACCAAGAAAACTTATAAAAGAACCATTCCAAACATATGTAACAAACCTTTTGAACCTAGCTGGTAGGGTATCCTTACCTAGTTCGTTGTCGAGAATTTGTGCAATGGTGGTAAACCTGGCACCAGAAACAACGATGAGGATTAAAGGAAGTTGTTATAAAAGGGTCTAGTAGAACCTTACTATTAGAGTAACTTGATTGAACAACAATAATGTTGGAAAAAAGGGAAAGGAATTACCTTACCTGAAATCCTGAAGGTGGCACCATAACTATAGACTCAATACTCCAAAACTCATTTGTAGCCTTCTCAAGGAACCTGTGTAAGTCGATATGATCCGGTGATGATCAGTAATTTCATATAATAGAAGGAGCAACATGAAACCATCAATGAGTCGGTCGAGGAGCGGTAGTTCACCTGAAGGATAGTAGGATGAAATAGACCAGAATGTTGAAGTTGGAGAGCCAAACATCTGAAGGCAGAATGTGTGTGTTGGGAAGAGCAAGGAGTGGGACAATTGCCATTAGTAGTTTCCACAGCAATAATAATGTCTAATGTAAACACTAATTTTTGGATGATGTGGATTGATCCACCTAGAGCACACTTAACACCTATAACTTTCTCCATAGATGCTTATGGAGAGTGCTTAACAATCATTGAGGTTAACCATGACTGGAGGCAGGTAACTTGGGTACTAAATGGTGGTTATCGTACAAGGGTACACCAGGCTATAGTGTTGCTACGTCATAAGAAATCAATTCATGTGCTATAGGTAAGCCATATGCCATTTAATTATTACTCCACGACTATATGTGAGTCCCATGGTTAAAGCTTTAATGTTAAACATAGTATAAACAAAATCACAACAGATTAACACTCACATCGTTCAAATAATATCTATGGATTTTTCACATTGATTATGTCTAAAATTCACTCAACAATGTATTCAATACTAGACAGAGGGATATATGAATATTAATATGACTTCTGAGATACAAATGTTGGATGTCGGATGTAAATAATGGTAAGGTAAATCACTTGGTAATTTTTTTTTTGGTAAATGGTGTGATGTAATGGGGAGTGATTTATATATATATATATATATATATATATATATATATATATATATATATATATATATAGTATGTTGTTTACAGAGATCTACAATTTGTTTTCTTTTAAATACTGATCATAAATTTAATATGTTTACAAAGATATATAATTATTTTAATACTCATCATAAATTTAACACATAGCATATATTATAATAATATATATTATAATAATGATAATAAATTATTTTTTAAATCTTAAGTATCAAATTAATATATAAAACAATCTAGTTTATGAAAAAAAAAATTTGTTTCTATAATCCATCTATAAAACTCTCTTATTTATTGAAAAAAAATCCCCTTATATAATCCTTATCAAGATCTAGAGTTAAGATACATCTCCTGTGCTAGTTAAAACATTTCATTTGTTTGAAATTTTGTAAAACGGGGATATCATGATATGTAATTGACCACCGGAACGCGGAATACGATCTACAAATGATGGCAATATTAGATTTTATATTTTTATATTTGTAGTTTGGTTTATATGCCTTCCAAATAGGAAAGAGGCATGTTTGTGTTTATACATATCTATTATTATAATTTTTTTAACCATCATGTTATTTTAATGATTTTTAGATTTTGGAAATATGAGATATATCGTGAAACAAATATTTTAATATTTATAAATATATTTTAACAATTTAATTTAATTTAATCTATATAGCTAATATAATCAGCTTTATATATATATAGTAATGCCCTCAGAAAATTTTCTATTGTCAAACAGTTAGACAATTACTCTCTCTCCCTCTCACCCTAGAGATAAAGCATCTTTATGGGAGCATGTTGGAGGCATTGGAGAAGAGGAAAAGAGAAGATTGCAACTTTGGTCAGGAAGTTGTCAAGGTTGGGTAGGACGCTGCCAAACTAAGAAAAATTCCTGGGTTGGATCTAGAAACTGGTGGAATTCCTTAGATATAAACCTGAGAGATAGATTTCTAGGCTGGACCAAAAAGGTCTTGATGTCTAAGAACAATATACTCTAGGTCACTGTCAAAAGGAAATTTTCTGAAATGTGGAAAGGATGAGGGGAGAATTGGAAGTAATTACCATTCTCAAGGTTGGGGGTATGGAATATATCCTTAATGAAGTTTCTCAACCGTCCTCACTTTAAAAGATGAGTAATATACTCTTTTTCCCTTACAAAACATGGTATAAAATCTTTTTGATTAATGGAAAGTTGTTGCAAAATTTCTTGTAGTATATAAATAGTTTCCTTGAAAATGAATAGAATGAGCAATAACTATGATGTCAATGCAAAAGGATACATTCTATCATTGTGGATGAATCTTTTGTTGATTTGATGTACAAGAACCTAATAACCTACATAGCGAAGGAGCATAGTGGAAACGAGGTAAAATAACCATGTAAGTAGAGCACAGGGGCCGAAGTCTGTTAATAATATAAAAGATAATTATGCCTAAAAATTATGATGAGGTGACTAGTAGGTCCAAAGGAAAACTCAAACCCTGCACCTTTTACTGGAATTATTAAAAAAAAAACTCATCGGCCAAGATCGACCCCCAATGACCTTGTGCTACTTGGTCTTGGCATTTGTCTAAGTAATTGCAACCAATGAGATATTATAAAAAAGGTATGGTGTTATTGTAACAACCAATTTAGTTTATAGATCTAGATAATAGGAATTTAGTTGAAAACTTTTCCAGGCCATTTGAAACCAAATAAAGTTAAACACTTAACACACATAGGATTCTCTCAAGAAATAATTCACAAACATAATTAATGAGATTGTGAATAAAAATTATTTGAGGGTTAAAATACAGTTAATAACCTATACATATAAGGGTTCAAATTTTAAAAGAAGAAAGAAGACAGTAAACTTGCATTGAATTTTCAGTAGAAACCCATTCAAATATGTAACAAAACAGGCAAGTCAATTATCACCCGAATGTAACCATTAGAAAAAGAAAAGGGAAATGATTTTTCCCACAAAAAATTGAGTGAAAACATTGTCATATAACTGTCGGACTACATAAAATGCCATTCATGCATCCAGAATTCTCATTGAGAAATATAGTGATACCTAAAAAATATTTAACTAAGGTAAAAGTTCCAGAAGTGGAAGATCTACCCACTGAATCATTTTCGGTCCAAAATATATTGTGCACTAGAAATAAAAACATTAATTTTTAAATTGGGTTTGTCAATGAGACACCACCATTCACAATTATGGAATTCAAATGAATACCTAATGCTAATTACAACCCTGATTGCAAAATTAACAAGCATGATAAGCTAGATACAAACTTCATTTAATAAGTTGCTAAGAGGCCGATAAAGAAATGGAGAAGAGTATCCACATGAAAGGTAGTGTGAGAACCCCGTAGAATGAATTCTTGGAGTTGCACACGGGAAAGAGAGGGTTATCTCGGAACAAAAGTGTCATACCTTCCAGAAACTGAGAATGGTGAGAGTGGTGACTCTGATGTTATCAACAGTCAACGGAAATAAAATTAAATACGAATAAAACTTATAAAAGAACCCTTCCAAGCTTATGTAAGAACCCTTTTGAACCTAGTTGGTAGGGTATCCTTACCTCGTTTGTTACCAAGAATTTGTGCACTCGTGGTAGACCTGGCACCAGGAAAACAACGAGGATTGAAGGAAGCTTGTATAAAAAGGTCTAGCAGAGCCTTACTATTAGAGTAACTTGATTGAACAAAAATAATGTTGGAAAAAAGGGAAAGGAATTACCTTACCTGGAATCCTGAAGGTGGCACCATAACTATGGACTCAATACTCCAAAACACGTTTGCAACCTTCCCAAAGCACCTGTGTAAGTCAGTATGATCCAGTGGTGCGCAATGATTTCAGATAATAGATGGAGAAGCATGAAACCATTGATGAGTTGGTCTAGGATGGGCAGTTCACCTGAAGGATAGTAAGATGAAATAGACAAGAATGTTGAAGTTGTAGAGACAAACAACGGAAGGGAGAATGGAAATGCTCGGAGGAGCCAAGAGTGGGACAGTTGCCATTAACCATTTTCCCATGAGAAATATCATCCAACATAAACCCTAAGTTTTCAACAATGTGGATCGATCCACTTGGAGGACACTCAACACCTAGAACTTGCTGCACATATCTTTCTGGATAGCACTTAACACCATTGAGGTTAACCATCACTGGAGGCAGGTAACCTATGTACCAAATGGTTGTTATAGCACAAGGTTACACCAGAATATAGAGTTTACACTTCATAAGAAATCAATTCATGCGCTATGGGAAGACCATATGCCATTTAATTATTAATCCACGACTATATGAAAGTCCCAAAGTTAAAGCTTTAATGTTAATGGAGTATAAAAAAAATCACGACAGATTAACATCCACATCATTCAAATAATATCTATGCATTTTGCACAATGAAATTCTGTCAGTAATGTATTCAATACTAGACAGAGGGATATACGAATATAAATATAACTTGTGAGATACAAATGTTGGATGTCAAATATAAATAAGAGAAGTTAAATCACTTGTGTTTAATTTTTTTGTTTGTGGTAAATGATATGATGTAATGGGGAGTATGACAAGTGGTATCAAAGCTAAAGGGTTCAGTATTGTGGCTTGATTAATGGAAAATATTAATAAATTATGTTGTGTTAGTGTTTAAAATATTACTAGTAAGTTAAGAAAAATTACTTGTTAATAAATCAATCCTTAAGAGCTATAAACAAACCATAATAAGAAATTAAATAAATTTTATCTCAAAAGCCATGGAAATGAGGAATGAAGAATCTTGTTGTGAACATACTAAAAATAAAAGTTTCATTACAAAAGTTATGTTAAAGGAATACTAATTGAATTATGTTTGGGGTACTTTTAACTATAGATAGACATATTAGGTGCTTAGTAGAGAAGGTAGTTGTAAATAGTAAATCACATCCTGTGACTAAGGGATAGTGAACAGGAAATAAATCTATGATTTGTAACGATAAGGAAGTATACAGGTAAAACAAAGTAGCATGTGAGTAAAAAGATAGGTAAAGTCTAAGGTCCTATACTCTTAAACAATAATAGAACATCAAATAGCTATAATATCTAGGAGGCATGTGCGTAAAAAGATAGGTAAAGTCTAAGGTCCTATACTCTTAAACAATAATAGAACATCAAATAGCTATAATATCTAGGAGGGAAGGGTATTGCACCCTGAAAGGTTCAGGGTTATTTGTACAATGCTTACCCATTTCTAGTTTCAAGAACTTTTGTTAACTACAAATTATAAGATTAATAATAAAGATGTAAGTTAAAAATATAATATAGACTGTTGAAAAAGGAGACTAATACAGAAGGGGTAAAGGGTATTATTGGTCTCAAAATTGGTAATACCTAATTGTTACGTTAAATACAATTAGAAAGAAAATCATTTGATTGGTATAACTACTTTTTGCCACGGAGTTGGATATTGATTAAGGACTCTTATGATTGATTAAGGACTCTTATGATTGAAACACACATATATATCATAATTATGATCCATTGAGGTATCATGGGTGATTGATAGGAAGGGCAGGATTCCTTTCCACCAAGTTAAGATCGAGAAAGTAAGATGATAAATAGTGATAGTAATGATAACAAGAATACAAACCTATATGACAACAATATAATTTAGGTATAAATAAATCCTATGCAAGAATAACTGACTGGTATAAGATTCATGAGGGATGAAAATAAAGTCTAAACGAATAATGGAATTAATGAGATTTCATACGAAAATTTGTTTAATAAAGGGAGCCACTGAAACACAAGTTACAACAATGTAATGATTGGCATACACCATCAACATGGTGGATTACGCATAAATTTATATCATTGATAATGTTTCAATGTTTCTTGTGTAAGTAAAGTATTATGGTATATCACATTTGGTAGGATTTCAAATATTAATTCTAAATTACACTTAAATTTATATCATTGATAATGTTTCAATGTTTCTTGTGTAAGAAAAGTATTATGGCATATTACAATTGGTAGGATTTCTAATATTAATCTTTCTGACTTCTATGAGTAAAACAAAATAAAATAAAATAAAATTATAAGAATAAAATTTGGAAAGGTTAAGAAATGGAATATGGAACAAGTTCAATAAGCTCTTTAAACAACCAAAATGACATAAATAAATAAAATAGTTAAGCCATGGAGAACTATAGCGGAAATTCTTAGTAAAATTCCTTTCTAAAAAACATCAAAATCGAGGTAAGATATGATAAAACATTTGTGATCATTTGTGATTGTCTGAAACATAATGAAGGAAGATAATTGAGGTTTTTGAGTTGAAAGTAACATGACCTAATCTAAGATAATAAATAGATAAGGAGCGCATCAGAAGATTGTTGTTGGATACAAAAGGATATTCGCTTTACATCAAAATTATTAAGCATAAAGTGAGTGAGATTAGAGCTATTTTTCAGAATATAGCATCTTCTAGAGGAGTACAATGACCTTAAAATATAGATCCATATAGGTTTTGAAATTCCTACAACTTGTAGATGCAAAGGCTCAAGAATTTGTGAGTTATAAAATCACAATATTAAATCATAGAATGATTAGTTAGATGGTTTATTCTATAATCACCTCATAAATGGAAAGTTAGTTAAGATCAAAACAAGATGAAAAGAGATTTGTGATTGATTGAAATGACTATTAATTGTAATTCAATTATCTAAATATTTGAGATAAGTTGCTACAAAAAGATGAACTGCATGCTAAATTCCATGGACAATTTAGTAAAAATGTAATGATAGAATTCTTAGCCAGATCCTTGCTCGTCTGATCGACAATGAGAAAGGATATCATATACTTCTAAGAATATGTTGTCTTAAAGTAGGTACATATAGAGTATGGCTACTAATGGGTAGGTATCAAGTAACGTAACAAAAATTAATAATAAAAAAAGATGTGGCATATAATCGTGTGAAAATTAAACTGTGACAAGAGGATGTTGGTAGTACATTGGGGCAAGTTTTGCCTATGCTTGCTGTCAAGTGATGCACTGACATGGAAGGTTCAACATGCTACTAGACCATGTTATCTTCAGGAATCTTAGTATGACTTTTATAAACATAAGTGGACTTAGCCGTGTAAGTGACCAGAATGAATATTATTTTACAAAGAAATATGTCAAGCGAAACACACTAACATGATGTATTGAGGTAGTTGGAAAGCATGGACGATGCCAGGAGAAAGAGCTCGTAGTCATGCGATATGTGACCCTAGATATCTTAATCAGTGAAATGCAGTACTAGAATGGGATGTAAACTCAACCCGAGGATAATGAAAACTTGTAGGTATTATATGTCGGAGTAGTGTCATGATAAATTTGATAATTTAATGTGTAATAATTGTAAGCATGTAAGTAATACTTTAGGTTGTGCCCTTGAATTGTCATAGCAATTTTTTGGAGTATTACCTTGTAATTTAATTTTTGATGATCTATTGGAAGATTTACAGAAAGAAAAAGGAGAACGAAATTAAATATGAAGTGTTCCTTGAATTTAAATAAAACTATGATGATAATAAATATGGTTATTGTGGGGCAATTGATAAGATAATTAGCCAATTTCCCTATTTGTGTAAAAACCTTGATTTTTTTTGCATAGAACAACCCACTAGAAATAGCGTGGAAATTATTAGGTTCACTTGCACAGGGAGAAGATAATATTTACCATGAAAGTGGTAATTTGATGTGATTTCCCTGGAAATTTGTAATGTTTTTTTTGTGATGTGAGGTATGATGGAAGTTTGGTGGTACCTGAGGAGTAGAGCATTAATTGCAAGCCATTATGGGAACAAGGTATGGAAGCCTTCTTGAGATGATAACAAGTATGATTCTTGTGTAAGGGTATAACAAGATAACCAATTATATCTGAATTGGAATAGAATTATTAACTATTAATACACCACCAAATGCTATACATCAAAAGTGTAAACTAATTTATTGTTGAATGAAGTGGATATTTGAATGTGGGGGAAACATGACCGTATGAATGTCAATATGCATGTGAGCACTAAAGGGAGAAACCCCATGATTGTACAGGGAAGACAAAATTGCAGGCAACCCATGATGGGTATCAATAAGTCTACTACACAAAGTAGACAACAATATGGCCATCTAAAATATGGCAAGAAAAGGGGAGTTATCCCAAACTCTACTAATGCATGGCTAACCAAGATAAAAGTGTAGTAGTGTTATTTATTACAAAATACACTAGTTATGATATCTTATAAAAGACAAGAACTATAAATAGTTTCTAGACATATTGCTTCCCCAATTTGAAACTTATAGTGGAACAATATGCTAAGGTTTTCATTTATTTGCATAACCATTATGATGAGTTTATAGTGATATTTCTAACTCGTATTTAATGCAGTTTTATTGACTCCTGTCAGGTTGTGATACATGCTGATGACCCTTTTTTGGTATATAAACAATAATCAATGGATTAGTAATGAAAATTGAATATATATGTATGTATGTTCTTAATTGATGGAAAATTAATGACCATAATGATTATGGATGTAGGTCAAACTTGATGGAAGAATCCTCGTCAAACTTCTGTGCATTATTAATGAGAGAAAATTGGTGCTACAAATGCAAGTGATTACCCAAGTTAAGTATACACGAGGGAATATTGCAGCTTGTTTTAAGGGCAAAGAAAACATGGAGGACGATGTTTGGCTCAAGGGGTGAAGATGCCATGCCCTCAATTAGTATAAAATTTGGGTTATTACAACTATTTACTTTTACTGCTCAGGACCTAATAACTTGCGAGCTTCATGTAAAGCCTAAATGAACTTTGAAATGTTTAAAATTTATTTTAATTATTTTGTTTCAAAGGAAACAAGGGAGTTGTGGAATTCACAGGAAGAAGACCAAAAAGGAAATTTTCAACTAAGAGACAATTAGACAATTACTCTCTTTCTATCTCTCTCACCCTAGAGATAAAGAATCTCCATGGGAATAGGCTTGAGGCATTGGAAAATAAGAGAAGGCATTGGAAAAGAGGAGAAGAGAAGACTGTAAGGCTGGGCAAGATGCTGTTAAACTAAGGAAAATTCTTGAGCTAGATTTAGAAACCATTGGAAATCCTTAGATATAAACCTAAGAGATAGAGTTCTCGGTTAGATCGGAAAGGTCTTGATGTCCAAGAACAACATACTCTAGGTCACTATCAAAGGGAAACTGTTCTGGAAAGTGGAAAGTATGAGGAATAATTTGATGTCATTGTCATTCTCAAAGTTGGGAGGTGTGGTCTATTTCCTTAGTGAAGTTCCTTGAGAGTGCTCACTTTAACAAATGAGTAATCTACTATTTTTTCTTTACAAAACACCGTATAAAATCTTTTTAATAAATAAGTAATCTACTTTTTTTTCTTTACAAAACATGGTATAAATATTTTTGACTAATGAAAAGTTGTTGTAGAAAATTTTGTAGTAGAAAATGAATAGAATGAGCAATAAATGTGATGGTAATGGACACTATCATTATGGATAAATCATTTGTTGGTTCTTGTACAAGAACCTAATAGCCTACTTATAGAAGGAGCATAGTGTAAATGGATTAGAATACCCAAGTAGGTAGAGCACTGGGGCATGAGTCAGTTCTGTTAAATTATATAAAAAAATTTATGGCTAAAAGTTATGATGAGGCGAATAGCAAGTCCAAAGGAAAAATCAAACCCTGCACCTTTTAAAGGAATTATTTAAAAAAAAAAACTCAGTAGCCCTGAAAGACCCTATGATACTTGGTCTTGTCATTTGTGTAAGTAATTGCAACTAATGTGATATTAAAAAAGATATGGTGTTGTTGCATTAGCCAATTTAGTTTATAGATCTAGCTAATAGGAATCTAGTTGAAAACTTGTCTCGACCGTTTGAAACCAAATAAAGACAAGGACTTTCAACTTGTCTCGGCTGTTTGAAACCAAATAAAGACAAACACTTAACGCACACAGGAATCTCTCAAGAAATTTGAGGGTTCAAATAGAGTTAACAACTTGCATATAAGGGTTCAAATTTTAAAGAGGGAAAGAAGATAGTAAACTTGCATCGAACTTGTGGTAGAAGCCCATTTATATATGGAACAAAACGAGCAAGTCAATTATCGCAGTAATGTAACCATCTGCAAAAAAAAAAAGGGGGCATTGATTTTTCCCACCAGAAATTACATGAAAACATTGTCATATAACTCTCGGACTGCATAAAAATGCCATTCATGCAACCATAGTTCTCATTGAGAACTATAGTGCCAATGAAAAAAAAATTATCTAAGGTACAAGTACTACAAGAGGTAGATTTACCCGCCGAATTTTTGTTCATAGAGATCTATAATTTCTTTGTTTTTCAATAGTAATCATAAATTTAATATGTTTACACAGATATATAATTATTTTAGTGGTCATCATAAATTTAACACATGACATATTATAATAATATATATTATAATAATGATAATAAATTATATTTTAAAATCATAAGTTTAAAATTAGTATATAATAATAATAATAATAATAATAAAATTATTTTTTAAAATTTTAAGTATCAAATTAGTATACTAGCAAAATTACATTTACCAATGAAACAATACATACAACCAATAAGCTTAAATCAACCACATTAATAATTATTATGGGTATCTTTTTAAACACCGACTATTTATGATTATTAATAACTATACAAATGATAACAACGATATTATTTATATATATTATTATATGATTATTATATTAATATTATAATAATAATATAAACTCATAATAATATTAGATTATCATTATATTATTATAATAATATAACAACGATATTCTTATATAATAATAATAATAAATAATAATAATAATAATAATAATATTATTATTATTAGGCTTTATTAATTCAACCATGTTTGTTTTAGTATTTTTAATATTTATCTTAGGGTTTGTATACATTGGGTTTATAATATTAGTCCTTTTTGTTTAATATTATTCGCTGAGGTTTATAATCTCTTGCAATTTTAGTATTAATCCCTTGGGTAATAATATAATAAATATATTATTATTACCCAAGGGATTAATACTAAAATGGCAAGGGATTAGGAACCTAAGAGAATAATATTAAACAAAAGGGACTAATATTATAAACCCAAGGAACTAATAAACCCAGCTCTATAATATTATAAACGCGCGGAATTAGTGAACCGAACGGATAAATATTAAAAACCTAAGGGATCAAGAAGCTCACGGGATTGATATTACAAACACAAGAGATTGATAAAGCTCACCATGATTGATATTATAAACACAAGGTAATAATAAACCCAAAGGAATAATACTAAAACCCTAAGGGATTATGAACCCAACGAAATAATATTAAACCCAAGGGACTAATATTATAAACTCAACAATGCTAAACCCTAGTATAAATATTAGAACTACAAAAATAAACATTGTTTATTTTCATGGTGAGATAATCCTTGTCACAATGTGACATTAAACCCTTGCCAAACATGGTCGGCTATGATCGTCAATAGTTGACCATGATCGATATTATAAACCTAAGGGAATAATAAACTGAAGCGATTGATATTATAAACCCAAAGGAATAATAAACCTGAGGGATTAATACTAAAACCCCAGGGGATTATGAACCCCAGGGAATAATAGTAAACCCAATGGACTAATATTCTAGACCCAATGTATATAAACCCTAAGATAAATATTATAAACACTAAAATAAACATGATTGACCATCATTGATTTTCATATTGAGAAAATCCTTATCACAATTCCATGTTGGACAATGGTTGACTATGGTTGACTACATAATAAACCATGGTTGACTGCAGAATAATAAACCCAAGCGATTGATATTATAAACCCAAGGGATTAATATTAAAACCCCAAGGGATTATGTACCTAAGGGGATACTGTAAAACCCAAGGGGTTAATATTAAAAAACCAAGGTATTTAAACACTAAGTGAAGACAATTTGTTTCATAATGTCAGATCGGACCATGATTGACCATAGCTGACCATGGTTGGTTATGGTTGACCCTGATTCATATTATAAACCAAGATAATAATAAACCCAAGGGATTGATATTATGAACCCAAGGGATTATGAACCCAAGGGAATAATATTAAACCCAAGGGACTAATATTAGAAACCCAACATTGGTAAACCCAAATATAAATATTACAAACACTAAATAAACATGGTTTATGTTCATGGCGAGACAATATTTGTCAAAATGCGACATTCAACCATGGTTGACCATGGTTGGCTATGATTGACAATGGTGGACCATCATTGATAATAGAAGCCTAAGGGAATAATAAACCCAATGGATGGATATTCTAAACCCAAAGGAATAATAAAACTAAGGGATTAATACTAAAACCCCAAGGGATTATGAATCCAAGGAAATAATATTAAACCCATGGGACTAACATTATAAACCAAAAATTGGTAAACCCAAATATAAATACTACAAACACTAAAATAAACATGGTTTATTTTCATGGTGAGATAATCCTTGTCACAATGCGACATTCAAACATGGTTGACCATGGTTGCCTATGATTGACAATGGTTGACCATGGTTGATATTATAAACCTAAGGGAATCATAAACCCAAGGGATTGATATTATAAACCCAAATGAATAATAAGACCAAGGGATTAATACTAAAACCCCAAGGGATTGTGAACCCAAGGGAATAATATTATAAACCCAACATTCATAAACCCAAAAATAAATATTACAAAGACTAAAATAAACATGGTTTTTTTCATAGTGAGACAATCCTTGTGACAATGTGACATTAAACCATGGTTGACCATCAATGGATATGATTGACAATGGTTGACCATGATCAATATTATAAATCTCAGGGAATAATAAACCCAAAGGATTGATATCAAAACCTAAAGGAATAATAAACATAAGGGACTAATACTAAAACCCCAAGGGACTAATATTATAAACCCAACGTATATAAACCCCAAGATAAATATTATAAACACTAAAATAAACATGATTGGCCATCGTTGATTTTCATATTGAGACAATCCTTCTCACAATTCCATGTTAAACGATGGTTTACAACATAATAAACCATGGTTGACTCGGGAATAATAAACTGAAGCGATTGATATTATAAACCCAGAGAACAGTAAACCCAAGGGATTAATACTAATATCCCAAGGGATTATGAACCCAATGGAATAATATTAAACAAAATGGACTAATATTATAAACCCAAGGTATAAGAACCGTAAGATAAATATTAAAAATACTAAAATAAACATTGTTGAATTAATAAACCCTAAGAATTAATATTTTAAACTAAAGGGATTATTAATATTATAAATGCAAGTAACAATAAACTCAAGGGATTAATACTAAAGCCCCAATGTATTATGCACCTAAGGGAATAATATTAAAGCCAAGGGACTAATATTATAAACCCAAGGTATATAAACCATAAGTGCAAATAATTTTTTTCATAATGTGAGATCGAACCATGATTGACCACAATTGACCATGGTTGGTTATGGATGACCATGATTAATATTATAAACTTAGGTTAATAATAAACCCAAGGGATTGATATTATAAACCCATGGGAAACATAAACCCAAGGGATTAATACTAAAACTCAAGGGATTATTAACCCAAGGGAATAATATTAAACCCAAGGGACTAATATTAAAAACTCAACATTGGTAAACCCAGATATAAGTATTATAAACACTAAAATAAATAAGGTTTATTTTCATGTTGAGACAATCCTTGTCACAATGCGACATTCAACCATGGTTGACCATGGTTGACTATAATTGACAATGGTTTACCATGATTGATATTATAAACCTAAGGGAATAGTAAACCGAAGGAATTGATATTATAAAAAGAAAGGAACGATAAACACGAGGGATTAATACAAAAACCCCAAGGGATTATGAACCCAAGGGAGTAATATTAAACCCAAGGGCCAAATATAAACCCAACATTTGTAAACCCAAATATAAATACCACAAACACTAAAATCAACAGGGTTTATTTTCATGGTGAGACAATCCTTGTCACAATGTGACATTGAACCATGGATGACAATGGTTGGCTATGACTGACAATGGTTGACCATGATTGATATTATAAACCTAAGGGAATAATAGACCCAAGGGATTGATATTATAAACCCAAAGGAATAATAAATCAAGGGATTAAAATTAAAGCCCCAAGAGATTATAAACCCAAGGGAATAATATTAAACCCATGGGACTAATATTATACACATAACATTGGTAAACCCAAATATAAATATTACAAACACTAAAATAAACATGGTATATTTTCATGGTGAGAAAATCCTTGTCACAATGCGACATTCAACCATGGTTGACCATTGCTGGCTATCTTTGACAATGATGGATGATGATTGATATTATAAACCTAAGGGAATATCAAACCCAACAAATTAATATGAGAAACCCAAAGGAATAATAAACCGAAGGGAGTAATACTAAAACCCCAAGGGATTATGAACGCAAGGGAATACTATTAAACCTAAGGGACTAATATTATAAATCCAACATATATAAACCCTATGATAAATATTATAAACACTAAAAGAATCATGATTGACCATCGTTTATTTTCATATTGAGACAATCCTCATCACAATTCCATGTTGGACCATGGTTGACATCATAATAAATCATGTTTGACTCGGCAATAATAAACCCCAAGTGATTAATATTATAAACACAAAGGAAGAATAAACCCAATGGATTAACACTAAAACCCCAAGGGATTATGAACCTAAGCGAATAATATTAAACAAAAGGGACTAATAATATAAACCCAAAGTATACAAACCCTAAGATAAATATTAAAAATACTAAAATAAACATGATTGAATTAATAAACAGTAAGAATTAATATTTTAAACTCAAGGGATTAATAAACCAAATGGATTATTAATACTATAAACCAAAGGAACTAATAAACCAAACCATTTAATTTTAAAAACCCAACCAATTATTAAACCCAAACCCAAGGGATCAAAAAGAACAAGGGCTCGATATTACAAAGAAAAGAGATTGATAAAGATAACCATGATTGATATTACAAACCCAACCTAATAATAAACCCAAGGGAATAATATTAAACCTAAGATACTAATATTATAAACCCAAAATTGGTAAACCCCAATATACATATTACAAACAAAAAAATAAACATGGTTTATTTTCATGGTGAGACAATCCTTGTCACAATTTGACATTCAACCATGGTTGACCTTGGTTGGATATGATTGATAATGGTTGACCATGATTGATATTGTAAACCTAAGGGAATAATAAATCCAATGGATTTATATTATAAACCCAAAGGAATAATAAACCCAAGGGATTAACACTAAAACCCCAAGGTATTATGAACCCAAGGGAATAATATTAAACCCAAGGGACTAATATTATAAACCCAATGTATGTAAACCTTAAGAGAAATATTATAAACACTAAAATGAACATGACTCACCATCATTGTTTTTCATATTGAGACAATCCTTCTCATAATTCCATGTTGGACCATGGTTGACATCACACTAACCCATCATTGACCGGTGAATAATAAGCCCAAGCAATTGATGTTGGACAATGGTTGATGATGGTCGAACATGGTTGTTTATTGTTGAACATTGTTGAATAATGTTAAACCCTAGGAATATGAACCCTTAGATCAATAAACCGAAAGGATTGACATTATAAAACCAAGGGATTAATAAACATAAGGGATAAAATTATAAACCTAATGCATATAAACCGTAACATACTATTATAAACCCTAAAATAAACATGGTTTTTTTTTTTTTCTCAGTAAACTATGCTAGTGTATTATATTATGTACAAGTGAACATTACAGTCAAAAAAGCAAGTTACCCAAGGCCAACTGTGGCTCTGTGGGTTGGCTGTTTGCAACTCCCATATAGCCCTTACAGGGGCAGCGTTTCCCTCCGGAATTGCACCCAATACATCAAAACACATTATGATTTTCAATCCAACCCATAAACACCCTCGCAGGGGCTTTTAATCAAAAACTGCCCTCGCAGGGGCGACCCATTTACTGAAACAGAGCATTTGGAGACCTGGACATAAACTTTTAAAGACTCAGACTTAAACATTCGCCTTAACCCATACCCCGACACAGAGCGCGCATTAGACAGAAGACTAGAACAAAACCTGAGCAAAAAGATGATTGACGCAGCCTGGCGCTGAATTCTAATCCTCGGGCTGCTCCTCAATGATTGGCACCCATCCATATTCCTTAGTGACGTCTTCCCTTGCTTCCTCTGCAACGTTCTTGGAGGAGGACGCTTTGGTCTGCTGGTTCTGGGCAGGAGCCTGCTCCGGAGCTGCTCCCTCTCGTTCCTCCTCAGATGCCATAGGTTCAGCGGACAACGGTGCTTGGCTGCCCTCACCAATTTCATAATCCTGGGATTCCTTAACAAATAGGACAGAAAGGTGCGCACTGATGCTCCCAAGAGTGAAGACAGCAGTGCCGAATGCAGGAAGGGAAGGTGGATTTGAATTGGGGCTTCCCGCGTCCATGAATTGGGAGGCCTGCATGTGGGCAACACCAGCCCTTCGGTGACAGTAGCAGCAGCAACAATGGTGGTGGGCATCCGCTGCTGGATGGCGTGAGGAGCTCCCTCGCCCTGAGCCACGTCTACATGGCATTCTTTCTCTGAGCTTGACCATTCTGGCAGAGGAGCTGGCAGCGAAGAAAAGAGCTTCAATGGCTGGAGGCCCCTCCTCGAATCCTCTCCCAACACAACGAAGAATTCTCTCCGTTCCTCTTGGCAGTAACACAGGGTAACCCACAGCTCTGTCACTAGGGAGGACAGGCGAGGGAGAATCTTCAGCCACGGCGCCCGTAGCAACCACAGCAACTGACAGAAGAAAACAATTGCTAAAACCAACCTGCGCAGCGAGCCTCTCACCCTGAGAATGGTTCGTCCCCATGCCCAGCTTGAATTTATCAGTCTCGACATTCTCTCGGAGCTCGGGCGCCATAAATGCGCACTGCAGCCATTCCAATTCTCCTTTGTGTTCATTAACAGCTCTGAGTTGAAGCCTCAACACTTAATACCTCGGCGGCTATCTCATCTGCCCTCCTTAAATCACCACGAGGCAGCACATGCAAGCCATGTGGCCTCCGTCCCTCTGTCGTGCGAACACCCGCATCCGGGGAACCCTAAAATAAACATGGTTGACCATGGTTGATTTCCATATTAGATTAATCCTTTGTGATATTGACATAATCATAAATATTTTGACAAATATTTAACCCTTAATATTGGGGTTTTATAAAGCCAAGAGATTATTAATATTACAAACCCAAGACATTAATATTATAAAAAAATCATTAATAAATGCAAGGGATCAATACACCCAAGGAATCAATAAACCCAACGAGCTAATATTAAAAACCCAAACAATTAATAAACCCCGGGAATTAAGTTCTTAAGGTCACAGGATTAATAAAACCAAGGGATTAAATGATAAACCAAAGGAATTATTAATATTAAAAACTTGACGAATGAAGAAACCAAATAATTTGATAGTATAAACCTAAGGAATTGATAAACCCAAGGGAAAAATATTAGAAACCCAAGGGATCAAAAATGGTAAGGGATCAATATTAAAAACAGAAGGGATTAATAAAACATAGGAACTAATATTTTAAACCCAACGGATTGGTCAACTCACATGACTATGAATCTTATAAACCTAACGGATCAATAAACCGTAGGGATTGTTAATATTATGAAAGCAACATGTTAATAAATTGAAGGGATAAACACTGTAAATGTAAGGGATTAATATTAAACCTTAGGACTATTATTTAAACCTTAATATTTGGGATTAATAAACCGAAGGGAATAAATGATAAACCCAAGGAATTATTAATATTACAAACTTAAACAAAAAATAAATCTAATCATTTAATATTATAAACCCATGGAAATAGTAAACCGAAGGGAAATAGTAAACCCAACAAGATAATATTATAAACACAAAGGATTAATAAACCCAAGGAATTAATAAACCAAACAAATCAATATAAGAACCAAAGAGATTAATAAACCCTAACAATTAATATTTTAAACTCAAGGAATTAATAAACCAAATCGATTATTGATTCTATAAACCTAAGGAACTAATAAACCCAACCGTTTAATATTATAAACCCAATGAATTAGTGAACCAAAGGGATAAATATTAAAAACCTAAGGGATCAAGAAGCACAAGCGATCGATATTACAAACATAAGGGATTCATAAAGCCTAGGAATTAATATTCTAAAAAAAAGGATCGATAAAGTTGCATGATTATTAATATGATAAACCAAAGCAATCAATAAACCTTAGACATTGTTAGTGTTATAAACCCAAAGAATAAATAAACTAAAGGGATAAGCATTATAAAATGAACAGATTAAACCCTTAATATTGGGGTTTAATAAACCAAAGGGATTATTATTATTATAAATCCAAGGGATTGTTAATATTATAAATAAAAGGGATGAATAAACCCAATGCATTTTTAATTTTTTAAACCAAGGGCATTAATATTATAAAAAGAAATGATTACTAAACACAAGCAATGAATAAACCAAAGGAATAAATAAACCCAAAAAACTAATATTAAAATCCTAAGTGATTAATCAACCCTAGCAATTAATATTTTAAACTCAAGGGATTAACAAACCCAAGGGATAAAATGATAAACCAAACGAATTATTAGTATTATAAACTCAAAGAACAGTTAAACCCAAGGGTTTAATCTTATCAACCCAAGAGAAAAATATTATAAACCTAACGGATCAAAAAATGCAAGGGATGAATATTAAAAATGGAAAGGATTGATATTTTTAACCCCAATGGATTAGTATTATAAATCCAAGTTGTTTAAACCCCACAATAAATATTATAAATCAAAAAATAAATATCAATGACCTTCCTTAACCATCGTTTATTTTCATATTGAGACAATTTTTGTTACAATGTGGCGTTGGACCATGGTTGACCATGATTCACGATGATTGATTATGGTTTTCATCTCAAGACAATATTCGTTATAATGCAATGTTCGATAACACTCACGATTATTGGTTTTGAAAATGAAAGAATATATGTCATATTAAATATTTTAAAAACCCTAAGGCCTAAATCCATGGCATCAATATTATAAAGATAAATAATGTTATAACACAAAATAATAATAAAAAAACATAAACCAAAACCAATATAAGAACTACATTGTAAACCATAAAGCATTAAAACATGATAAATCATCATCACATTAATAATAACACATTTATATCACTACATCATAAACAATAAATAAATTGTAAGCTATAAATACATTGATATCAATACATGAATGTATTAATAGTATAAATATCAAGAATATTGATATAAACCCCTAGAACATGAAAGCCCAACAATAATATTATAAATGTGAACAACATTTCCATTTATGAAAGACATGAACAAAGTGAAGGGATCCACACAAAAGACAATGACAATCACAAATGCAAGAGAAAAAAATAAAACAGTAACAAAACCATTGGAGCAAAGGAACATAAATGCAAAAAACACATCTAAATTGCACACATTGGATTTAAAGAAGAATAAAATAATATGACATTTTAAGACCAGAGATATTCAATTTTTTACATAAAAAAAAAACAACGA
Organism: Pinus tabuliformis; assembly: GCA_031772625.1. Lineage (NCBI taxonomy): Eukaryota > Viridiplantae > Streptophyta > Pinopsida > Pinales > Pinaceae > Pinus > Pinus tabuliformis. The sequence goes on along the minus strand of CM062820.1, from coordinate 638,143,018 downwards.
GAAAAAAAATTCAATTTCACCAACATTGCAACCACATAAAGAACACTGAGACTTAACATATATTTTTTGTTTTATTTACATCAAATAATTCCACCACAAAATTAAACTTGAAGCACTCCACCAAAACTCATCTATGGAGTGGCCTCTTCCAAAACACAACGAGACCGATGAAAAAAGTAGCACCAATTCAAATCAACAGGATAATGATCACGATACTTAACGCTTTCCAACCAATTCCTTCTTGTTCTCCTCCAAGAATCCCTCTGGTGCACATGTAACAATTATTTTAGATGTGTTTTCATTTCATCTAGCACACGAATATGATCATCAATAAAAGAAGGATGGAACCCATGTTTCCTATCAAACTTGTTCTGAAGATAGGAAATAAAACTGATAGCTCCAACAATATTGCACACTACTATGGAATAATAGATCACATCATTATTGTCCATATCTGCATTTGAAAGACAAAAAAAAATAAAAAAAATCAATAAACCCATGCACAAATAAATAAGCATACACATATATATGTATATACATAAAACATAACACCCCATTTCGATTTATGTTAAAAAAATTAATGTTATAATGTTACATGAAAAAAAACAATCTAGTGTTACATGAACCAAATGATATAAAAAATTCTACAAATATAAGCCTCATTTCACAATACAATAGAAAAAACCATGGAAATAGAATAAAACCGTGGCCAATATTCAAAACCTCCATTTCTTCATTTCATGATGTAATATGAATCGACAATATTAATATCAAAATGAACCCGTTATAAAAATGATTTTGAATGACTGGTTCATATAACTCGTTGTTTATGTCTGAATGGTCTGTTGCAAAGAAAAGAACAATATGCACTTAAAAAAATAAAAGTAAATTGAACAACATGAAAAACGATGTAAACAACTTTCACAAATATTACTATGACTATGATGAATTTATTAATCTCATAAATATATGAGAATGATTATTATATTAAAAGTAAATCAAGAGGACAATAAAATCAATTCAAAAAACACACTTTAAAGAAGATCACAATGTTATTAGTTGTATGTCATAGCGATATGGACTTCAATCACTCCTCTTCTTTCTTCCTAACTGTAACATGCACTAACTTTCATCTTGGCATAACGTCGAAAAGAGAAATGTAGTGCAATGCATAAACCATCTATTGATTTCACTCTTTATATGGCTATGAAGGTAAGGGCTTGCTTCTCTTTATTCCCAATATCAACTCACACTCATTCTAAATTCAATCCCTATGACTTGTGGATTGTAAGAGCCCATGCCATCTTCAAAGGAATTTTTTTCTATTTCCTCTTATCACTCATGTGATAGGCACAATGTTTGGATTGCTTGCATCAAATGGAACACCAACATCATTATCGAAAAAAACAGTTGTGAACATTGGAAGTTGAGGTGGCTTAGAGGTAGGCGTATAAAATATTTCCTTAACATAAACAAGTGCACCATTCACCAAGCTGGCTTCAACCCATAAATCACATGTCAACATAACATGAAGACCACGACACAACAAAACTTCACAGTCCAATTGATCATCATCAAGACCAATGATTTCTGAATGCCTTGAATTCTCAACAACACATCATGCAATTGGAGAATTTAATGATTTTGACATATGCCTATTATGGAAGAAGACCAAATTATTTGTTGGAAACATGTGAACTGGTGCATTAAATAAATCTCTTTCTCTAGGATGCAACCTCATATCAGCGCATGACATAAGAAACTCCCAATCTTCAAGAACAGGTTCTACATTTCTTATGTTATTAAGGACTCTACCAGAACAAGATTGTTTCTCATTATTCCCTTGTTGGCAAAAGATTGTGACAAGAGTGACAAAAATGTTGAATTTGTTCCACAAGACTTTCTTTGTTGTGTTATCTGCATACAAAGGCGTATCTCTTACAAGAGGAAGCTAGCCTAGGTCACCCACAAGGATGATGGATCTGCCACCAAAAGGACAATTCTTTCTCTATGGAAATGCTTCTCGTAATCGAGCATCTATTTGCATAAACAACCTTGATCCTATAAATCTCATTTCATCAATCAATATATATCTAACGTGTCGCATTTATTCTTGGAATACTGTAAGTGACTACCCCTATAGTGGCTAGACATCTTTAATTTGAATTTTTAGAGCTAAGTGTATTATTTTTGCATGTATATTAAAAGCAACTATTCATGTTGGGGCAAGAAGAAGCAAAGGGCTTCTTCCATTACTTGATTAATTAGAAAGAGCTTCAAAAATACAATGGATAAGGAAAGACATCCCAGTGTTGCATTGCCCTAAATAATCATAAGAAGAGCTTCACTAATCTCATATTCATCAAAGTTCCTTAAAAATATTTCAAAAGCAAGTTGTCGTTTTTATGACAAGGAATCTAGAGATGCAAATGTTTTTTTTGAAAGGTCATTAATATCACCCCTTAATTTTGCATTCCTTATAAATTTAAGAGCTTCTTCTACAAAATCATCAGAAATAGTTGCAATTTCTGAGTCAAAGGATATATCAAAGTCCCTTTGACCAAGGGTGTGAATATCAAAAAATTCACATCATTTGGTGGAACCAAGGGAGAGAAAATATGCCATTCTTGAAAACCATCTTCAAGATTCATTTCTTGGTTAGAAAAATCACCATCTTCTTCATCTTCAATATTGTCTATAATTGATAAATTTCTATCAACATGCCATGCTTGATATTGAAAATTCCCCAATTTTCAATAATAATTTTAGCTGAAAGGCCCATTTCGGCAGGAATGTCAGGAAAAGGCTTGTACAAGAGAAATTATGTCCAGTAAAAGGTTTCAAATTCCTCTAAAGCCTCACCAAGAATAGAATAAAACCATGGCAAAACCCGAACAATAGCATGAACATCTCTAGGCTTCCATGGATCTTGTTTATGCTTGCTATCAAATGTCCAAGAGCTTGTTGTTTCTATCAAAGATAGATGTTCAAGGAAAAAAGGCCTCTTTTGATAATGTTGAACAAAAGTATTCTCAGATGAGCATTGCAAGCCATCCCTTGAGATTTTCCTAAAAACATTTCTTCCAACATTTAAGGAAATAAATTTCTGACTACAAACAACAAGAGGTAGCTTAAGCAACATATGGCACATTTCTTGTGCTCCATTGTCATGGTCAACAATTGTTTCTACAAGAAACCTTCTATATGCAGATAAATCATAATCCTCAGAGCCAATAAAATTTGAAATTCTAGTTAACATATGATGATAAATTTCATACATTTTTTCTACTTTTGGTACATACATAGCAATATATTTCAAGACAACATAGCAAGAAAGCACTAGCTGGAAATCAACATTTGCACGCCACATTATTAGAAGGTCAATGTTATGTACATTAAGTTTGTCATGATTTCTTGTTGGCTCATATTTTTTTCTTAAATGATCATCTATGAACAATCTTGATTCATCACAAAGATCCCATGTAACATTGAATCGACACATTAGAATAGTGCCCTTTTTGCGCAAACAAGAATCTACAATACACTTTTGTGCCTTTGGACATAGTTTAACAATTCTTCGTAATCATTATGAGGATTATAAGAGAAAATTTGACCAGTATTCAATAGGAAAGGGTCACCATTGAGGGTTCATGGAACCATTATGTTGCGATGATGTATGTCACGTGGATTCCATGCAGTTACATAGTTGTCAAAGAATCTCTTTGCAAGTTGTACATCAGAACCATTTGACCGATCAAGTATTTTTGTGGTGCATAAATGTGGGAACAATATGAGGGTACTAGATCACATTCTCAATTTTCATACAATGTTCATTTACATAATGAGAATGTGAATGTATGGGATGAGGTTGTGCTACTCTGGCAACTTTGTGTCAGCTGCACTCAAAGTAAAAAGTAAATATGGACATCTTAACTGAGTAATAATGTCAGTCAATTTAGCTCGACACTTAGTCTAGTATGCCCTTGTACATCTTAGAGAATAACCAAACTGCATAAGATGCTCAACCAACTTATCATCTTGTAAATCAGATAGTTGTTGACGCAACTCTTCAATTGTTGTAGGTGAGTTATCATGTACATGTTTCTTTGCAAAAATTGCAGTAGTTTCTTGACTCTGATGCCGCATTATCATGTTTAATAGGTAATATCAAAAGCGAGGATGGATTACAAATATCTGATCATAGTACCTAAGAAGATGCAATGCATACTCATTAAATTCAACACTACAAATACCTGGTTGCAACCAATTACGATCACCAGTGGCAAACATTGTTAGGAATGCCACATATAATAAACCCTCTATATTATATTCATTCATGGATAGGTTCCAATACTGGGCCAATCCATGTCTTGAACATGTGAAGAATCAACATTACCAAGAAATGCTCCAATTTCTTCCACTTCTCTTCGTTTGTTTGGTAGGCGAGCAACAAAAGAAGATGGATGAGATGGAAAACGCTTAGCAGGAAACCCTTCATTATTAGTTTCATTGATCTCAGATTCTTCAAAGTCACAATCAACAAATTTAATCCTAGAGGAGACACCTGTTGATCTTTTGGGAAAAGCATTTACTGAATCATAGTCAATTACAACATCTCGGCAATATTGATCATGTTGGATTTTGAAAAGAAATGCAGCCATCATTCGATATCCTATGACATAACATTCATAATATTTAGACTAAGAAGCATGTCTCCTCACAATTAGAAATTCAATATCTTCAACATGCCGAGCAAGACTTTGTACAATTGTAGAAATATCTTGAGGAAATATAATTCTATGACCACTATACTTAAATTGCCCACCTCGAGAATCTGTCACTTGAAAAATAGGATTCACATGTGCTATTACCATTTCTTCAACTTGAGTAATAACTCTTAAAATATGAGGTTTCTCACTAGGATCAATATTATTATATAGACAAAAGCGATGGGCTCCTCTTTCACTCTTACATCGTCTGCAAACAGGTCCTTCAGAATGTCTCAAAACTTAGATTCCACGATATGATTCTTGGAAAATGTGGCACATTTGAACAACTAACAAGCTACCTACATTTTCTCAAAATATTTTATGCACTACAATAATGTTTCCATCAAAATGAATATGATCTCTATTGGCTGAACCATATTGAAAACGATTTGGAAGAGTAAAATTTCTTCTAACATGTACTTCATCTTCAGGAACATGAGATTCCCTTCGCAAATTTGAAGCATGTGGAATGGATCTATGAGAAGGTTATTCCAAATTTATGGTCTGCGTTTCGCGAACCTGAGAGGATGTAAAGGTCTCTTTGTCATAAAATAATTTAAAATTTGATTTCCAACTAATTATAACTGAAAAAAATGAAAAAGAATCAAATTCATTCAAAATTTACATTTGTGTCTTGATGTGGATGAGGGTTATGAGATGGTTTCTCTTTGCTTCTAACATCATTGGATGGAAAATTTTGGGATGTAGTTTATATGCCTCTATTCAAATGAGTTTCTTCTTATTTCAAAAGAATAAAATACGTTATAAAATGAAATTTACATCAAAGAAAGATTCAAAAATTGAAAAGAAATCAATACATTGAACATCTACATTATTTTTACAATTTGATGTTTTGGATTCCAATTCTCCAAGATAATGGGATGAGATCATGGTTTCTCCATAAAAGGTTACAAAATACAATGTCCAGCAAACTGTAAATGAAAAAATGAGAAAAATATCAAATTCACTCAACATTTACATTTGTTTGGCGATGTGGATGAATGATATGAGATGTTTCCTCTTCACTTCTAACATCAGTAGATAGAACACCTACGAAGTTAGTTTGTATGTCTCTATTGAAATGAGTCGTGTCCTGTTTGAAGAAAATAAAATACACCATAAGATTCAATGTCCAACCAACTATAAATTTAAAAAATGAAAAGCAAATCAAAAATATTGAAATTTTACATTAGTCTGGAAATTTGATCATCGAGGAGAATGAACAGGAAGGTTATTACATGCTTCATCTTCACTTCTTATATTAATAGATGGAACACTTTGGGAATTGATTTCTAGACCTTTACCAAAACGAGTTGTATCATATTCCAATATAATAAAATAACTTATAATTTTAGTGAACAAAACTTTGTTAATAGAGGAATGTAATAGAACAACCACTATTGTAGCAAAAATCAAAATATCTTTGTGTTACCTCCATTGTTCCACACAAAATGATATGAGGGATGACTGATTCTCTTGGTGGGACCACATTACTTTGATAAGCGGGATTGGAAGGTCTGATGTTTCAAGGAACTAGCTCCAAATTATCAAACAATGTCATCATTACCTCCACCATGGATGTTTTGTAGCCTTTGGCTGTCAAAACATACAATTAGACACACGGAAGGGTTAGGGTGGATATTTTCATCCATGTTATCGATATGATGTTATTCCTAATTGCTAAATGTTCCTCATTTTTATGAACACTTTCAGGAGAGCATCAAACCACAAGATTATGCTAACGAGGAGCATATTCTGATAATTAACTATCAACAATAAATGTTATGTCCATTATATCATCCATAGTATGATACTTACAATGAATTATAAAATCAGTTTCAAGAGTGGCTTCACTCGTTCTTCTCTGATATGTAGCTTTTCTATGCTCATTTATGACATTCTTATTTTGTTGATATCGTAAACGATGACTTTCATTAGACCTCTCATGTGATTCTGGTGACAAATTTCATTTTATTGTACGCTTGCTTTTGCCTTTAGATGACATGTCTACAATGAATAATAAAATATTCATTATGGAATCATAAACACGGAACATATCAAATATCTAATATAAAAAGACAAAAAAGAATGAAAAACGAACAAGTTTTTTTGGAAATCGTCAAAAAACATAAAAAGTGTATATGTTATTTTTCCCAACCATATAAAATGATCAAAATGTATAAGGCTTTTTTCAAATGGATAAAAAAAATGAATTTTTGAAAATGGAAAAAAACGTAAATGAATTCTTCCAAATGGCTGAAACAAAAAAGTCTAAATTTCCATGTATCATATTAGAGTCAAAACAAAACCCATACTATTGCGACATAATACTCTAAGAATGATATGACTTGGATGTATATCTAAAAATTTGGGACTATATACTATCAAAATATAAATGCAAATATTAAAATGTACATAAAGATATAACATTGTTTGACAATCAATCTCAGAAACCAATATAAATAACATGTATAACATAATTCATAGCAATTATATTTATACAAACAAAGAAAAATGCATAACACCGAGACACATTTACATGTAATTAAGAAAAAATTAGGGGAAACAATATGAAATATTTTACATCATAAAGACCGATACAAGCATAATTTTAAAGTATTACCATAAAGACCCATAGTATGTATAGAGACAACAATGGAAATATTTTCCACAACCATAGAGAGTATATAAAATGAAAATATTTGTAGGAACTCCTAAGAATAATAATATCATAAGAATCCATATCCATATCCAATGGTGGAATCTCATCAATAGAATCCATACGTGGAGGAAACGAAAAAATGTTTCCATACTCAATCAAATCACTACAATCCTCCAGCGTTGGGTACAAAAATCCAGACATATGTTCACTAGTTGAATATCAATATCTGTTAGAAAGCAGATGCCAATCATCATGTCATATAATAGCAAAGGAACTCCATTGCAGTTGCACATAAGAACCAGACCGTGGACTGTTAGAAATGGAAGATAACCAGGACATTTGCTATTTATATCTGCAGAAATTTCTTCCAGCAACTTCCATATAAAACCCCAATCATCTTCAAAGTAGTCAATTCTTCGTTCAATGCACAATTGACCAAATTGGAAATGATCTATTTTTTCAATTGACCATACAGAAGTGGAGCCATCATTGACAAGGCATATCAACTGATCCATGTATATTGCTCACGACATACACCCTATGTCAGTGATTGGAACAAATCAAAAACCCCATTCATTTTTTATTACATCAAACTAGTAGATTGTATATCCTTACCGAGGATAATCTTCATACTCCTTGTCCAGATATAGCCAAAACAATTTACTTTTATAAAACATGCCATTCATAGGGGGTGAAGTGCCGCCAAATGGAAGAGAAGCCCTTTTCCATACCCTATCAAGACTACTGCAAACATAAAATTTAGACTGCATTCCCTAATACATATGTTTTAGAACAACCCAGTCATTTTTTCTGTTACTTATATTTTCTAATAATGAAAATAATCCCCACTCTCCAATTCGTATTGGCCCTATGTTTTTAAAGGCCTTTGTAAATGGATTCGTCCCGAAATAGTTGAGTGCATGGGAGCATTCTGTTGGTAATGATAAAACCATCATTGGTCCAACAATAGACTCTACTCTTTATCTTGAATCTATGAATCACAAATGAAATTAAGATATGTTCCCATTCTGATTAAGGTATTTAGGGGCAAAATAATTGTCTTCACTATTGAGGAAAGGAACCATAAATCCAAATGCATTCGTAGAGACATGCTTGGAACGTAACAAGAAAGAATGGTTTTGCAAAACATTCTTCCATTTGTTACAATCTATGCTAAACTTTATCACAACCGATAAAGGTAGTCAGAGGAAGACAAGTTCAAGAATTTTGAATGGAAGACAACTCCAAATAGATGGATCCATGATAAAACAATGAAATCACCTAATAGAAAAAAAAAACACATTTGATATCAACAAAACAATTTAATGTTGAATAAATTTAAAACATACATACATGATCTACCATTTACACATACAAAAAATCTTCACATATACACATTGTATAAAATCAAATGAGCCATCATAACGTTATTACAACACTAAACTCAATTCCACAATTTTTTAAACCTAACATCTATAATCCAAGATTATTAATGTTAGTAAACCTATAATTATGTTTATATTAAGTTCTATGATTAATATTGATGCTATAATGTTTCTATATATTCATAATATCAACTAAGAACAACTCATTAGGTAGGTTTCCACAACACCTAATTCACAATGGCAAAAAAAAATTGCCTAGAAAACACAATTTTATCTTTTTGTTGGACTACACAATTTTCCATTGTGTTAAGGATAAAAAATGTTAAGCCTAAACTAAAATTTTTAATATAATGTATCGAGAAATATCAAATTAAAATGATATTATTAAATTTGTAAAACAACACATTCATATATATTAATTTTTTTCATATTTAAAATTACTCTTAATTATTTTACTTATTTATTAATAAAACAATAGATTGTTAATATCATAAGATAATCCTTGTAATGGACTACATTAATATCTACATGATTATGATTATAGGGTATATGGACGTTAAATTAATAAATATTATGAAATTTAAATAATAAACAATCACATTCATATTTTTAATTATTTATCTTTCAAAACTTAATGATATTTAATATCAATATTATAATAATAAGTCATAATTGTTGGCTCTAAACCTAAACTAAAATTTTTAATATAATGAATCGCGAAATATAAAGTTAAAATGATATCATTAAATTTATAAAACAACACATTCATATATATTAATCTTTTTCATATTTAAAATTACTCTAAAATCATTTTACTTATTTATTAATAAAACAATACATTGTTAATATCATAAGATAATCCTTGTAATTGATTGCATTAATATCACAACTTAATCATTGTAATGGACTACATTAATATCTACATGATTATGATTATGTGGTATATGGAGGTTAAATTAATAAATATTAGGAAACTTAAATAATAAACAATCACATTAGTATTTTTAATTATTTATCTTTCAAAACTTAATGATATTTAATATTAATATTATAATAATAAGTCACAATTGTTGGCTCTAAACCTAAACTAAAATTTTTAATATAATGAATCGAGAAATATCAATTTAAAATGATATTATTAGATTTCTAAAACAACACATTCATATATATTAATTTTTTTCATATTTAAAATTACTTTAAAATCATTTTACTTATTTATTAATAAAACAATAGATTGTTAATATCATAAGATAATCAAACAAGAAGGGTACTTCGGGAGAGATCGAGGCAAAGGAAAATGGCAGACTAGGGTTTTTGACAAACCCTTACCTGGCGCAGAGAGAGCAAGCAGTCTCTTAGGACCAATCACTACTCCTTCCAGAGCAGGTTTTATGGATCTAGTAGCCACAACCAATGAACACCCTGATGAGGGAGGCAACAGAGCCCCCCCCCACAGGCTACAACAATGGAGACCGACCACTTGAAAGCAGAAATGAGAAGACTTCAATTGAGAACGCAGAGCAGCTAGCGATATAGCCTGCGCAGTAGTAGGAGAAGATTGAAACAAGCAGATCTAGATAAGGAAACATGAAACAACCCTGCAACCTCTGAGCAACTAAAGAAGGCATCGTCGTCTACCTGCAAACCCATTGCAACAGTACGCCCTGAGATTGAGTTACCCAGTCATAGAATCAATGCACAAATATAATACATGAAATACCATGCACTGATAGGTAAATTTATAGGCTACTAGCCCACCAAAAAAGCTCTGCAAGGATGGATAACCTCAAAGTGGAAGCCCAAGGGACATGTTACCCTACAACTAGGCCCCAAAGGCTTCTTCACAGCCATATTTAACTATATTGAAGACAAAAATCGTGTCCTAGATGGAGGACCCTATTTCTTTAACGAAGCAGGTCTCTATTTACGAGACTGGATAGAAAGATTCAATCTAGACAAGGAAGAATTCAGCTGGGTGCTAGTTTGGATCCGCATGTACTCCTTACCTCTGGAATACTAGGATGAAGAATCACTTAAAGCTATTGGAAATGGGTTAGGAGAATTCATAAAGACTGCAGAGAAAACAAAGCTTCGTCGATACACTTCATATGCTCGTATCTGCGTTTACATGAAACTTGGCAAGGCGATCACGGACTCAGTAAGTCTCCTTCATGATGACTTTGAATGGACTCAACCCATAGACTATGAACATGTACCTTTCAGATGTAGGAGATTCCACACCCATGGACATATATTCCATGACTATCCTTTAAATGCCCCTCCTAAATCTATAGACAATGGGGGAAAATATGATCCAGAAGGGTTTACCAAAGTTGCAAGTAGAAAGAAGCATGATAAAAAACTTCCTACAGCACCAAAAAATAAAATACCATCCTCTGATGTGCCATCCTCAAGTAATAGCTTTGACATTTTGTCAAACCTAGATATACCTGAATCAGATCCCTCCATGATAGCAAAGACAACCTCTGCACCATCCACCAAAATTTTTTCTATACCTATCCATAATGAAGCCAATCAACCATCGATAGCTAACAACTTTGATCCACAACCAACAACCTCACAACCCATTCCCATCCATGATCACCACAAAGCCCTCTACTCCGCAAAAGGAATGGACATTGATAATCTGTTGACAAACCCTCTCAAGTCAGCACACCACATGGAGAAGAGCAGTCAACCAAGTTTAATGGAAGAAGAACCTGAAAGGTTTGATCTAGGGGATCTAGACATTTTCAGTCTAGAATAAGCATGCAAGAGGAAAGAGTTCGACACAATACCGGATAGGAAACTTAAAAATCTGGAAGTAGTACTCCCAAGGGTGTATCAGCATAGCACATTGGACATACAACAAGGATGTAAATGGGATGGGAAACACATCACCAAAGATGGGAAGAAAAGAGGCAGAAAGACAGATCTACAGTGCACCATCCTCATTGGGGAAATGCTAGTGGAGTCCAGAAGGTGCTCCAAGTTGACTAAATACTATCGTTCCTTACCTATCGGTCAACCATGAATCTCATCTCATGGAATGTTCGAGGACTTAACGGTCCCATGAGATACATGATGATAAAGAACATGATTCAACAAGAACAACCACATATTGTATTTATGCAAGAAACAAAATGTAATAATAGTACTTTAGCTTCCATCTTATCCAAAGCTTAGGTGGGATTCCAGATAGGTGGGATAAGATGGATAAGATGGAAGCTATAGCCTGGAATAGGCAACATGTCTCCCTTATATATTTCCATGTTTCACACCATTTTATTCAAGCAACTTTCCACCTCATTAGAACCAACATACATGGCCACTTAACCAATGTATACTTCCCCCAAGATACAATGAAAAAGAATACGCTGCTAAAAATGCTGGAAATTCTTAATTCTACAAGAACTCATCCACTTTGGATCACAGGCGATGACTTCAACATGATCACTCGGCTGGAGGAGAAACTAGGAGGCGGAAGGAAGCTAGACAGTGAAAGCAGTAGCTTCAAAGAGTACATTCAAAACAATTGGCTAATTGACTTACCATTTGATAATGGTACTTTCACATGGAACAATAAAAGGACGGGTTCTCAAAAAATCTCATCCAGGTTGGATAGATATCTTATCTTAGATAACTCTGTACATTTAGGTAGTGATATCTGCACCTCAATACTCCCCATTGCTGGCTCGGATCACTCGCCTATTTCCCTGCAATGGAAGAATCCTGGAAATTCAAACAGGAAACTATTTAAATTTGAAGCTTTTTGGCTCACTCACCCTGAGTTCAAAAATATGGTCAAATTAGTGTGGGAGAGCTTCATTCCCAATGGTGGATCAACTATGTATAAATTCCAGCAGAGATTAAAGCACATCAAAAGGAAAACCAAGACCTAGAATTACACTACATTCAGCAATATATTTCAAGATCAAAAAGTCCTCGAGCAAAGTATGAGAGAACTACAGCAGAAGATCATTACAGGAGGCAGAACAGAGGAATTAGCAACTCAAGAACAAGCTCTATTCACACAATTGGAAGAAAGAAGGAAACAAGAGGAAATTCTCTGGAAACAAAAGTCAAGAATCAGATGGCTAAAAGAAGGAGAAAGAAATACCAAATTCTTTCATCGCACAACTATCCAAAGAAGAATGAATAATACCATCTCGCATATTCAAAATCCACAGGGAGAAAGAATGGAGAAACGGGAATATATTGAGAAAGAGCTCACTAATCACTTCAAAACAGTACATCAAGAGCCACCTACAGATAGACAGCCTGCAATAAATGAAATACTTCACCATATTCCTACAATTATAACAGAGGAGCACAATCAGCTTTTGCTACGACCGGTTACTCTGATAGAAGTAGAAGAGGCTTCAAATCAATTGAAATATGGGAAAGTTGTAGGACCTGATGGTTTCACCTCTAACTTCTACCATGATTTCTTGGATTTAATCAAAGTAGAAGTTCGGAATGTGGTAGAAGAATCATGAGCTATGAATTCGCTTCTTCCATCTCTCAATGCGACATTCATCGCTCTCATCCCCAAAGAAGCTTAGCCAAGTACTCCGGAGAAGTTTAGGCCCATTGCGCTATGGAATGCAATATACAAAATCATTACGAAAGTCATTGCGAATTGCCTCAAACCGCTCCTTCCTCTTCTCATTTGAATGGAACAATATGGCTATGTTGAAGGACATCAAATCTTAGATGGCATCATTTTGACTCATGAAATCATCTATTCCTTAAAGAGAAACAAACAGGCAGGTATGCTTCTGAAAATAGATCTTTCTAAAGCCTTTGACAAACTTAGTTGGTCCTATATTAAACATATGCTAATTGCCTTCAGATTTAGTCTGACCTAGGTTAGATGGCTTATGAATCTCATAACCTCCCCCTTCTTCTCCATCCTAGTTAACGGAATCCCCTCCAAACCCTACTCCCCATCTAGAGGTATCCGTCAAGGTGACCCATTATCCCCATTCCTCTTTATTATTATGGCAGAAGGTGTGGGCCACCTTATAAAGTAGGTTGTTCAATCTCATGACCTTAGAGGCATATCTACCCATGGAACCTTTGCGATAATGCATAAACAATTTGTTGATGATAATATGATATTTGGACACCCTTCTGTCAATGAAGCCCGCACCTACAAATCTCTACTAGAAACCTCTTCAAAAGCTTCGGGAACCACTATAAATACTGCCAAATATCAAATATTCTTTTTCCACACTCCTGTAGCCACTCAAAGAATAATCTCCAGAATCATCGGATTCTCTCAAGCTAAACTTCCATCTCATTATTTGGGCGCTCCACTGATAGACTCAGCCTTAAAGCATACATCCTGGCAACAACTCATTGAGAAAATTGAAAGCTGCCTATCATCATGGACCTACAGAACTCTCAGCATGGCAAGTAGGCTCATCTTAATAAAGGCAGTTTTAGAATCCATGCCTCTCTATCTCTTCTCTGTTCTTGCAGCTCCGAAAAGGGTGCTCAAAAAAATCAAAACTTTGTAACACAATTTTTTATGGGGCTCCACAAGGCAAAATTGAAAATGGGCATTAGTAAAATGGGACACAGTTTGCACACCAAAAAAGTAGGGAGGTCTAGGATTGCGAGACCCACAACACAACAACACATTAATGGGAGCACGAATATGGTGGCAATGGGTTTCAAGCCCACAGAAGCCATGGGCACAAATTTGGACTGCAAAATATGCGAACAATCTTCCGCAGGAAGAGCTGATAAGAATAACTACCACAGACACAGGATCTCTAATCTGGAATGCAGCAAAACAGCATAGAGAGCTCATACAAAATCACAGCTTTTGGGAGATATGCGAGGGGAGAACTTCGCGTTTCTGGATGGATTCTTAGCAACAAAGACCAAAAATTGTAAAAATCCTACCCTTCACAAATCATAATGGAAACAACATCAACCAGACTGACCATGTAGCACAATTCTGGACTCAAAGTACCAATCAGGGCTTCAGGAAATGGAAACCTACTGCATAGATAATACAACAAGAAACTGAAGCCTATAACTCGGAGCTACACAAAGAACTCACCAGCAGGAGAATCAGATGTAACACTGGAAAAGATGTTCTGAGATGGGGATATACTCCTAGAGGAACATACACAACAAAAGAAGCCTACCAGCTGATGCTCCAAACACAGGAACCAGTTGATCCTGCTTGGAATCGCATATGGACTACAAGGATATGGCCAAAAATCTCGACTTTCACATGGATACTCTATCATCAAAGAATTCTCACTTGGGACAACTTAATTAAAAGAGGAGTCTAGGGACCCTCCTACTATGCTAATTGTTAAAATCACGAAGAAACTATTCAGCACCTCATGTACTCCTGCCACATGGCTAACCAATTATCGGAAAAACTTACTTTCAGATGTCAACGGCCCTATAGAATCTTAGGGGATATAAAAGGCACCATTCGCAACTGGACTCCACAGCCATATAATAGCAAAATTCTAAATAAGCTATGGACAATTCTTCCGAGCTTCCTTTTCTCGACAATTTGGAAGGAAAGCAACAAAAGAATATTCAAAAACCAAAGAACTTCTTTAGAGATCATCTAGACCAACTTATGTCAAAATATTCAAGAAACTCTAGCTGTCCAAAAGTGGAGTGTTGAGGACTTTCCCACCCAGGCACAGGAACAGAGCATATGGGCCAACTAGAAATTAAAGCTCCCACAAGCACAAATTGATCCCAATAGAGTAAGCACTATCACCAAGCAGCCCTCACATTGGAATCCCCCCCCAAAAAAATGTGATAAAGCTAAATTTTTGATGGTGCCTCAAAGGGAAACCTAGGTAAAGGAGGACATGGTGGCATCTTCAGAGATCAAGAAGGCTGACCTTTGTTAATATACTTCAGCTCAATTGGATGGGACATGAATAATTCTGCAGAAATGGAAGGACTATGGCAAGGTATGAACTTAGCAAACCAACATAATTTTCATCCCATCATAATAGAGGGGGACTCCTAATTTCTGATAAATATGGTTACCCAAATACAACTAGGTATCATAGCTTCGAGAGTTGCTACCAGCTCGAGGAGATTGCTTGAGACCATAAAGGGATTTCTTAAGCTGACATACAAGGCTCGAGTCTGTTTGTATAAAGCCAATAGGTTTTTCCATATAGATTTCTTCATGAAAGTCCCCATGCAAGAAGGCAGATTTAACATCCATCTGATGGACTTCCCATTTGAAAGAGGTAGCAAGGGAAAGAACAAGGCGGATAGAGTTCATTTTGGCAACAAGGGAGAAGGTTTCAATGTAGTCAATGCCTTCATCTTGTGAAAAACCCTTAGCAACAAGACGAGCTTTATGTTTATCAACTTTCCCATCTGGTCCATACTCATCCTGACCTTTCCTTTGTTGTTGGCCTTGTTGCTCGGTTTATGCAAAACCCACATGAAAGTCATTGGAAAGCAACTAAAAGAATACTTCATTATGTTCAAGGTACAGTTCAGTTTGGGATTCATTACAGTGCCGAAGCAGCTCCTCTATTGGTTGGTTTCATTGATTCCGATTGGGCTGGTGACCCTGATGATCGGAAGTCTACTGCAGGTTATGTGTTCACTCTTGGTTCAGGACCTATTACATGGGCTTGCAAGAAACAAGGTGCCATTTCTCTTTCTTCAGCAGAAGCAGAGTATCGTGGTGCCGTAGAAGCTAGTAAGGAAGCCTTGTGGCTTCGTCAGATCCTGTCAGAGTTTGGCTTTCAACAGCAACATCCAACTACACTGTGGTGTGATAATTAAAGTGCCATTCCACTATGCAAAGATCCAGTCCAACATCAGCGCAGCAAACACATTGAACTTCACATGCACTTCATCAGGAAGCTCATTCATGACCATGTTCTTGAAGTGCAATATTGTTCAACAGATGATCAAGTTGCAGACATCTTTACAAAGGATCTCACAGAGGCGAAGTTCATTAAAATTTGATTTATGGTTGGAGTTTAGGAAGTTGTCACTAAGGGGGGATAGGCTCTAGTGCCTCCTTCCTTCTCCTATTGTGTCATATTTGTAAATCCTTCAATCCTATCCCAAGTTTTTCTTAAGGGGGGATGTTAGAATATTCTGACACATAGGAAATAGTTAAGTATAACTTGGTCTAGTATATAGTTAGGTAAAGTGTGTTTCTCTACTATGTACATTTTGTAACTTACAATCCAACGGTCACGATATGTAGTGATCCAACGATTCATTCTCTCCTTGGTATTACCAACACTTGATCCGTGGCTTAACACCCGATTGGTCCATGATCTCTATTTAAAGAGCATGGAGGGTCATTTGTAGGTTAATCGTTCATGAGAGAAGCTTATGTAAAATTTCATTCTTTTATTAATAAATTGCCTGAAGTGGCCGCGTTGGCTCAGGCCGTGGACTGTTTCCTTCTTTGAGGGTTTTAACCACGTCAAAATACTAGTGTATTGATCTGTGATCTGTGTGTGAGCAGTCTCTTTTGGTGTTCTGTCTAAGGAACTTACCCTGTAAATTCCTACAACGACTAGTGGCCAGGATTGAACTAGTAGAGCAATGGATGAAAAATAGATGAGCTACCACATTTATTCACGTCAAAAGGGACAACAACAAGGTAGCCAATCTCTTAGAAAATATAGGAGTTGAACATGATCAAGTCCTACATTCTGGCACAATCAACATTTTACATGACCAATCTCAATTGCAAGCTTGCACTGACCTGGTGCACAAGGACACACATCTCCCGGATGCGGGTGATGAACAAGGACAGTGAGGTGGCAATCAACTGCATTGGTGTGTGGTGAGACCACATGGCCTTCCGTAGATTGGCACAGTGGTCCAAAATCGGCATTCACAACAGCCATAAATGCACTTTACGTGAGCGCCGTCTCCAGCCTGTTAACCATCACCAACCTCAGCTCTGTCCAAACATGAATCCTCGGGAGAATTTCACCTATGCATCTGTCCATCAACCTCTACAACCTCTACCACTGCAATGCCTCTGCCTTCAAGCCGTGGCAACACCCAGCTCCCGCACAACCACCGGGAGACGCTAGCACCTCCTTTCCTTCATTTATTTCGGCCCCGGCATTCACTTCACCGAGAGCCTGGATTGCCATTTTATCTTCCCTTTGGCCCTGGCTGTTACTCACTGTACTGAGCAATCCGCAAGTTCAATTGTGTCTCTGCACCACATTATGCCTAATTCCGGAAGGAATTCTCATACTCCGGCAGACAACATGCCAAGAATTTGACACCGTATGCGCAGCCGTAGCAGCGGGAGCCTAGGGAGCCTGAGTCACTCCCAGCATTCTCCTACTTCAGACACCACTTCCTCCCTGGTAGTGCAGGCCCCTGGGCGTTACCAAAATACTCGTAGTGGAAGAGTACACCACCACTCGGTGCCCCCTGCCTCACCTCCCAGCAGTTTTCCATCCATTTCTGCCTCGTCTTCCAGAGGCACTCTGCCCCTTCCTTAGCTGCAATCCCATAATGCCCAATTTACCTTTCGCTCCACCCCAAATAGGCCCATCACCATGGCCACTATATCCATTCTCTTTCACGAGGCGGAGCAGATCACTAAGGAATAGGCCACAGAGGTTGGGGGATGTACCAGTGGAATTGCGGAGTAGGGAACTATGGGTGGTGGTATCACCAGAGTAATTGGGGTATAGGACATTGCAAGTGGTGGGCACACCACAGAAGAATGTAGCCACACCAAACCCGAACCAGATATGACTCAGACGAGCATCCAAGAGGAAGGGGAGTGGAACAATGAGCTGAAGATGAGACATGCAGGGAAGGAGGTGTACAAGAACGAGCATGCAGAGGAGGTAATAGACCCTTAATGTTGTTTTGTCGCGGAAGAACACCCGGCATTGTAGGCTGGAAACACAGAGACCTCGCTACAGGTAGGAGGTGACATGGAGGAGTATAGGTGTTTCATCGTGGAGGAACACCCGCCATCTCCACCTTGTTCCTAGTCTGCCACCTTGCTTGTCGTGCGTCTGCCACACAACATGCCACATGTCTGCCACTCAGCTTGCCATGCGTCCGCCACACAGTCTCCCGCTCAACATGCTACGTGTCTTAGGTTTTTTGGGACTCTAATTTCTAGTTTTTTGTTTCATTGGGGTTTGGGGGGAAAAATTGTGGGTTTTTGACTCTTCAGTTGGTTTTTTGTCTCTGATAAAAAGATATCTTGGTTATAGGCCAAAACCCCCTTTCTTAAATAAATCTCAACCCTTGACCTGTGGGTTATAGCCCACAGGCCTTATCGGAAGCGTTCTAGGCTTTGAGCCTTTTATAAACAATGGACTTACATTAAACTAGAGCCATGCTTTTATTGGAGCCTAAACACCCTTCCCAAGCATTATAATATATGTATTAAGCCTTAAAACCTCGCGGCCACACATAATACGAATACACGAGAAAACAACATAAAATCCTCCTCCAAACCCTTGGCCGGAACTCAAAATTAATACACCCACCTTTATAAATATCAGCGGGTCCGACTATCGGCCATCGCAATAATCCCTTAACTCTCCTTCCCTTTTTCTCCGATGCGATAGTCGCAATTCGCTATCGCGAGGTCTAAAGTGTTAACGGGCCCAACGCCCCTTTATGCTACTCCCCTATAACGATATCGGGTCCGGAATATCGGCGGTGTCATTATTGTGACCTCTCCGGTTTGTGATGCGATGGGTTTTGTGGACCTGATAGCCCTTTATACTCTACTTTATAATGATTTCGACTCCAGAATGTCGGAGCTTACACTTCGTCGATTCCAAAGGTAGCCACTCCTCTACACTCTTCCGATGCGATATTTGGGTCGGATCCGATATCGCATGAATCAATTTAATAAAGTTTCAATTCTGGAACAGTATTCCACTAATGAATTATCGTGAATTCTCTGTGTAAATAGAGTTATTCACAGGTAGTGTACGTGCACCGATATAATGAAGACGAGCTTCAGTCAAGCATCACTTTTGTACTTCCCTCCTTTAATGGATTCAAAGCTCCCGTTTGATTCTTCTGAATCACTGCAACTCCTCCTCCAAGGTTGTTCTGTCTTCCACTTGGATTCAATGTCCACAGTGATTTCTCTTAATCACTTCGTTCCCTGTGTCCTGCAGAATTTCTGTTTGTAGCCTGCAAAGCCTACGAATTCATAGCAATTTATTCACGAAATACTTCTTAAATACATTGACACAGATAGGAAATAACTCAGAATATTTATTAATGGAAAAGCAGGGTTACATTCGAGACTCCTCGGTCTCGCTCACATGCATGCATAGGCACACAGGCCTAAATTTCAATTATGCAAGGCCTCCCTCTCTCACAGGCCTGATTATCAACACTAGTGGCCTTCCTCCTGCCCGTAGGCTTACATATGGTTATATAGAACTGGGATTGGATTACTAATCCCATCCTTTCCCTAAATCACTCAAATAAAAGCTCTAAAGCTCTACATGCAATGCATACATATGACAAAAAGCCTCTTGAGGCTTTATTCCATCTTTTCCTTGTTTTAAAATAGAAAAGCCTCCTTATCACTTAATGGTCCACATCCATTCCTT
The DNA here is from genome assembly GCA_031772625.1 of Pinus tabuliformis. NCBI lineage: Eukaryota > Viridiplantae > Streptophyta > Pinopsida > Pinales > Pinaceae > Pinus > Pinus tabuliformis. Next base: position 638,122,599 of record CM062820.1, on the reverse strand, counting down.
TTATGCCTAAAATCTCTCCCTAGTTCCTATGTTCTCATTTATTTATTTTGAGAACATCTAATTAAATCACACTCAAAAGCCTAAATATTAAAATGACTTGGAACTTAGGAAACTAATTCCAAAAATGCATGACCCCCTATGTCTACTATTTACAATGATTTTCCTTGGGCTGAATGCTCCTGCATCAAACTCCCAAAGTAGAAAATATTCATGATCTCCTGATCATGTGTCTTTTGGTCTTGGTCTTCCTAGATCCCACACTTTGTTCTGCAAGTCATCATGTGCTATTGCTTGCTATCTTTCTCCAGGTTTCCAAAGCTTGTTCTGCATCCTGCCTCTAGCTATGCTTTCATACTCTCCTTTTGTCCTTCCTTTGCTGAAATTCTTTTTCTTTCTTGCTGTTGTCTGCTGCCTCTGAGACACCTTCATCATCGGCCTTCTCATGCTTTCAATATCTATGTCTAGCTTACTATTGTTGTCCCCAATTTCTGTTAATTCAGCTGCCACCATAGATGTTGCTAACATTGATGTTGTTGTTGTCAATGTTGCCTCAGCTGTCACCATAGATGTTGTTGCGTCCCAAACTTCTTGTCCCTCTACAACATTCTTTGACTCATCACCTGTAACTTTATCTTCAGAAAATAAATTATCATTTAATTATCTTCCTCCAATAACATATCCATTTATCTCTATTTGTATACTAGTAAGCAAAATCAATTTTAACAAACCAGTATCTACTCCTTTTTCAACTTCAGGCAAATTTATTCTAGTATCTGCAAATTCTTCCTCGGGTTCAAATGTCTCCAGCAAACATTTCAGCCATTTCTTCTCAAGCATTTCATTAACATGTTGTAAATTAGTTCCAGCATAACCTTCATCTTCTCCTTCGACAATCTTCAGGAATTGTCCATCATCATCTTGATTGATTCTGGAAATCAAATCAAGTTCTTCAAACACTGTAACCTCATCCTCTATCACTGTACAGTTCAAAAATTCTGCCCCACAGTTCTCTCTTGGCTATTTAGGCAAGCCAACTCTTTATTGTCACCCATGGAAACAAGTTTCCGCATATGAGACATGACTGTCTCATCTTCTTTCTATAACAGTTCTTCTTCCCTCAAGACAATTCCAAGTGATGGTCTGTCTTCTACATCACCTGGACTCACAAAACACTTGTTAAAATTAAAAACATAAGGTTGTTGTGCCTTATCTTCTTTTGGAAACAATTCAATTTGCTGCTCTATTTTCTCCTTCTCCTCTGTCAGCATATCAGCATGGTGATTCGAATTCTCAGCAAAATTCATGAGACTGTCCATTAGTCTCTCTTCCACACCATATGTTCTAATGATGCCTTCCTGCTCTTGTCGACTGTAGTGAACTTATTCTCCCTTAACCTGTTGCTGATTATCTTCACTTTGAAATTTTTTTCTTTCTATTACCTCTTTAAAATCTTCAAACAATCTCTGCTCAATCTCTTTAATCACATACTCATACTCATTCATGTTGTTTAATGAACCTGCAAACAAGTTATTGCATCTTCCTGCTTCCATGCCTACTTGAGACATATCTTCTTCTTCAGAAGCTATGACTGCAACTTCTGTTCTACTGTCAGGTTCTCTCATCAGTTTCTCCAACAGTTTAATCTCCTCTTCACACTTAGCAAGCACTTCATCACAATGGTCTTTCCTTCCAGCTTCATCCTTTACATGCTGTGTTACATTATTAAAACACTGTCTTCCTTTGATCCTTGTAGTCTCAAGGTCTTTCTGCTGTAGCAAATCACTACTTCCCTCATTCAAGAGGTCTTCTCCATCATACTCTGTTCTTCTAGAGTACTCCAGACTTTTGACATCTCTAAAAGACTGTCCATCCTCTTCAAAGCACTCTTTTGTTAGTGTTCCCTTTTCCTTTACTAAGTCTTTCCCATAGAATTCCTCTTCCTTAACATCTTTCAGTAGATGTTCTTCTTTCCTACTGTTTGTCTCAACGGTTTCCATGGCTATCTCCACTGTGCCTATCATCATAGTGAATTGATGATCCTTTACTATGTTTTCAGCTAACATAGTCTCTTCCTCAAGTTTTCCTTCAGTCCCTGGCTGTTTATCTCCTCTGAAGATATCTTCAAATGGTTATTTTTCTCCTGCAGTATCTGCCATCATACACAAACTATCAGTTTTAAAAATATAAGACCTTATGGTCTCACTTGATGGTTCAGCCATCATTCCTCCTTGCTGTTCTAAATCATTCATATGATTCAGAAATTCTTCGATGGTCTCTTCTTCAATCTCATCAAGCCCTTCACTTAGTTGCTTGACATCTTCCACCGGCTGTATATGAGATATATCTACCTCATCTTCTTCCAGAACAGAATTTAGATTCTGCTGGTCTTTTTCCTTCTTCATGAAAATATCATCCAATTGTCTTTCACCTGCAAACATACACAAATTGTCATATTTAAAACTATGTGACTCTTCGGTCTTACTTGAAGTTTCAGTATTCAAGTCTTCATCTTCACTATCTCCGAGAAATTCTCCTTGTTTTGGTTCACAAATGGATTCTTCCATTTCAAATTCCTTGAGTTTTCCCTTCAACCACTTCACTTCCTTTTGTTGCAGCCTTCTCTATAACTTATGCCACTTTACTAGCTTCTTACTTAAGACCCAACCTAGTTTTTGGCTTTCCTCAACCATTCTCCTTAATGCGTTGAGTTGTTCTTTTAATTCAGCAACCTCTTTGTCAATTTCATCTTGACTCATCTTCTTGCCATTTACCTTGGCATCCTCTTTCTTATATCCTCTACTGTGGCTTTTCTCTGAACCTCTGCTATGACTATCAGTATTCATCTTCTTCTCTTCTTTCTTCATGAGCTCCTTTGCAACAAGCCTCCGCAACAGCTAGTCCTCCTCGCTGCAATCTTACCTCACTAAGCTCTCCTCACTTAGTCTTTTGGTAAGTATGGGTCCTCTTTCTGGAACCTCTTCCTGAGAAACACCTTTTCTCCTTCTAGGCTTCTACAATCTCTCACTCTCTCTTGAGAACACTTCAGTTGTCCTCTCTATCCAATTTCTTATTGGATTCTTCAGGTTCACTGCCACTTCTGTATAAGGGTATTCTCCTTACTCTATCTTTAAGAACTCACTTGGTTCTTCTCTCACAGCTTCTCCTGCTATCACTTGTTCATTAGCATAAAAACACACATTCTTAATTTAAAACAGAATATAACATATTACCTCTCTTTCAAGATCTCAGCATGATTTTGTTCCACCCATTATTCTGCACTTTGAATGGCTTGTCCTCTGGTTGGTTTCTCAAGTCCTTTTTCCTTCAGAACTTGCATTAAGCAATCTTGCTTTCTCCTTCCTTTAAGGAATTCTCCGTTCTTGTTTACTCCAAGCCTCTGCTGGAATTGCTACAATCTCCCACTATAGTATTTTATCATTCAGCTCATTGCCTTTTCCTATGTGCATGTTCATCTTCAAAGAAATCTTCCCTGCTTTATTTTTGTTCTGACAGTAATGCTGCTTTTACCTCAATCCTTCTCTGATACCAACTTTTCCTTTCTGGAATCCTTCTCCCCGCAGGAAACTTTCCCTGCTCTGATACCACTTGATGAAAAGAGATCTTGTTTATAGGCCAAAACCCCCTTTCTTAAATAAATCTCAACCCTTGACCTCTGGGTTATAGCCCACAGGCCTTATCGGAAGTGTTCTAGGCTTTGAGCCTTTTATAAACAATGGAGTTAAATTAAACTAGAGCCATGCATTTATCGGAGCCTAAACAACCTTCGCAAGCATTACAATATATGTATAAATCCTTAAAACCCCACTGCCACACATAATACGAATACTTGGGAAAACAACATAAAATCCTCCTCTGAACCCTTGGCCGGAACTCAAAATTAATACACCTGCATTTATAAATATCGACGGGTCCGACTATTTACCATCGCAATAATCCCTTAACTCTCCTTCCCTTTTTCTCTGATGCGATAATCGCAATTCACTATCGTGAGGTCTAAAGTGTTAACGGACCTGACGCCCCTTTATGTTGCTCCCCTATAACGATATCGGGTCTGGAATATCGGCGGTGTGGTTATCGCGACCTCTCCGGTTTGCGATGCAATGGGTTCTGCGGACCCGATGGCCCTTTATACTCTGCTTTATAATGATTTCGGCTCAGGAATGTCGGAGCTTACACTTCGGCGGTTCCAAAGGCAGCCACTCCTCTACACTCCTCCGATGCGATATTTGGGTCGGACCCAATATCGCATGAATCAATTTAATAAAGTTTCAATTCCGGAACAGTGTTCCACTAAGGAATTATCATGAATTCTCTGTGTAAACAGAGTTATTCACAGGTAGTTTACGCGCACCGATATAATGAAGACGAGCTTCAGTCAAGCATCACTTTAGTACTTCCCTCCTTTAATGGATTCAAAGCTCCCGTTCGATTCTTCTGAATCGCTGCAACTCCTCCTCCAAGGTTGTTCTATCTTCCACTTGGATTCAATGTCCACAGTTATTCCTCTTAATCACTTCGTTCCCTATGTCCTGCAGAATTTATGTCTGCAACCTGCAGAGCCTACGAATTCATAGCAATTTATTCATGAAATACTTCTTAAATACATTGACACAGATAGGAAATAACTTAGAATATTTATTAATGGAAAATCAGGGTTACATTCGAGACTCCTCGGTCTCGCTCACACGCATGCACAGGCACACAGGCCTAAATTTCAATTATGCAAGGCCTCCCTCTCTCAGAGGCCTGATTATCAACACTAGTGCCCTTCCTCCTGCCTGTAGGCTTACATATGGTTATATAGAACTGGGATTGGATTACTAATCCCATCCTTTCCATAAATCACTCAAATAAAAGCTCTAAAGCTCTACATGCAATGCATACATATGACAAAAAGCCTCTTGAGGCTTTATTCCATCTTTTCCCTGTTTTAAAATAGAAAATCCTCCTTATCACTTAATGTTCCACATCCATTCCTTTTATGCCTAAAAGCTCTCCCTAGTTCTTATGTTCTCATTTATTTATTTTGAGAACATCTAATTAACACTCAAAAGCCTAAATATTAAACTCACTTGGAACTTAGGAAACTAATTCCAAAAATGCATGACCCCTTATGTCTACTATTTACAATGATTTTCCTTGGGCTGAATGCTCCTGCATCAATCTCATTATGAACACTCATAACAAACTGGGTGCTTTGTTGCTTTCCCCTGCGTGGGCAGCCAGCTAATTTTTTGAACTCTTTTTTGATGATGAAGTGGTTCCCCTTCTTGTGCAGTCCAAATCTAGACTTTGCTCGTTTTTGCCATTCCTCAGGCATGGTTAAGAACATGCTAAGGCGTCAATGTATGATATCTTTTTTTCAGTGATAGAATTAACATAACTTAGAATGTATATATATATATATATATATATATATATATATATATATAGATAGATATATATATATATATATATATATATATATATATATATATATATATATATATATATATATATATATATCATAAGATAATCCTTGTAATGGACTGCATTAATATCACAAATTAATCATTGTAATGGACTACATTAATATTTGCATGATTAGGATTATGTGGTATGTGGAGCTTAAATTAATAAATATTAGGAAATTTAAATAATAAAAAATGTAGTCTATTTTAAGTTTGTGAGACTTTTCAACATAATTTTATATCTTTATAATTTTTTTTTAATTATTTGAACTTCTTAATATTTATTAAAATAGTCTTTCTTATTTAATAATGTAATTTTTAATCATAAATTACTCATAAACATTATAATTTAAATGTTCTTAACCATTAAGAAAATGTGTTTCTAAAACAATTAAGCCTATATGTCTTCATTGTTTTAAAAAAATAATGATATATATGTTGATCTTAATCTCGAAACTCAAATATTATTTTTATTTTATATATTTATATTTTTAACGGGTTGTCTAAAACCTGGATGTTTTGGAATTTTTTTGTTGGAATTTCACAATTTTTTGTTAAATCAGTCATATAATGAATGGAGAAATATCCAATTAAAATGATATTATTAAATTTCTAAAACAACACATTCATATATATTAATTTTTCCAGTACTTAAAATTACTCTAAAATAGTTTTACCTGTTTTTTAATAAAACAATAGATTGTTAATATATTGATAGCTTGCTAATAAATATGGATATACCTTGGTTGATTATGTCAATGCAATTTTCTAATAGAATCAACAAAGAGAATTTAAATATATGGATGGCCTGCTAATGGAAATGGACACTTTGGGCAATTTTAAAAGGATATCCATTTGAAAAAAAAAAAAGAGAATTTAAATATATTAATAACTTGCTAATGGAAATGGATATACTTTTGATCATGTTTTCAATGCCAAAAGAGAATTTAAATATATTGATAACTTGCTAATAGAAATAGATATAGATTTGATGATGTTTCCAATGTCATTCTCTAATAGATGCAATGTGAAATTTTCAGGAGTAAGACATCCATCCAATTGAATAGAGTAGTGTTTAAGAGCTATATCTAGAATTAGAAAATTCGTAAGGTTATTTAGATCTACAAGGATTTAGGATAAAAAAATTCAAAAAATATTTTACAATGATTTAAGCATTTAACTCTTTAAAAAGAGTTAGGTATTAGTCCTTTGTTCTAAGTTTATAATATTATTCTTTTACAAATTCAAAAACAATTCAATATAATTTTAGGCTTATAATATATATCATTAAATGAAAATCCTTAGGATGGCTTCTTTCTTTAATATATTTGAAGTGGAGTGTGTTTTCCATTAAACAAAGAATAGAGAAAAGTAGAAAAATGTGTGGTATGCTTTGTAGTGAATAGAGAAAAGTAGAAAAGAGTGTGCCATGCTTTACAATGAACACTTCATAGAACAAAATATAGCTCGTAGTAGAAATCTCAATTCAATGTTTCATATATTGAATTTTTTTAAACTTTAGAAGCCACATACCACTTGTTTGGGTGCAAAAGTTAATGTATAGTGCCACATAGTTAATTTTATGTTTGAATAATTTATAGTGTTTTTTGGTTTATGAGTAATTTACAGTCAACAATTATGAGTAATTTAGGTAAAACATTGTTATTTAGGTAAAACATTGTTTGGGCACTTTAGTAGTAATATTTGAGTTGGTTTTATGCTTATCTGTATCCTTTTTGGGCAATTTAGTAGGAATATTTGAGTTCGTTGTATGCTTATCTATATCCTTTTTAGGTGGAGGACACTTTGAATTCTTGAGCAACAAGTCTATGTAGCCATACATCTTGACACTATCACCAATTACTGCACCTATTACCATCCCTGAGTTACTGTACTTATTTTGTTTTAAGATTTTCTTTAGTCAATAGTTTAAAATGTTTATAGCATTGTTAAGAATATGTTTCTTATGAAATTAAGATTTTAAATATATTTTATTTTTATCAGAATATTTTATAATATTGTTAAATATATTTATTTTCTTTTATTTAATTATAATTTCAAATATATATTTTCTAGATTTGTTGGGTTTTAAGTTTTATTTATTTAATCTACATAATTTGAGCATTCTAAGGGTATTTGAGGATACTGGATCCATTTATGGATTCAAAAATGTATTTTAAATAACAAAAAAATACAATCTTATTCAAAAAATTGTATCACTATATTACAGCCAAAAGCTCCAAAACATACAACTAACTATTCTATGTTTTGTTCTTTTTAGTTGCAATCTTGCAATACAATTTCTGTTGAGATTGTAATTTGTTGTTGTTTAAAATACATTTTTAAATGCATAAATAGATTTAATACCCTAAAAAAAACTTTGGAGCACTTACAAACAAATCCATAGAAACATATTAAAAAAAACAAAAACACACACAAAAAAAAAAAGTTAAACTATAAAAGTCCAAAACATTAAAAAAAACATATAAAAAAATAAAATCGAAATTTGATTATATATATATATATATAAGAAATTACCATTATTTAAAAAAACACCCAAAACTATGACATAGAAATTTATTTGCTAAAACATTTATTCAGATTTTGATTTTAAGTTATTGTTTAAATACAATTTAATTTCTCTTTCATTATTTAATTACAATTTTAAATGAGATAAGGTTAAATTAAACTTGAGATTTCTAAAGTTCAACCATTAAAATTTATTACATTAATACTTTTAATTTAAATTTTATTCAATAAAACTTCAGATAAATGATAGTTACAATTTTATTCAATAAAACTTCACATGATAAATGATAGTTACAAAATATTTATAATATTGTTAAAAAATATGTTTTTTCTACATTTATCTGAAACAACAATTTCGTATCTAATTTGGTAACAATCTTAAAGTTTAGTTAATATCTAATATAATCTTGAAGCTTAAGGCACAACTTTAAAGTCATTGTGTTGGGGATTTTTTTATTTTTTTAAATCAAATTCGATCTTAGCTAAACGGATCTATCACTCGACGGTGAGGTGGGGAGAAAGAGATTGTTGCTTGACATTGTTTTCTATAAATTGCATTTGACGTTGGTTTGTATATCTGTTTTACAACAATGCAGATTCAATATTTATATTATTTTTTATAAATTGGAACACACGCTAGTTATCTGCAACGACACTAATGATTAGTGAAAACTTTTGATGTAAAATAATTCAAAATAAAAGCTTTACTGGCCTTTTGGTATGGCTATAGTTTTCTACAGAACAAAGTGTGGCATGAAAGTGAAAAGCAACTCATTCAATAAGTTGTCATGCTTCTAGTTTACAATGGTCATCTATAAGTTTCAATATAAAATGAGAAGGCCTTAGCTCTATCTAATGGTGGGGGATCATTGTGAATAAATCCATTTAGGTGGAATACTGTATGGATTATCTTATTTAGTTTATGCTTCTTCCTGGTTTGTTTTGCCTGGACTCATAAATTATGCCTGCCACTGTTATTCAGAGGTGTGGGACTCGACCCTGGATGAACAACTCCCTCACCCAATGCAGGGCTAGATGATGCAGGTGCATCCACACGAATGAGATCCGTGGGGTTTGGCAGAGTTCAAATGATGATGAGGCAACTTGCAGCTATTGGTGGAACCTATGTACATCGCACATCATCACAAGAAAATGCTTTGAGACTTTGGTCTATGGCACCCCCTCAGGTAAGCTTGATGGCCAGATCATTCTCTTCTCTGCCAGGCCAAGAACAGGTACAGGTGGGTTATTATTTAGGAATGTTGGGCCAAGGCAGGCTTCATAAAACATTTCTATGCAAGATGCTGCAAATATGTTAGATCTTCGCATAACTGCAATGACCAATATGGTGAGGGAAGTATTGCCACATCTTCCTGAGGAAATCATCGTTCAGGTTCGTAGTCACTTCCGTATTTCTTTTGTGTTGAGTTTTGGCTTGGCTGTTTTGAGTTTCTCTACTAACACTATTGAAAGGCACAACTTGCGGCCGAGTAATTTTGTTCCTGTGACAGTGAACAATCTCCTTTAAATTTGTATTTTGACAAGTATGAAGGCCCACTCTCAGCAGCCAATTTAATTCTACATTAGCCTTCCAATGTTGAAATTTCAGGAGATACTATACATTTGTGACTGTATTTAGGCTACTGAGGATTTTCTTCCGGAATCCTTTGGGCAAGCGTGTTGAGAAATCAGCATGGATTCCTTCTTTGCTCTGTGAGGTGGGGAGACCAAATAAGAATTGTGTATAGACTGTATGAAAAGTCCATAAGCCCTTGGTTTTTGCACTGGGTTTGGTTATCCAATTGGGAACCAAATTCCATTTGGTTCGAGAGATGGAACTGGTTGATTATGTAATGAAAATTAGCATCATGTACCTGTTCTTTTTATTTACAATTTATATTTAATTAATACTTCACTAAAAATGAACGAAGTCATTTCACAGTAGATTGATTTTTTAAATGAAAAATCTAAGTAAAAGTGGCCATTGAAAACAATATTAATATATAGAGTAGTAATATTTTAAATCTAGGTAAGAGTGGCTATTGAAAACAAGATTAATATATAGATTAGTAATATTCCAAATCTAGGTAACTTGAAAAAACACTAGGTCCAGAAAAGGAAGGTTATGAAAGATTGTGCACTTTTCTTAGCATATAGAAGCAGAGATAAATCTTTTCAAATATTTCCAGTAATCCTTCCAGCAATCATTCAGTGATTCCAACAATCCAAGCACTAAGAAATGCATGCATCCACTGAGCAGTAGTTTGCTTATAATAGATGGAATGCTGATAAATAACATGCACAATAAATATTTAATCACAATTTGAAACACTCAAGTTGTTCTTATTCCCCCAAGTGACAATCTTAGAGGGAGTTATGGAGTGGCCGAGTTATTATTAAGAGGATGAAAGGGTGAAATTGATGGACAAGTTAATGAAACTACAGACAAGTGTTTTTTGGAATTATTATTAAGAGCATGAAATAGTGAAATTGATGGACAAGTTAATGAAACTACCACACCTGTTATTTGGAATCTGACACACTTTAGGAATGGTTTGAAATGGATTATAAGAAATGGATTATCATCTTATTGGGAAATACACCTTTCCACTACTACTACAAGTGTATGTGTAAGGCTTGTGTTACATTTTACATTTTGTAGTGTTCCCATTATTGTTAATGGTGATAGGTGTCAACTAACAAATGAGATGGTAAATTTTTCATGAAGCTTTGTAAAAAAATAATTTAAACAAGGTTGAATTATGCCATTTAGATATTCACAGAAGTTAGTGGTGTCAATTCAATCCATTGATATTGTGGCAATGATGAGAAACTCGCATCTTTAAATTTAGTGTGAATTCAATCCATTGATATTGTGGCAGTGACAAGAATATGCTCACATCTTTAATTTTAAACTGTCCAATCAGATAAAAATAATGAAACTTGAATTAATCAGAAGGAGTTGCAGCTCACAGGTGTGTACATCACCTTGAGGCTGCACTCATACAAGGAGGAGACTCTCTCTCTCGTTCACTCAATACATTACAATGAATGATATTACATATTAAATACATGACTGAAAAATAGGTAGTTGAAACCAACCTCCTAAATTCTAGGAACAACTCCTAAAGTAAGAAGGTAACGTTACAACCACATAACCATTTCTCCATTATTTCTAACTCCCCCCCTTAATGGAGAAAGGGTTATTGTGCACACCTAACATCCCTCTAAGTAATTCAAACTTTATTCGCCCTAGAGGCTTAGTAAAGATGTCAGCTAAATTATCACAGGTATTACAATAATCCACACAAATTTCCTTAGACTGTATCTTTTCCCGTACAAAGTGAAATTGAGTATCAATATGTTTAGTATTCTTATGGAAAACTGGATTGTATGCAAGCTTTATTGTGCTTTGATTGTCTGTTTTGACGCTGGTTGCTGCTTTTTGTCCTTCGCCTGCATCACTAAGCAATCTCCTCAACCAAATGGCTTCGCATGTAGCTGCACACAACGCCTGGTACTCTGCTTCACATGACGATAACGCTACAGTACTTTGCTTTTTGCTGCACCATGAAATAACCCCGGATCCGATGCTGAATGCATAACCTGTGATGGATCTACGATCGTCCAGGTTACCTGCCCAATCAGAATCAGAATAACCTGCTAAAGTAACATCAGAACTGTCAGTGTATAAAATACCATAATTACAAGTACCACTAAGGTATCTCAACACACATTTTGCTGCATTCCAGTGACTCTCAAGTGGTCTGGACATAAACTGGCTCAGCACACTAACAGAGTATGCCAGATCAGGCCTAGTTGTCGTAAGATAGATCAAACTTCCCACTAGTTGTCTATACAAAGTGGCATCCACCTGTTTTGTGCCATCATCACTGCTTAGCTTAAGATTCTGCTGCAATGGTGTTGCTGCTGTTTTACACTGTTCCATTCTGAATCTTTCCAACAGGTTTCTGGCATACTTTCCTTGAGTTAGAAAAGTTTGACCAGAATCTTTCCACACTTCCAGTCCTAGGCAATAATGAAGATCGCCAAGGTCTTTCATTTCAAATTCCTGTGACATTTGCTGCTTGATTTCTTTGATTAAACTATTTGCATTCCATGTTATTATCATGTCATCCACATACAAAGAAATCAAAATGATCTGCCTCTGTTTATTTATTTTGGTATACAGGTTTGGATCGTTGAGGCTCCTATGAAAACCATGCTCAATAAAGAATGAATCAATTTTGTCATACCATGACCTGGGTGCTTGTTTCAATCCATAGAGTGCCTTATGCAGTTTACACACTAAATGCTCTTGCCCCTTTTTCACAAATCCAGGAGGCTGTACTAAATATATTTCTTCTTTTAATTCCCCATTCAAAAATGCCGATTTAACATCTAACTGGTGTATCTTCCAAAACATAGCATTCTAATTGTATTAAGTTTGGCTACAGGGGCAAAGGTGTCATCGAAATCAATTCCTTCCTGTTGTGAATAACCCTTTGCTACCAGTCTTGCTTTAAATTTTTCTACAGTACCATCTGCATTTATCTTTGGTTTATACAGCCACTTACAACCTATAGGGGTTTTCCCTTCTGGCAGCTCAACTAAGTCCCAAGTATGGTTTCTATAAATAGATTCCATTTCTTCATGCATTGCAGCCCTCCATTCATCTGATCTACTTGCTTCTTCATAATTTAAGGGTTCTACAATGTTCAAAATCTTAGACATTAAAGCATAGTCTCTAAGTTTTGCAGGTAGTCTAGTCTTTCTACCTGATCTTCTAGGTAAAGGACTCACCTCAACTCTTTCTGTTTCAGTACTGTCCAGCCCTGCATCATCACTTATTATGCCATCTGCTGCTGCTTCTTCCTGTTTCTGCTCCTGCTCCTGCACCTGATCTTCTTCATCTTCACTGTTCAGTTCTATCAAGAATGGAATATGGCTTTCATCATCAGAGTCTTTCTTTCCATCTTCTGTCTGCTCATGGAAAATAACATCTCTGCTTGCAAACACTTTATGAGTCACAGGATTATATAATTTGTATGCTTTGTATTCTGTGCCATATCCTACAAATATGCATTTCAAGGCTTTGGGATCTAGCTTTTTCCTATCTGGTTTCAGTATATGAGCAAAAGCTTTAGATCCAAATATTCTCAGATGATCAACTGCTGGTTTGAGTCCAAATAGTGCTTCAAATGGGGTTTTGAAGCCTAAACATTTGGTGGGACTCCTATTCTTTAAATAGACAGCAGTATTAATGGCTTCTGCCCAAAGACCATTAGAAATGCCCTTACCTTGAAGCATGCTCCTGGCGCACTCCACCAGAGTCCTGTTCTTGCGTTCTGCTACTCCATTCTGCTGTGGAGTGTGTGGCACTGTAAACTGTTGTATAATCCCATGTTGCTTGTAGAAGTTCATGAACTCATTTAACCTGTATTCCCCCCCTTGATCTGAGCGGAGAATTTTTATCTTCTTTGCTGTTTGGTTCTCTATCATCACTTTAAATTCTTTAAAATATCTGAAAGCTTGACTCTTGTTGCTTAAAAAATACACCCAGGAGAACCTAGTGCAATCATCTACAAACAGTAGAAAATAATATGCACCTCCTAAAGACCTAGTCTGCATAGGTCCACAAATATCTGTATGCACTAGCTCTAGGATGTCTCTTTGTTTTCTGTTGACATGCACAGGGAATTCATCTCTATGCATCTTCCCTAGTGCACAACCATCACATTCCAATTTGACATTATGTAAAGCAGGAAGTCCATCGACCATACCTTTATTTTTAAGCAGGATGAGATCTTGTAGATTGATATGTCCAAATCTCTGGTGCCAGAGATTCTCAGCTGTTGATGTTGCTGCAACCATCGCCTGTTGTGGTATGCTCCTTGCATCCAGTCTATACAAATTACCCACGCGTACTCCTGTTGCAACTGTCTCCAATTTGCTGTCCTGAATGACACATCCATTCTTGAGGAATTTCACCTGCATGTCCTGGTCTGTTATCATAGAGACATAGATCAAATTCCTTTTGATTCCTGGAACATATAAAACATTTTTGAGATGCTTGATATCGCCACTTGGTAATTTCACAGGAATATCTCCACAACCTTTGATCTCATACCCACTGTCATCACCCAAATAAATTTTGGATCCACATGCAGATTCTTCAAGAAACTCAAAATATTCTTTCTTACCAGTCATGTGCGAGGATGCGCCTGAATCGACATACCATGTATTGTCATCATCTCCTCTTGATGCAGAAAGTGCACAGTCGACTGTAAATAGCCTAAGATCATAGCTGTGATCTTCATCTTCTTCTTCAGCAAAACAACCTTGATGTTTCTTCTGTTTGCTTCTCCTTTCATCGGCTTGCTTCTTGTAACATTCTCTGATCTGGTGACCAGCCTTTCCACAATAAAAACATCTCTTAACATAAGTATCAGTCATACCTCTAGATGATTTCCCTTGAAAGGAGTTGGCTCCTTTCTGCTGCTACTGCGGTTGTTGTTGTTGTTGGTACTGGCGCTGCTTTCCTCTGTGCTGTCTTCTCTTCGCCATCAGAGCAAGATCACTGCCCTGAGTCTTTAGATTCTGTCGTCGCTCCTCCTCCTGGAGCAGAATCGCTGTCAGTTCATCAAACAAGGGGGTTTTCTCCCTCGCTGACAACGCTGAGATGAATGTCTGATATTCATCTGTCGTTCTGTTCAGTGTAAGTGTAACCAGATCTGAATCTGATACCTTCTCTCCAATGGCTCCCAATTGGTCTTTTAGATCTTTAACTCTGGCCATGAATCCACCAACTGATTCATTTTCGCCCATCTTTAATGCAAACAATTTCCCTTTAAGTGCTAGAACCCGATTTGAGTTCTGTGTCTCGTACAAATCCTTGATCGTATTCCAAATGTCCGCGGCCGACTTGCAGTCTCGAATATGAGGGATAATGTTGTCTTTGACAGACATCTTCAGTATTACTTTTGCCTTTGTTTCTCTCTTATCCCAGTCCTGTTCTTGGGTTGCATTTCCGGCTCTCTGTTCATTTCCCAAGACGATCGACCACGCGTTCGCACTCTCCAGCAAGGTTTGCATTTTGAACTTCCAGTTGGAGAAATTCGTTCCATCGAGCTTGCCAGACTCGTGGAGGTATGATTCCAAACTGTTGTTCATTTTCGTCCAACTGAACACTTAAGCTGCCACCACCGGGCAAGTCTGATCTGCTGCCACTGAACAGATCACGGACTTCACTTCGCCACCACCGGGCAGATCCGATCTGCTACCACCGAGCGATCAAGGATCTCACTTCGCCACCACCGGGCAGATCCGATCTGCTACCACCGAGCGATCAAGGATCTCGATTCGCCACCACTGGGCAAATCAAATCTGCTACCACCGAGCAGAATCTCCACGTGCCACCACCGGGCAACTCCGATCTGCAAAAAAAACAAAATTGCAGATTTCCAGAGAGAAAGAGGTTGGCTCTATGGCGCTCTGAATAGCTGGTAAATCCGCGCCAATTGCAGAAAATAAAAATTCACGAAGTGCACGAAAATTGGCGCGCTTAATTGCCACGGATCCGCGCCAATTTTAGTTATAATTTTTCTGGCACGCTTTTCAGCCCAAAAGTAGCGCCAATTGCTCAACCTTGGCACGCTTTTCAGCCCAAAAGTAGCGCCAATGGCCCTTCTGGCACGCTTTTCAGCCCAAAAGTAGCGCCAATTGCTCAACCTTTTCTCCAGCTCAGAGATGATCAGTCATCTGAGACCCTTCACTCCAGGTGTTACTGCAGTTCCACCTGATCACACAGATACATTTACAAGCTCTCCTACTACTACAGATGTGCAACTAATGATACATCCCAAAAAAAAATTAAGGCTACCTCTACCCTAAGCTCTGATACCAAGATAAAAATAATGAAACTTGAATTAATCAGAAGGAGTTGCAGCTCACAGGTGTGTACATCACATGGAGGCTGCACTCATACAAGGAGGAGACTCTCTCTCTCGTTCACTCAATACATTACAATGAATGATATTACATATTAAATACATGACTGAAAAATAAGTAGTTGAAACCAACCTCCTAAATTCTAGGAACAACTCCTAAAGTAAGAAGGTAACGTTACAACCACATAACCATTTCTCCATTATTTCTAACTCAATCAATTTTTTTTAACTAGTAAAATGATTAAAGTGCCCAATTCCAATAAAAAAGACCCCTATTATCCTAATAAAACACTCTTATGTATGAAAAAAAAAATTATATAATCCCTCCATAAAACCGTCTTCTTTATCTTCTGAAGATCCAGAATTAAGATACATTTCAGTTGTTTGCAATTTATTAAAACAGGGATATGCAATTTGACCATGGGGACGCAAACTACCCCTACGTACCAACAATGGCGATACTAGATTTTATTTTTTTATTCGTAGTTTGGTTTATATGTTTTACAAATATGAAATAGGAAAGAGTCGCGTTTTTGTTTATAGGTATCTATTATTATAAATTTTTAACCGTCATGTTATTTTAATGATTTTTAGATTTTGGAAATGTGAATTATATTATCAAACAAATATTTCGATGTTTAAATATATATTTTTAAACAAATATTTCAAAGTTTATATATATTTTTTTAATAATTTAAATTAATTTATATGGTTAAATAATTATATCTATATATATATATATAATTTAAATATTATTTTTTAGTGTATATATATATAAATTAAATTAAATTAAATGAAATGAAATGATGTTTTTTTCACGTTTATTTATTTTTACCGGCCATATATATGAAATATAAATTTAATAAAGAAAATTATTTCTGAATTTTGAACTTCTACGATGGATTTTGCAAATACGAAAAATTAACCTGTATGATGCTCAAGGTTAATATCTCTTACGCTTCTACTTGTTCGGATAAGATTGATCGTCTAGGTAACAGCCCAAAAAAAAACCATTTTTTTTACTTTGCATTTCATAATTAATCAATGAAGACTCAAAGTCTGCACACAATCATGGTTTCAGCCATGGCTATCGATTGATGAGAAAAAAAGGGCAAACAATTATGTTTGCCTACCGCTCAACTGGACCTCCAAAAAATAATGAAGTAAACAATTATCTTGCCCACCGGTCAACTGGACATACGAACGATAGCTGAATGCTTCAGCCTTCACAATTACCCAATTACAGAGTCAACGAAAATAATGATCTCCTCTTCAGTGTTTGTCCAGCAATTTTTTGAGATTGAAAGGTGTGATGAAGGATGTATTTCCATTCCAAATATTGCGAGCAACCATCCGGTACACTTTCTGAGTGGGATGGGTTCCATCCCAAAACACGTATTTCTCTGGACGTTTGCAAAGAAAAGCTCTGTATTCTCCACGCTCCTTCTTTGGAATCTCCAGCCTACAAGACACAGCCGTGTTAAAAGGCCCCGCTCCACAGCACGCAGACGTCGTGTTTTTGAAACCTGCAACCAACGCCAGGTCCCATATTGCATTTAGTCAATTCACAAGCAAATCCACGGCTATAACGTTTTTGAAATATTACTGTATTTTACCATAGGATTCGCCGTGTTGAATTAAATTTAATACGAAATCATAAGCGTTAGCAAATAGTATCGTTGCTCCGTCCAATTTTTTATTCAGCTGATTGACGAGCAGCCTGAGACCATCATTAAATGCCACTGCCAGCTGATTTGTAGTTTCCACACATCCACCATTATATGCCTTTACTCGAGTGAGCCTTGAATTTGGAGTACATCCAAGAGGACCGATATCTGATACTAGGAAGTTCCTTGCCCCATTATTATAAAGGCTCTGCAACATCCACATATAAAGAATCCTCCCAAATTTATCATAATTACAAAATCAGCTTAATAATTAGCTCTTTAAAATAAAAATGAATGCTTCATACATACCAACAAGTATTCGTTGTATTTGTTAAGCAGCTGCTTAACGAAATCCGGAACACTTGTGTTCCTTTGGAAAGTGGTATTAGCTAAATAGTTGAGGCCAATATCATTGCCTCCAATGCTAATGGCATACAAGGACTGAGATAGATATTCTTTTGCATTATAATTTCCTCCAAGCTTTTTCCCTACACGCGAAAAATAGTTGGCGAATTGGCGTATTTGGAGGCTTAAAGGTATGATATTCTGCAGCGAACACACCACCAACGTTTTACTGAAAAAAAAAAAAATTCTTCTCTGCATCAATTAGAATGAACATATATCTATTTTGGCACTCACCAAGTAATTCCCCGTGGAATCCAGTAATCCGCTTCCTCCAGATGCGAAATTGATACCACGAGAGAAATCAGATCTTGGCTTCAGATATGGAGGTGGGAACGGCAACCTTAACTTAGTAGCTGTGCATACATTTATATCAGATGTATATTAATCATCTAACGATAGAATCTGACAACCATTAAATATGAGTAAGTGAGAGAAGGCAAATAAATAGAAGAAGAAGGTTTCCCCATAAGGGGGGAAATTTGCTTTAGCGGTTGTGTTGGCAATGAAATTGTTGGTACCAGCGTCTGCTAGAGAATCCCCAAAAATGAACATGGCGGGGACGTAATGGTGCATGGCAGTAGCGAAAGGAAAAGATAAAAACAATATAAGGGTTGCGCTGGAGCAGGCAATAAACATTGCTAAGAACTCCATTGTAAAAGAGTACGAGTGCAGCGAAGTAAGAGAGGTGTGGATGGATGCAGATTAATGGAAAGAAATGCATTTATAGAGATATGATACACGGGGATGAGGAGGCAGGGTTTCTGGAAGCCATGACATTATCGTCCCCATGTTGCGTTCGTAACACGTATTTGGGATAAAAAATGAGCGGCCGGTAAGGTGAGAGCAAATCGCAAATACCGCGAATATTCATTGTCGTGGATGGCTGCCTGCTCCACATTAAATTATATCAATGTCAACTTCACTTAAATGTTTAGTTTTTTTCTTCATATTATATATATATATAATGAGCAAGATTAATATAATCAATAGACAATAATCATAATCATAATAATCCTTGTGAATACGATAATCATAATTAATACATTATATCAATTGTATTAATAATTAATATCTTTAATTATTATAACTTATTTAAATAATAACTAAATAATTTTATAATAACTTTATAATTTAGATAATAATAATTAATTAAATATTATTATTATTTATTTATTATTTATAAATTAGATGATGATGATGATGATGATTAATGTTCACTAAGACCAAAATTTGGTCTATGGGACCTAAAGAAACAAATTATTTAGTTTGATTTAAGATTTTATTCCTATTCTCAAAAAGCTTGGAGAGAAGCCTTCTGAGATCACTGTAATTTTGACAACGTAAAAGGCTACGAAGGTCAGTATTGCAACAAATATTTTGAAACTGAGATCTAATGTGGTTGTACGTGGGGCACTCTAAGAGGAAGTGATTTTCATCCTCGATTTTTGCATTCTCACAAAGATGGCAGAACCTTTCCATCCATGGTGTTTTAGGAACTGCCCGACCCGTTTCACTGTGGAGCTCATGAGAGTTTGTTCTAATCTTGGCTATATTAATCTTCTTCCTTGAGCTAGTTGAAACAGAGAGATACTTTTGATCTTCTAGGGTGGGGTTGATGACCTCCTTATAAATTTAAATTTTCTTTTAGCTGTAAAATCTTTCTCATGCCACATTTTTTCTTTGAACTTAGAAGTAACAATATTTTTAATTGCAACATTCTCGTTGATCTCCCAATGGTTTAACCAGGCCCTGGTGTCTTTATATCAACCTCATTTGAGCCTTAGGTGGTTTTGGCTCGAATTTAAAGTTAGCTTAGGAAGTCTATGTTCTCCTATGTTATTGAGTTTGTGCTTCTATAATAGAAGCCTAGTCATAGCTAGGCTCTCGATAGGGGAAAGACTCACTTCTATAAGGAGAATAGGATAGGATGTGTTACTTTTAATTTTGAGGTTATACGTTATAAAATGCTTGTGGATTTGCTTAATCTTTCTCGAGGATTCTCTAGAGATGCTACAACCCTAAACCTCACATCCATATAAGATAACCAGAGGGACTAAAGTTTCAAAGAGGAAGTTCTTTCTATCCCTAATTACGAGGTTTGTCATTTTACAATTATTTTCAAGACAACAATAAGCTTTCCATCCCCCATTAATCCTTTTCTCAATGCTATAGTTCCAGTTGAGCTTGTGATGAATATCAATTCCTTGGTACTTGTAGGAAGACACTTCCTCCGAATTACTATTGTCATACATAAAATTAGCATAAGTGTCCTTCTTGGATTTGATAATCATAACTTTTGTTTAGTGAGTGTTAACAATCATACCCATGGTAGAGCAGACATCCTTAAGAAAAATAAGTTTCTTATCAAGATCGGATGGACACCTTGTGAGAAGAAAAATATCATTAGTGTAGAGGAGAAGGATGATGGCTATCCCAGCTAAGATCGTGCCAACACATCCTGCTTCCTCTAAACAACCTTCTAGCATGTCGATGTAAATGCCAAATAGGGTAGGGGAGAGGGGGCAACCTTGTTTAACTCCGATATTATACTTAATATCTTTCGACCACTCCTCATTGGTCTTTAACTTGGCAATTCCATTCTCATATAACCTTATAGCGGCAGCTCTCACCTCAAAAGGAACCTTTAGCTCTTCTAATTTGTTCCAAACGTTATTTCTAGGAACTGTATCGAAAGCCTTCTAAAGTCCACAAAGCAACAAAGAAGATTGGATTTATATTGCAGCATTCATCCACAATGATCCTAAGCGTAACAAGGTGGTCTATTTTCGAGTGCTTCTCTCTAAAACCCGCTTGGCCTTTAGCCCTCCTACCTTCACTTGCGAGCCATATGCTCAAATTCCTTTCCAAAATAATACCATATAACTTGGCTAGGAGAAGGTTGATCATAATTTTCCGATAATTAGAGGGGTTATTTGCATCCCCACTTTTAAAAATAGGGATAATGAGGCTTTGAGTCCATGGTTTAGGGAACCCTTGCTTGACCGATTGATTGAAAATCTTGTGAATGTAGGGGATGAGGACAAGACCTCCAATTTTTAAGATTTCCACCTGGTAACCATCAATGTCCTTAGCTTTCCCATTAGCGAGGCGATTAACCCCAAAATCAATGTCTTCTAATGAGTAAACTTCTTTCGTTGCGAGCAGGGTTTCAAAGTTATCCATGACATTTGGAGATTCATAAAGCTTTTTAAGATAAGAATTCCAGTTGTGTAAAGCAATTTTATTATTATCTTTAGTTTTCCTAGTTAGAATCTGCCTCCAGAATTTCTTAGGAGCTACCTTAGAGAGGTGTAAGAGATTATCTTGTCTTTTACGAATATACTGCCTTTTTTTCCTTTTAGTTAGGGCTTTGTATATTTTTATCTTGCCAATTTTAGGAAATTCATCAACAACTTCCTTAATTGCTCTCCTCGCACTTTCACAATCTTTGTCATACCATGGGTCAGTTTTGCTATTTCTTTTATTACTTGAAACTACAATTGAGAACTTGTTAATAGAATATGAGAGGGTTGTAGTAAAATTATGATAGAGATCTTCTATGTTGTCTATACTAGATAAAGGAAGCAAATTAGTTTTTAATTCATTTAGAAAGAGATATTTTTTATTTCTATCAAAGATTAACTTCTTTTGGCTATAAGGATTATCTTCTATGGGATCTCTATGCATGACAAAAGTGAGAGTTATAAGTAAAGGCCTATGATCAGAGTCAGGCTCGTCGTTGTTTAAGATTTCAAACTTTGTTATTTCGTTGTATAGACGGAGATCGAAGATAACATAGTCGAGCACACTACTACCAAGCCCATGGATGCAAGTCATGTGGCTAGAATTGGGCCACTTCTTTAGATTGTTGCAAATTATGAAATCCTGAGCTCTAGAGAGCTTGACTAGCTCCGACACAAACAAATTCTCCCCAAGGTCTTCAGAGCTCCTTTTGTACAGGCTAGCCAGAGGAAGGTCTTCGTCTAACCAAAGAGGATTAGGGTTGGAATGATTTCTTAGAAGAATAGCTTGGTTGCTTGAAGTTCAAGCATTAAAGTCATCGATTAAAAGGATATTGCCTTCCTTCCTTAGGCTAGAAAGATCATTCTCTAAACCATCGTAAAGACTATTTTTATCTAGATTATTTTTCTTATAGAAGTTAGAATTGACGGGGGGGAATAACACATTGCTATGTAGGTCTTCTTATCATAAATGTTAGTAATTTCTATCCAACTATATTGGTTGTAAGGGTCATTTTTATAAATCCTAGCATGGGGAGAGATGTTCCTCTTAATGTAACAAGCTATACCCCCTATGCCTCTATAGGAGGATCACTTATTTCAAGTAGACCATAATGTGAAGCCATCTATGTTAGGGACCTTAGATTCTTCGTGCTCCAAAGTTTCAAGAAGCAAAATAATATCAACATCATTTGAGACCCAACTTAGCTTGGGACCTTTGTTCCATGGAAAGCCCCAACACTTCCAAGAAAGAATCGAGAGCATGTTGAATTGCTATTTATTGTTATCTTTTTTGTTTCTATCTTGAATAACAACTTTTCTATTTCTGATTATTGCCCATTTTCCTTCCTTCCTAGCTTCATTTACCTTTTGAACCTCCTTCCTCAATTCGTCTTGATCTTCTCGAATGAGATCTTCATTTATAAATATTCATGTTCCTTTTAGACTTGAGGTTTTACTAAGTATGTCATACTTATGGTCAGTAGAGCTCACATTTATTCGAATCAGCCTTCATTTATTCTCAGTTACTTTCCCCAACTTTGTTGCTTCTGTGAGACACGTTGTTTCAATTTGTGATCTGTTATGTAATTTTGTCTGGGCTATGGCTAAAGTATCCTCGTCTACCTCGTCTTTCAAACCAAAGATTATAAGGTTCAAGGCCTTTCTGTTATGCTCATGGTCTAATTCTATCAATTTTTTCATTTAATCTTTAATTGGTTTGATATCTAATTTACGTGTCACACTATTTAGGGTGAGGCGGCTATTAACTTTTTCTTCTAGCTCTTTAATCATGTCATTCATTTTAAGACTCTCTAAAGTATCAACATCTACTTGTTGAGATGTTTGGTTCATATCTTGGTTTTGTTTTTCTATAACGTGCAACCTAGTCTCCATTGCCTCCATCTTATTCTCCAATAGTTCTATTTTATTTTCTATTTGTTTTTGGATCTTGTCTTCAAGAGATGTGAATTTATTTTCCAACATGGCTTCTAACTGTGTTTGTAGCTTGAATTCTTTTTATTCTCTACATTTCTCTAAAGACTCTATATATAATAATATTAATATATTAATAAAAAATATGTTGGTAATTTTTTAAACGTTCAGATGTTTGAATCTAGATGAAAAATTTGAGGTGAAGTTTTGATTTAGGTTATTTAAACTAGTATTTTTACTATATACATGGATTGAGCACCCTGAAAAACCATCAAGGCATTCTAATTGTGCGAGGGTTACCCATCAAACTTGTGATTTCGATAATTCATGCGAGACGGAAAAAGCCAACTAAAGATAAGTCCAAAATAAATTTCTTAATTAATTATTTAATATATTAAATAATAATGAATAAAATAAAAATAAATAAATAAATTATTATTAATATTTATTAGTTTATAATACTACTAAATTTAATTAGCAATAAAAATAATAATATCAATATTAATTTATAACAATAATTAAAATTATTCACATTTACTAATATAATATTATAAGAGTTATAACTTATTTCACATCATAACTTTTTAATTTTAAAAATATTATCATAATAATTTACCATATTCTAATAAAAGTAATTTAAAAACAAGTCAATCTCTAATATATCATATCAAACGCAATATTCATAATTAATATAATTAATATATTATATCTATTTTATCAATAAATAATATTATTATAATTTATTTAAAAAATAAAAATTATTAAGCTAATAATTCATTATATTCTCATAAAAAATAATTTAGAACGGATCATCTTACTTAATAATACAAAACTCTAACGAAATTTAAAAACAATTCCAAGTCAACGATATTTATCTACTTGAAAATCCGTTATATAACAATGATGGCATATATTTGGAAATTTTAAATGATGTTTACTGAGTTTTATTTTTCTGATATGGTTTTGTTATATATAATATTTGATAAAAATATTATTAGAATTATTAATTTAAATCATAAAATTTATATAATTTAAGGGTTCCGTTTTTTAATTTATTTTAAAATATACTTTAAATAAACCAAAAAAAACCAAAACATTAAAAAAAAAATTAAAATCATATTTACACATCTATTTTTAGTAAAAGATTTCTATTTTTCAATAAAAGACTTCATTGCAATGGAAGAACGATTCACAATTTTGACGAGAATTGTTCTTCGTATTCTTTATTCTTACAACAGAGTTGTGATTACTGGTCAACGATTGGCCAATATGAATATATAAACCTGAGTTGGAAAATTCGACGTTATCATTTAATTAATAATGAAAATTTCTACCACCCACTGAGTTGTTAGTCTCATAGAATTTCTACCACCCACCAACAGTCGATTTTTGCATTCACATGCGAAAACATGACATCGAAAGTTAAAAGCAGTATTTTGTGTTAATGATCTGTTAAGATGTTAAAATAATATGTTTGTTATTTATTAAAATGTTAAATTAAATTCTTCATTATAAACCTAAGTTAATAAGTAATTTATATATTGATTATAAAATAAGGTTCCTATGTTCTGTAAGAAATAACGCTTATTTTTCAGCGTTTTCTTTTTTTAAAATTTAATAGGAGTTCTTGAAAAAAATTGAATTACAAAATTTATAATATCAAGGCATTTAAATAAAAATGAACATGAAGGAATCCATTACACTTAGGAAATTGTAAAACAAATAGTTTCCATTGTGTAATTTGTGAAATTTCATCTTTTCTACAATGATATGCTTTGAGAGCATAAATTTTAATGGTTATGTGTGTGAGGCCTGATTAGGATTTATTAGTGTGGTTCTTCGTGTAGTTGAGATATTTTTATCTTTTCTACAATGATATGATTTGAGAGCATAAATTTTATGTGGTTATGTGTTTGAATAGTGATTACGATTTATTAGGGTGGTTTTCCATGTAGTTGAGATATTTTATGAGTTAAGCCTTTATTTCTATGGGGTGAATATTTGTTTTAATTAAATTTAATTTGGATTTTTTGGAAGGTGCGATAGATTTTTATTTTAAGAGAGAATTATTATGGATAGTTTTTTAGTGTAGTTTATTTAGAAAAATATATAAACATGTTATATAAAATATTACTAAGATTTTGGTTGGATTTCTTTAAATAATTTTTGTCTAGGTTAGGAATAGGCATTGTGCATCTAGTGGTTATAGTCATAGTAGAAAAAATCAGCCTCCTACAAGATTTTCTCAATTAATGATTCTGCTAGTTAAAAATTAATAATAAAATAGTGATTATTTAACCTTAATACTAGTGTAGGGTGATTATTTGCAAACATTGTGTATGATTCGATCAATTTAGGATTGTACAAAATTCAGAGATTCCACACACAATGTATGTAAACTTTTTTTAAAAACATGGTGAATTGGTAACATGTTGGAGAGATTTGAGCAAGACCCACGATCAAATTTTCCAACGGTCATTATAGCACCAAGAGTATATCTAATAGCCCACAATATTAATATACAAATAACTTATGAATTATCAAGGGTTGATATATCACGTGGGAGAGGATGCATATGCTTCAATCCTTATCACAATAGACCAAAAATGCCCATTCGAAGTGAACCGAAGTGGATGGGAGAAAACACCATGCTCGTGACCACTCATGCTA
Source organism: Pinus tabuliformis (assembly GCA_031772625.1). Taxonomy (NCBI): domain Eukaryota; kingdom Viridiplantae; phylum Streptophyta; class Pinopsida; order Pinales; family Pinaceae; genus Pinus; species Pinus tabuliformis. The sequence continues at coordinate 638,096,734 of CM062820.1, read as the reverse complement.
CCAACCCACAAAACAATATATCAAAACTTCAAGGACTAAGCTATTGAGAAATATAAGGTAAAAGAATTCTACTTGATCATAGCCTATATTTTATTCTTTTTCTAGATTACAAAGCTTGGGGAAAACGCCACAATATTTTCCCTTATTACGAGGATTACACCGAAGGTAAACCCTAGAATCTCTAGGGAACATGATCATTCAACAACAAGGCTCAAATTCATTACAAAAATATATTCATCATGATCTCTCTTGAAGAATGTAACTAGTGTCAGTCTTCATAACTGTATTTGTCAAAAGAAATTTTATTATTAAAGAAAATGACTTATTAAAGCATGGGTTTCATGCTTGGGTCAATAATTTCTAGGTCAAAGCCTCCATTAGTGGCTTACAGGTTTTTCCTTGAGTGGCTTAGAGGTTTTTCCTTGAGTCAATAAAGTCATTATAATTTTTAATATACCCTTCCTGCGATTTCGTATCGTGTAAAAAGAATTATTTTTTAGTAAAAAAGGACATTTATCTCCTCCACACCAAGTCGGCCTTGTCCTCATGAAGTCGGTCTAAATTAGGGCTATTCGAACTAGCAGAAGGGCTATATATAAAGAGGATAATCGACCTATTTGGAACACTCACTGAACAAGTTTGATCTACAAGAAGAAGCAAAAAAAGAAAGTGAATTTTCTAGAGAAGGATAGAAGAAGCTCGAAGATCTAAATCAATTTCTTGGGTAATATATCTGTTACACATGCAAAGTTTTTGGGCTATAACTGGGGTTGAAATTTTGAATCTACTATAGGTTCAAAATTCTATTGTTGTGTACCAAAAATCTGCAGTTGTGGATTGAAATTATGGATTATAGATGTTACTTGAAATTTGTCTCTTGGAGACTTTGATAGGGATCATCTATCAGAAGGAAGGGATGACTTGGTGATTGGAGGAGGTATTTGTCTAGGTCTAAAGGGTGTTGGAATGTCTCATCTCAATTTGAATCTACTAGTGGAAGAGTTGGACTTGGTTTTCCCCTTAGAGGGTTTTGCCTTGGCTTAGCGCCTAGATATTGTGTCTCTTATTCTTGTGGTGTTCATAAATTTAATTCGGTAATTTCTTGATGAAATATAAACTAATAAAGAAGTAAAATAATCCAACATAACTCACAAGTAATTATCAAGAAAGATGAATCAAACCCTAATTCATATACGCGTTGATTTCTCAACATGGTATCAAAACTAAGGTGAAAGAAGAGCTAGTTGAAGATCACTTTGTTTGCTATCCTTGAAACGAAGGAAAATAAATCTTCGAAGGAAATGTTACTCCCTCAATGGAAATTTACTTGAAAATGGGACTCAATATTGTGATAATTGCAAGAAGCTAGATTGGAAGGATCATCTACATTTTATCTAGGAGAGTCAAGAGTGAAGGGTTCTTGGTTGCATTTACAAGTACACTCGATGATGATAATGCATGGATCATTGATAGTGGAGCCACAAGACATATGATGGGAGAAAGTGGAAAAATTCATACTCTATCAAGGGAAGCATCATCACATGCACTGGAGAGTCAAGGGTCGTAGATATACACCAATGAAGCTAGAAAGTGGAGCAAAAATACACCTCAACAACATCCTCTATGTCCCAGGTTTGATAAAGAATTTACTTTCCATTTCTTGTTTAGAATATAAAGGAGGTGTGGTTGCCTTTGTAGATGTTGAAGTTTTTCTTTGGGGAAAGGATTCAAGTATTGAAAAAGCAAAGGTTATTAGAGTTCATAAAGGAAGATTATACAGAGTTATAACACCATCTCCTCAATCCTTAGTTCACATGGAGATTAATCATATCGAACTTTGGCATAGAAGATATGGGCATATTCACTACAAGGTAATACCCTCTCTTAGTCAAATGGTCAAGGGCATCCCCAACATCAAGGAAGATCATGGAGTATGCAAGGGATGTGCTTCAGGAAAGAATACCAGGAAACCTTTTACAAGTAGTGACACAAGGTCTAAGGAGACATTAACTTCATTCATTCCAATGTATGTAGGCCCATGTCTACTAAATGTCTTGAAGACCATCTTTACTATGTGACCTTCATTGATGATCACTCTAGAAAGACATGGCTCTACCCTCTCAAGACAAACGATGAATTATTTAAAAATTTCAAGGAATTTATATCTGATGTTGAGACCATAACTTAAAGAAATATAAAGTCTTTGAGATCTAAAAATAGAGGGGAATACACTTCCAAAGAACTTATTGCGTATTGTAAAGAAGTATGTATCAATATGGAGCTAATTTCTCCCTACAACCATGAACATAATGGAGTAGCATAAAGGATGAATAGAAGCATTGAATAATTCATAAGGATGATGATATTTGATCAAGATCTAGCAAAAATTATATGGGGAGAAGCAACCATGACAAAGATATACATACAAAATAGAAGCCCTCATAGAATCCTTGATAATATGATATCGAAAGAAGCATTCATACGGAAGAAGCCATGTGTAGACCATCTCTAAATCTTTGGGTGTCTCAAATGCATCCATGTTCCTAAAGATAGGACAAAGAAGTTAGAATATACAAGTATAAAAGGTATCTTTGTTGGTTATAGCCTTTCATTAAAGGCTTATAAAATATATATCAAGGAAGGAACACAAATTGAAGTTAGCAAGGATGTTATATTTGATGATAAATATGCTTACAAAATATCTAAGGATATACCAATTGAATCGGATGAAGGAGATGCACCATTATTTCAAGAAGAATACCATCATGTAGCAATTTGATAGTAATTGCAACTGCTCAAGGTTTCAACCTAAAAAAAAGAGACATAATTCTACTCTACTGATTTGCGAAACAAAAATCACAATTTAGAAAAACATGCATAGACATGCTATAAGGAAAACTACAAATACACAATGACTTCTAGGGGAACCCAATTGGGAAAAACCCCTCAAGCCTCTTTGAGTTAATCACTTGAATAATGAAACTATTACAATTGCTTTCTCCAACTCCAAGCACAATCTGTAAAAGAATAATTATTCTCTCCACTCAATGGCAGACTCTAGCCAACACTTAGCTAATTATTTTCTCACCAAGCCTCCTATTCCCTTACGCAATTCCTGAGGACATTGGCCCATAAAAGATAAGAATCTCCTCTAAATTGATTGCACAATTCCCAAGGATTGATCATCAATTGCATGCAAGACTTGTACACTGAGAACTAGTTTACAATTCATGTTACACTACCTTGTTATCTCCACTTCAGCTGAGGAAATAGAATTCCTTGCATGTACTGGTTATTTTGAGTTGATTGATTAGTTAACTAAAAAAGCTTTGATTTATATTGTTTTTGACTGCACAACTGACTCCAACAATAGTTACAAGTCAGTTAACTGAATACAACTGAAAATAACTGAACTCGATTACCAAAATCTAGCAATCACACATGCATAACATAACTCCAAGACCACTAAATCGAATTTACTTAGCTAACTAAGTGACAAGATCCATGCCACACTAGTTAACTACATCCAAGTTGTCCTCCTGATGTGGAAATTTGATATACTCAATTTGACAAAGACTAAAGTCAAATTGAACCTTTCTTGCTACATTTTTTCAACAATCCCTCTTAGAAAGAAAAGGATTTTTCACTACCCCTATCCTGCACCTGTGGGATTCAAATTTAACTCTCGAAAATTCCTTTTTCAAGATGTCAGTGTCTTGCTCCTCGGTTGGAATGTACTGTAGCAACATAATTCTCCTATGCACACAATCCCACAAATGATGATACCAAATATCAATGTTCTTGTACCTATCATTAAATACCAAATTCTCAGAGAGCTTAATGCAATTCTGATTATCACAATACATCATTGTTAGATCCATCTCCTGACTCAATAGTGCCACAAGTATTTTCCTCATCCAGATTGCTTCACATGCTACTTGACTTGCGGCCATGTATTCAACATCTGCTGAGCTAACCGCCATAAACCTCTGCTTCCTGTTGTACCATTAAATAGTTGTGGATCCAACACTAAAGATAGCATGTGATGTAATTTTCCTGTCGGATAGACTCCCTACCCAATCTGCATCGATGAAGCCTTGCAACTTCTCTCCCTTTATCCATATGTACCATAATCTATACTAGGTAGTGCCTCTATGATACCATAATACATGCTTTTCTACCTTCCAATATAATGTGGTAGGCCTCACCATAGCTTGGCTAATTTGTTTGACTTCATAACACATGTCGAGTCATGTGTTCGTAAGATACATCAGTGAACCCACAAGCTTCCTGTAAATCAATGTCCTCACCTAAAGAAGCATACTCCTTCCTCCAGTTTGTAGCTAGAGGTGGGTCCATGTGCTTACAATTATCCATGTAAAATATTTGAAGTATCTCGATAGCATACTTGCCTCAAGACACAAACAATTCACCATTACCCTGCCATACTTCCAACCCAAGGAAGTAATACATGAGGACCATGTTTTTCATCTTGAATTCCCTTGCAAGATATTCTTTGCAAGAGCGGATAAACTGCTCATCACATGTCAATATCAAATCATCGACATATAAAATAATAATAAGCAACTTACCATCTACCACAATGTGATATAGGTTGGAATCTACTTCACTTTTGGTGAATCCCAATCCTCTAAGATAACTGTCAATTCGAGTGTACCATGCCCAAGGCGCCTATTTAAGACAATACAATATTCTCTAGAGTCTAAATACGTGTGACTCTCAATTATATGCCTCAAATCCTTCTAGATTCTTTATGTAAATTTCCTCCTCAACAACACCATTGAGAAAGGCAGTCTTCACATCCATCTGGATGATTTTCTACCCCATATGTGCATCCAATTCTAGAATGGATCTAATTGAGGAATATCTCACAACTGGTGTAAAGGTTTCCTCGTAGTCCACTTCCTCTAGATGAGAGAATCCTTTGGCCACAAACATTGCCTTGTACTTCTCGATGCTTCCATCAGCTACATGCTTCACTTTTTAGATCCATCTGGAACCAACCACTGATTTCCCTTCTGGTCTTGGAATCACCTCCCATACACTATTCTTCATGATGGATTCATATTCTTCCACCATGGAATCAACCCAAAAAGGCTGAGAAAATCCTTCCTGAAATGAAGAAGGATTTGTCTCAATGAGCTTCGTCATGAGAACCATGTACCTAGTGTACCTATTAAGTGAACTCTTTTTGCCCTCTCTAGAATATTATGGTTGAGTTGGTGCCTCTACTCTGCCTCCTATCTTATCCTCTACATGTGGCTTATCCACAACCTCCTGAATATCATTCTAAGTCTCCTCCATTGGAGCTAGAAGGGAAACTTAACTCTCACTCTAGAGAGCATCTCTTAGCCTTGTCCTCACCAAACTTGACCCTATCCTTACAATTGTCATCTTCAATGAAGGAAAATACACCTAATAACTTAGTGGAGTTTTAGTGTATCCTACAAATACTTCCAACTTTGTTGTAGGCTCAAGTTTCTTCCTTGAATCCTTGGAGACATGACAATAAACTAAAGCTCTGAAGATTATGAAACGAGACACATCAGGCTTTCTCCCAGAGAAAGCTTCCTCGAGTGTGATCATACCAAGTATTCTATGAGGACTCTGGTTCTGTAAGTATACTTTTGTGTTTCCTTCTTCTACCCATAGATTTAATGATAGCCCTTGGTCATTCAACATGGCCCTTGTTGCTCCCACTATGCTCTTGTTCTTCCTCTCAGCTACCCCATTTTGTTGTGGATTATGGGCTTCTTTCAACTATCTTAAAATACATTCTTTCGCACATAAATCCTTGAAGGCATGTGAAAAAATCACTTCCATTGCCACCCTTGAGAGCCCTCATGTTCTTCCCAGTATCCTTCTCAACCAGTTCCTTGAATTCAAAAAATTTTGAGAAAAAATCATCCTTCTTCCCTATGAAGAAGATCCAACATTTTCTAGAGAAATCATCGATAACATAACATTGTACTTATGTTTTGTTGTGGAGGATGTAGAAAGGGGTCCAAAAACGTCAGAGTGGAATCGCTCCAAGATTGCATTTGCTATGCAATCTTCGCCATTTGAATTTGACATATTTCCCCAATCTGCAGCCCTTGATGACATCTTGCTGGTCAAGGGAACCTTTAGGGAGATCGGTGGTAATTTTTTGCATGAATTTTAAGGAACCATGGTGTAGATGACCCAATCTCTTATGCCAGAGTTCTCCAACATCTCGACTCTACATTTTTTCTTCCTTGTTGGTCAATGTAGCATAATCTCCCACCTTAAGTTTGTATAGATTCTTTACTCAAACTCTAATCTTCTTCACTTCCTTGGTAACTATGTATCTTAGAAATGTTTTCCCTTTACTAAAAAAAATATAATAGCCATCTTCACTTCCTTGGTAACTATGTATCTTAGAAATGTTTTCCCTTTACTGAAAACAACATAATAGCCATGATCCTCGAAAACTTCTATAAAGATCAAGTTCTTCTTCAAGCCAAGCACAAACATGAAATATTTGAGGTGAAGAAGGGAGGGTTTTGCCTTGATCTATTGTTGAATGTTAGTTTTATTGTGCTAATTTCAACTTCAAAATTAAAAACATTTTGTTATCATTTTGTTATCGTGTTTGTGAATGTAACATGTAAATTTGTCAAGTTTTATGTCAAATTCATGAGAAAAATAGCATGTAAATGAAGGGTTGAACAACATCAAAGAAACATATAGAAACCCATCAAAATGAACACTTAACATAGAGTTTTGATGAAGGAGTTCACCCCTCTTCAGCTACATCTCCTTGGTCTAGCTTCCATGGCTTGGGCCTTTGTATTAGCTCAAAATGGAAAAAAAATCGTTTACAGTGCTCTACTACTCCTAAAACCTGCTTCAATGTGTTCATAATATCAAAATCGTCAAGGAATAAATTTTTCTGATTCGAAATTGGTCGCAAATTGCAAAAGTTATGGCCAAAATAGTTTCTCCTAGGAAATCTCCACTAAAACTAGAGAACTCCAGTTAATTCCACCAATTTTGGAGAAAATTCTGACTTTATTGTACCGCCAAAATACCCACTAACTTAATCCCGCATTTAATTATGGATAAGCATGTTTAATTAAGGTTTAATCTATGGTTAGTGCATTTAATCGCAAATTTATGGTTACTGCTAGCCTCCGTTTGCGGTAGTGGTTAAATGTTGAGTTTACTGCTAACAGTTTACCTCCAAACTCCAATAGCCAACCTAACAAAAATAATTGATAGCCATTGTATATTAAGATGCAATGGTGCGGTATAACGGTGGAGCATGGGCATTGTGCAGGCGAGGTCATAGGTTCGACTTCGTCGAGCTTCCCATAAAATTTTTACACTTGTGCATTGATGCCTATCTTCCATTAGGGAGGGACACGTGGTGGCCTTCAGGCTTGCCACATGTCTCCTCCTCATTGGTCCTTCTCCAACCAATGAATTAATGCCAACTCACCAAACTGTAAACCAACCAAAATGCACCACTTGGTGAAACCACACTGGTCATTGACCATCCTTTGATATGCACAGTCACTTGCCACATCAGCAGTACAAACTGCTGACTGTGCAGTGACTATACCTTTTTTTTCAAAATTCCCCTGTTTGCAAAAGTGGACAAACGTGATATCTTCCTCATACAAGCTATGTTTTGAGTGAAATTAGTTGCGTTGAGATCGTATCGCCGAGACAGATGCCATCATTCAGGTTTTGAGCGATTCTAAGCACTTTGATTTTTGAGCTAAACACTGATCACCTGATCATTCCTCCCCACTGGAAGCCTTTTGGACCCCAAAAGATACTATCATTTTTCTAGCAGGTGAGGGTATAGCTCCTTCACCTTCTCAATCTACATCCATTTGGCCTTAGAAGTATCTTTTCCCTTGAGTCCCACTTGAAGGTATTCGACATTCCCTCTCTTCGAAGTTCTAGTTCTTTTGTCAAGTATGAGATCTTGTTGAAGTTCATCAATATATTCTGGCAAGAAATCAACTATTGATGGAAGTTGAACATGCTCTCCTTGATCATCAATCAAAGGAGGCTCAAACAATCTCAAATTCTCAACATTAACAACAGAGTATATTTTCATATAAGGAGGAATATCTAGTTTTTTACCTTCCCCTTGAAGTCTCTCTTTTCTAATATATAACCAAAATTCATCATGAACTTGAAATTTATGATCGACACGGTGTTTTTCATGCCTTGCCTTGTAGCTTCTTTCACTCTTTTCAAGTTGTTCTTGCACTATGTGATGTATCAACTAAATTTTTTCAATGAAATTCCTTGCCTTATCGATGTTGCTATGACGGTCGATGATGACATCTTTCTCAAAGATGAAGTCCAATGGCGACCTTGGCAAGTACCAAAAACATGCCTCAAATGACGATGTGTTTGTCGAAGAATGCTTTGCCCTGTTGTATGCATGTTGTATGTAATGCAACTATTCATCCTACAATTTGGGATGTTTGCTGCAATATCCTCTAAGAAGATGAATGACTGTCTTGTTGACCACCTCAGTTTTCCATCTGTTTGCAGATGAAAGGTTGTACTCTTCTTCAACTCAATTTCCATGTTGTCCCACAAATTTGACCGACAATTCCCAACAAATCAAGAATCTCGACCACTTACAATTGAAGTAGGAAGACCAAAATGAACACAAATATTTTGAAAGAAAAGATGATTTGTTTGTTCAGTTGTAATTTTATTTTTACATGGCGTTAGAATACACATCATCTTGAACCTATCGAAAGCCACATACAAATAATCATGACCTTTCCTTGACAATGGAAGAGCTCCTACAAAATCCATTGAAATACTCTCCCATGGACGTGAAGGTATCGTAAGTGGAGTGTACAATCCTAGTTTCCTATTCCTAGGCTTACTTTTTGCATACAAAGAACATCCTGTAATGAAATGAGATACATTATCAAACATGCATGGCCAATAACAATACCTTTAGAGATTTGTTATTGTCTTGCCTACACCAAAGTGTCTAGCAATCAATGAAGTGTGCACCTCCCTTATGATACTATTTCATTCTCCCTCTGGAATACATAACTTGCCTAAGTTATACAACAAACTATTATGTACATGGTAATCTAACTTTTCAATTTGGTTTCCTTGCCTCAAGCTTGCATAAACATCTTGAAATTCATTATCATATTCATATTGCTCAATGTAACTTTCATGTAAAACAGAATTGTGCTTAACTATAATAGATGAATTTACAGTAGGCCTAGAAAGCATATCAGCTACCTTATTGTAGATTGCCTTTTTGTATTTGATAACCAAATTAATTTTTTGTAGAAATCCCATCCATCTAAATTGTCATGATTGTTGTAACTTTGATTGTGACTATAAGTACTGCAATGGTTGATGGTCGATATGGATAATGGTCTCCTTCCCCATCAAGTAGTGTTTCCATTTTTTAGCACTTTGTACCAATGTGTAAATTCCTTTGTCATAAGTGGGATAGTTATTCATAGCACCATTAAAAATTTCAGAATGAAATGAAATGGGCTTACCATGCTGCATAAGAAATGCTCCCATGGTGTAATCAGTAGATATCATTTGAATCTCAAATGGCTCTCTAAGATCTGGAAGAGCCAATACCGATGATGAACTGATGTTTTGTTTTAAAACATCAAATTCTTTTTGTTGTACATCTCCCCAATGGAATAATTTCTTGACAATATTCAATGCATGTAGTGGAGTTACCATGGAAGAAAAATTAGCAGTAAATGTCCTCCAATATTGTGCTTCCCCTAGAAAGTTTCTTACCTCTATCACTGTATTTGGCTTGGGAAAATTCACAATAATCTCAACCTTAGAGGGGTCTATCTTCAGCTCACCCATTCCAACAATGTGTCCCAAATACACTAAAGAAGTCTTTCCAAACTCACACTTTGACATCTTTAAAAAAAATTGTTCCTTAAGACATCAAGTACTTTGTTCACATACATGAAATGTCCATCTTTGAATTTTACTGAATATGAGAATATCATCTAAGTAAACAATTACAAAATCATCTAGAAATGGTCTCAATATGTCATTCATAACTCTCATGAAAGTAGTTGGAGAATTTGTAGGACCGAAAGGCATAACAAGCCACTCAAACAATCCTTGTTTGGTTTTAAATGCGGTTTTCCAAATGTCATCTTCAGCTATTCTAACTTGATGATAACCACTTCGTAAGTCTAACTTAGTGAAATACTTTTCATACCTCAATTGATCAAGCAAATAATCAATTCTTTGGAGTGGATAACGATTCTTTACCGTTATCTTATTTAGTGCACGAAAATCCACACACATGCGCCAAGTCACGTCCTTCTTTGGCACCAAAACAATGGTTGAACCACATGGCAAAGTAGATGGGCATATGATACCTTTTTTCAACACATGGGGGCTTCACTAAATGAACCTATGATATAGCGCATGCATTCGTGGCATACTAAGAAATACCCTTAATTTGACTACATATTGGAAAATACCTCTAAAAATCACATTATCTAACCCCCTACCAATATGAACCCAATACACTTTCCCAATTTAAAAAACCCCTACTTTCACTAGATATTGTAGGTATCCATTTTTTTGTTAGCATTTTTTTAAACCCCTTTATATTTTTTCATTAACTTTGAGCTCCATTTTTTGTACCTCCCAATATAAAAACCCTTTACCCCCTGTTATATGCTCAATATATTATGTCATTTTCCCTCAATATATATCCCCCAATATGAATGTACGTGGTATTATTTTGCTCTGGTAGTCAAGCCCCCGCAATTTAGAAATTCTTGAATTTTCTTCTTGATTTCCATACTCTCCATGATCGACATGAGATACATGCCAATGTTTGGAAGTGGAACATCCTGCTGCAGCTGTATCTCATGTTGAATTCCCCTCTTGGGAGGTAACCCCTTTGGTTCCTAAAACATCTCGCCATGCTTTCTTACCAAATCAAACAAATCATATTTTAACTTATGATCCCAATATTCAAAAGATTCATAATCTATATCATTCTATTTCTTGATCATGAGAAGCATGCGATTTTTACTTCCATTTACTAGTGCCTTCATCTACTCTACATTAACAAAAAAAATGTTTAACTTTTTGTGATGGGCTCTCACAATATACTCCACACCATCCTTGAGCAATTGGTATTTTTTCTCATGGAGATAAAATACTACTTACCTATCATACAAATATGGGCTTCCCAAAATGATTCCTGAGATTTTAAGTGGAACTACATCTAACTCAACTTCATCAATAAATTTTTCAGTAATGGCAAACCTGAATAAGCATTTCCTTGTAACCTGAAAATTTGTACTATTGACTATCAAACCCAAGGGATATGGCTTATGATGAGGTACAGTTTCAAGGTTAATATTTTTGGCCAAGTCTTCTGAAATTAAGATTGATTGTGACCCACTATCAAATAATGATCAATCTTTGTACGATTTGAAACTACCCTTACATCGAACAACTCTATCCTTGATCTTCATTTGGAGTGTTGTTGTGACTATGTGAGGAACTAGTGCATTCTATATATTCTTTTCCCTTTCTGACCATGGATGAAATCTTGGTCTCATCACCAGAATCGGGTCCGAGATCATGTTGTGTGGTAGCGGTCGTCTTTTGTTTCCCTTTATTGTTTGGTTTCTTAGGCCTTAGTTCAGGATGTAGTTTCCAACAGTGAGTGTCATCATGTCTCGCTTTACAACAATGTTTGCACATAGTTTTCTCCCTTCTTTATTTACACTTGCATTCTTCTTTCCTTTCGATTTTCCACCCTTCTCTTTCTCCTTACCCTTGAATGGCTTCTTCTTACTACCCTCTTCATGAATGTTATTTCCACCTGCTTCAAGGTGCATGGATTGCACACATACCTTATCTAAATTTCTTGGATTGAACATAATGATAGCATGTTCTAAGTGGGAATGTAAACCCGCAATGTATTTCAAGAGAGTATTTTGGGAATTCAAGTTTACTCCTAACAACAAAGCCCTTTTCCTAAACTCTTGGGTATAGTCTTGAACTGTTTGGCCCTTGAGTTGCCTAAATTTTTTCCAACTCATAATGGCTTTTTTCATATAGGCTAAAGGATAAAACTGTATTTTAATTGAAGAAACAAATTCAACCCAAGAAATGGATATCTTACCATGAATCCTCATTTCCTCTTGAGTCTTTGCTTCCCACCAAACTAGTGTTTCTCCTTCTAGCCTGAATGAAGTCAACTAGATTTTTATATCATATTCTTGAAGGTTCTAAATTCTAAAATAAACCACCAATTTCCAAATCCAATTGTCTAAATTTTCTTCATTTACGTCACCACTGTACATGGGAATTTCAAACTTAATGTACAATTTGAGTAAGGAAGTTTTTTCTTTTGGGGTTTTTGAATGAGTATGAACAATTTTGTAGTGGAAGTGGAAGATGATGTTGTTTGTGATGATTAGGATGATGAAGATGATGAGGAATATTATGAATATGGTGGAGATGGAGGAGGTTTTCCTTCATTACCCTTTGAATCGTTCTTTTCATCCTTTTTATCTTCTGAGCTTTCCTCTCCATGTGCAAACTTAGAACTCTCTCCAGCCATTCTAGTAATCCTCTCTTCATAGAGGACTTTAACCATGTCAGTTAAATCATAGAAATATTTCTTGAATTATTCCTCTTCTGAAAGACCTTCAGTCTCTCTTTCTCAAGAAATGATGGCTTTGGATTCAAGCTCGGCTTCTGGTACTGCTTGTACCTCCTCAATCTCAACTAAAGGTAAAACTTGAGGTGCTTCAAGTGCAGCTAGGATTGAAACTTTGGGTGGAGATTGTGGCCTTGTAGCTCTCCTTCTTCTGGGTATTACCTTAGGATTTGCAACCAATAGTTTCCCTTCTCCTCTTTGCAACCTTAACCTTGCAAGCATCACAAATTTGCAACCATTAAAACCCTACTTGAACAAAACTCAAGCAATCAAGAAAATAACCTTTTCTCTGATACCAACTTGATCAGTTGTTGACTGTTAGTTTTGGTGTGCTAATTTCAAATTTAGAATTAAAAATAAATGCTTGTCATTTGCTTTACGTGCATTGGTTTCCTTTATGGTGTTTGTGAATGTAACAGGTAAATTTGTCAAGTTTTATGTCAAATTCATGAGAGAAATAGCATGTAAATGAAATTTTGAACAACAAAAAAGAAATATATAGAAAACCATAAAAATGAACACTTATCACAGTGTTTTGATGAAGGAGTTCACCCCTCTTGGGCTACATCTCCTTGGTCTAGCTTCCATGGCTTGGGCCTCTGTATTAGCTGAAAATGTCAAAAAAATCTATTTACAATGCCCTATTTCTCCTTAAACCTACTTCAATGTGCTCAAAACATCAAAATCATCTAGGAATGACTTTTTCTGACCCTAAATTGGTCAAAAATTGCAAAATTTATGGCCAAAATAGTGTCTCCTAGGAAATCTCCACTAAAATTCGAGAGCTCCAGTTAACTCCACCAATTTTCGAGAAAATTCTGAATTTTTCGGAGAACTCCAGTTAACTCCACTAGTTAACTCGAGTTAGCACAAGATATGTAGAATGGCTACGCATATCAAAATAGGTTGTTCAAGGAGTTCCAGGTTTGGGAACATGTGTACTTGTGCATCAAACTGAAGAAGAGTTCCTTACGGATTGGATCATGTGCCAAGTTGGCACCTCAACTTTGTGGACCTTTGAATATTATTTAGAGGATTGGGCTAGTAGCCTATCGACTTGCACTACATCTGACAGTGAAATTCCATGATGTTTTCCATGTGTCATTGCTTAAGAAGTATGTTAAATATGTTGATCATGTGATTGACTGGTCTGCATTGCAAGTGGAGCCAGATGGAGAATTCCAGTCAGAGCCTCAGTGTAGATTACAGAAAAATATTCTCATGATCTGAAACTTAGAAATCGAGCATATTAAAGTGTAATGGAAGCACTTTGGGCCTGATGAAGCTACATGGGAGATGGAAGATCAGATGCGGGCTATGTATCCTTCCTTATTCTCTGGTTGAGTAGATCTTTTGGTATATGTATTTGGTATATGTTTTTGGTAAATGTTTTGGTGATTTTTGGTATATTTACATATGTATATGTATGTAGATACTGCCATGAGCTATGTTACAAAGCCCCAATAAGTGGTATAGGGGTCATGTCATTATGATGTTACACTCGTTATGTTGCCATGTTCGCTTGCTTCTCAATAGTATGATCATTGTAAATATTGCATTGAGCTAAGTTATAAAGCTCTGTGGGTAGTATTTTTGCTTACAATAGTCTTATGGTGGTAGGTGTTGTTGAACAACAAGGACGATGTTCCCCCAAGGGGATGGTTCTGTAACATCCCTCGTGAAAATTTCATATAATAAAAGTTAATAAAGGGAAAATAATAACCACAGTTGATGGGACACTTATTCCAAGCTGAATGTTGGGGAAAAGCGTAGTGATGGGTATCACGGGTGATTAATTAATGGCTAAGGAAATTGGCAAAGCTAATGTAAAAGACTTTGGAAATGCAAAATGGCATTTTCGACACATTTATTTATGAGAATAATGGAAATTAGGAGGAAAGGAAGATGAAAACTCACATGTTGCATGTGAGGAGGAAAATGAAGGAAAATATTGGAAAATGAATAAAATAAAGGCCTCATTAATAAAAAGGATTCTAAGGATCAGTACATATACTTTTGTCAGTTCATTTTTGGAGGTCTCTCCCTATTCTCTCTCTCTCATACCCTTGGACACTTAGAGTTTCTTTGAGCCCTCTTGGAGAGTGTGGCATACTTTGAGTTTTGGAGCAAGATGACAAACGAAAAGTAGGAAAGTGCAAGAGGACATATGGATCATTAGCTACAACGAATTTTGTTTGCAGGTACTGAGTTGCATGTATGCCTTCCTCGCTAGTTTTGGCATGCATGGAATATGCATGTGGTTTATTGGTCATGATCTATCACTGACATGGAGGATTACCTAGATTGATAGTGGATTTTTCTAGCCTTGCCATTTCCTAGATAGCCATGGTGTTGCGGGTTCATTTCTTCATTTTTTTGGTTGGTTCTCATGTTTCCTTTAACATGGGTTGAGTTACTAGTTCTTGGAAGGCTTGGTTGGACAAACGCTCTAAATTCCCTGTAACATCTTGGGTTGAGTTATTAGTACTGGGAGCCTTGGTTGGAAAAACACTCTAGAAGCCCTTTGTGGGTTGAGTTACTAGTCCTGGAAGCCCTAGTTGGACAAATGCTTTGGAATTTTGGAATAATTTATGGGTTGAGTTACTATTCCTCGAAGCCTTTGTTGGAATAAACACTCTCGAGCCCTAGAAGGCTTGGGTGGAGACTAATCTGGTGATGGTTTTGATGTGCGATTGTGAGGTGGAATAATTGTTTGATGGGTCGAGGTGGTTTGGCCTCTGTAAGCCCTAGATGGTTTTTGATTGATGTGTTTTATTAGTTCCCACATTCGTGCTTGGAATATGGCACGGGGGTGACTAGTTGAAGAGAGATTTTTCTTAGCCATGTCTACGGTCAAGTGGTTCATGGAAGTCCCACAACTGGTTAGCCATTGCATGATTAATATGAGGTTATTTCTCCTTAATATTTCATGATTATTGTACTGATTTATATGTGTATTATATGGATGTTGTTTCCTTGGTATTTCTGTTGTTATTATGCTGGTTATGAACATGTATTATGATAGTGGTTACGTATGGCTCTCATCGTGCTTTTACTTGTAAATGAATGAACAATGTATCTATGGCCTAATGGATGAAACTATAGATAATGTGTTGAGGCATCAATGATTCTTAGCGATTCTGAAATGAGTATGAGACCCCTATGCTTAGATCTGTTGTTTAAACATGTAGATTACATACTTGTGACATGTTTGACAAAATGCCTGTGATGGCTAGTAGGGGTCTAGTCAAGTCCTTGTTCAACTAATTTCATTCATATAATTTTTCTGTTGTTATCTTTCATCCCTAAAGGTGTCATTAAGTTGTGAACAGTCACCTCGGCTGTGGGCCTAAAAAAATGGCTCAAACCTTGGGGTTGCAGGAACAACATTGGGCATAAAAGTCTCAAGATGCAGGAATACCCATGTTGTGGGAGCGTCCAGAGCCTCCTGGACGCATGCATGCCCATATCAAGGGAGCGTTCGAGAGTTTAATGGTTTAAAAATTCAGTGGGACCCAAATGTTGGTTTCTTGATAGGATGGGATGGTTCCTGGGAGTCCCGTTGTTGATGTGGAAGGTCTATATGGTGTGTTTCTATCGGTTCCACTTACTTAAGGTGACTTAGGAGGTCGAATCATATCATAGTAACTTCTCATCACATGTTTACCTTGGTTAGTTGATTACTTGGGTAGATGAGGGAGGAGGGTGTTAGAACAAGTGACCCCCAATGTGATTATTTTCCCCTCAATCGTCTTGGAATACATGTCCCATGAGCTTGGTCTATTTTTTTGTTTTTCACATGGAAATATAACCGAGGGCTCCTACAGTAATTATTCAATTTCTCAACTTCTTAGTCCTTATTTCCAAATTATTTCTCGTTCTAGTATTATTTTCCCTTCCTCATTAGTCTCTGGTATAATAGTTTGGATTGGGATATTATCATTGATTACCTCCTTTAAGAAAGAAACATGAGATACTAGATCTACATGTTAAGATGGAGGCAACTCCAATTTGTAAGCCATAGTTCCAATCATGTGCAACACCTTATAGGTTCAATAGTACATAAGATCGAATTTATTGTCCTTCTTTTTTTTATTGAGGGAATATGTTTATATGGTTATAATGTCACAAATACCCGATGCCCCACTTCAAATTCCCTTTCATTGTGATGTTGATCTTCTTTTTGTTTCATCCTATTTTTTTCCATAACCAAGTTGTCCTTCAAAATTTTCAAAGCCTCTTGTTGGTATTGTATGTGGTCCTCACTACAACAAAATAGGCCATTAGCACTAGAAATAACATTGAAAATTATTGTATTTGAGCTTGTGAATTGGGTTCAATTGGCAGAGAAGAACATGATGCTACAATGATTTTTCACTTGGTGCCAGAAATAACATCAGAAGTAGCACCAAAAATACCATCATGATTAGCACCAAGAAATGTTTCTTCTATTATTGCTTCCATTGTTGCATCCATTTGTACTTTTAGTTTTGCTCCCAATTATGCTTCTTGTTTTCCTTCTTGTATGGCATAAAAAATAGATTTTTTTTTGGCTTCCTAATTTATGCCAAGTTATGCTTCCATTATAACATCCATCTTCATTTTTTTCTTCCAATATGGCATCGCTTGTTGCATATAGTTTTGGTTCCATTATGAAATCTTCCTTAGCTTCTAATATGGCTTCCATTATAGTGTTTTTTTTGCTCATAATATTGTTTCCATTATTACTTCTTGATTTGCTAGCTTAATGGATTCTTTGTTTGTTTCTTAGGGAACACCAAGTTTGGCTTCTAATATTTCTTCCATTATTACTTCTTTTTTTTCTACTTAAATTTATTTTTATGTTTCTTCTAAGGTAACACTAAGTTTGGCTACTAGTATTGCTTCCATTATTACTTCTTTTTTTGATACCTAAATTGCTTCTCTTTTTCCTTCTTAGGTAATACCAAGTTTTTCTTCCAACATTGCTTCTAGTGTGATTCTAGTTTGAATTCCATTGTTGCTTCATTTTTTTCTTCGAGAATTGCTTCCATGTTAGCCTCATGGTTTGTTTTTTGTTTAGTGCTTGGGTTAGCTTATTTTTTACGTCTAGGGTTTTATATCTTTTATTGTTGGGATTTGCTTCTTAATTATCCTCCAATTTTTAATCCTATTAAGAAACCAATTTAACTTCGTATTTAGAGTTAGTAATATCTCCAAGTATGGCTTCCAATTTAATGTCAAATTTTTCTTCCATGTTAGAGCCACACCCTGCTTTCATATTAGTTAAGTATATCATGCCTCTTCCTATATGATTATAGAGCAAGTCATATTCCATTTGAAATATTTTATAGCATACAATCTACAAAGAAGTTTTAGGGAAATGGGCATCCATACAAACTAACAACATCACATAGTTACAAACCACACCACAATATAACTATAATCAATATTTTTATATTGTTAATAAAAAAAATTGCTAGTCGTGACCAACTACACATAACGTAGGCCCATATTCACATAATAGAGATTTCCAGAGAAGATTTCTTTTAGGTTTCTTATAGTTACAGACCACACCACAACATTGGAATAAAATAACAAGATACCCTTTTTTTACGGTAACTAGTATTTTAATATTATTAATAAACAAAATTGTTGGTCTATGACTAGCTACACATAATGCAAACTAATATAATAGATGCCCAAATTATATAAGTGAAAATGATACGAATAAATATGGTATTGCAGATGAAAATGATACATTTGATAATAAATATGGAAAGAGGCATAATAACGATTTGTCACAATGATCCATAATGGAGTCTATATGATCAAAGTCACTGTCTACTACCAAAAAATTGATCATCATCATCATCATCATGTCTATCATGATCATCATCCCCGTCTACCTCAGTCTCCTCTCCATCTACATCATCATCTCGAATTTTTGAGCCAAACACAACATAATTTGGATCGATCTCACGATGAGTTGGATCTTTTGTAAGTCCCGTGTTATGTAAAAAAAACATTAAAAAAAGTTATTATTTCATGTAATATTTAATATTCTTATTATATTTCAATTATTACAACATATGAAACAAAACCATAATCATATTACATCATATCAAAGTGCACATATATATCATCATAAAATTTCAATTAAGTTACAACTAAGATGTCATTTCCAATGATGTAAAACATGCGGAAATGCTAATAAATGTTATTAAAAATCATTAAAAAAATTGTTATACAGTTTAACTATCAACTGTAAATTCTATTACATACCTTAAGTGTGAACCCTCTCATGTCAATATATAAAAGTATTGTGTGTGTCAACATTAACTATGTCTATAAGTCTATAATCAAATAGAATTATATAATATGTCATAATTCAATTGACAAGATTCCATAATTCACTTGTGTCTTCAAAATTGTGTTGAATGAGGGTCTAGGCACCACGGCCACCTCACCTTTGACAAAACATGCTTGCAAGATTTGACATATCTCAATTTTGTTTCTTAGTTTGGTTTTCATGCCCTTGGTTCAAATTTGTAATGTGTCCCTGAATGGAGTTGCTAAGTGAGTTGAAACTCACCATAAATGGAAAGTTGAGGCTTGCTTGGAAAAACCTTTAGCTCCATTAGAATCATGACATTGGATTATCACTAGGAACACTCCTCTCTAGTGACTTCATGGACTCATCATTGTCTAAATCAACGATTTTCACAACTAGGGTTTGACTCATTAGCATGTAATGCAATTTCTGCATCATATCCTTTGCTCCAGGTGGATATTGGTGGCCACCCACCAATTCCACTTGGACCCCCACCATTGTTTCTTTCAGTTTTTCAGTTTCCTTAATTGTAGCACAACTTACTATTTTAGCATTTTTCCTGGTCCTAAACTTCCGGAGCCATTTTGAGGCCCTAAACGACATTTTTTTGGTAATCTACTCCCAACAATTTGTTGTTAAAATTGTCTTTTTCGTCGTAGTCCTCGGAGAGATATTTCCAACAAGGTATCATGCGCGTCAAACAGACATAATATGACCAAGTCACGACTGCGGGAAGTTGTTTGTCCAACTAACCCCAGTGGGGCCCATAATCTCTTTTTGTTACATCTCCTCGGGTTATGGTTTTGGTTGTTTAGGGATTTCTCTTATTGTTCAATAATAAAAAGGCCCTTGAGCCTCATTGTAATGCAGTTCAAAGGCTTGTAGCTGCCACGTCTCTTCTCAGAGATAAGCTACCATCATCTGAGCTAGTCTTATTTCCATTATGTTTGTAAGCATATTTTAGTATTTGATATTAATGAAATGAAGTGTTATTTCTACTGCATCTTTGTATTTATGGTTATATCTATAATTTTTTGTGTTCCTGTTTAAATCTAGATCATGCTTAGCTCTTGGGAATTGTGCCAAACAAAGGTCTGGGCACTATTACCAACTCACTCTGGACCAATCATGTTTCGAGGAGCTGATGGAACTCAACTCCATTGCTTGGTTTGATTTTATGCCCCTAATTTAAATTTTCCATGTGCCATGAATGTCAATGGGAAGCGAGTTGAACTCACCTTAGCTAGAAAACTGAGGTTCGGTTGGACAAATTGTCAATTCCATTAGAATCATGACATTGGATTATCGAAATTCGTTTTTAGGTACTAGAAGTATAGAAAGCTATCCTAAGTAGGAAAACCTATGAGTTAAACTTAATTATGAGCATTTTATATGTCTTAAAACAACTAACACTTACTCTAATTATCGACTGGGGGGCTCGTAGGAGTTGAGGCATCAACATAGTATGTGTTGATTAAAATCTATCCTAAACCATATCCTAGCTCATTGTTAGGTACTGGAAGTACACGAAACTACCCTAAGTTAAGAATTGAAAAGGAAAACTTATGAGTTAAACTTAATCTATCTTAAGGAAATTATCCAACCAAAAACTCAAAATAAACTAAAATCTATTCTAATTTGGTCTAAAACAAAGTATGTCGAAAGGTGAGGCTTATGTCTTTAAGTTTTATGATGGAGGTGTTCAAGAACTGCTTAAGGATTAAATATTTTGTGGGTTTAAGAGAATGAAAGAACCTATGGGATTCATTATGAACTAGGGTCTTTATACTAGCATTTAGTATTGAAGATACACTCGAGTGCTAATGTGCCATGATAACACCTCAAGAAAATACATAACATTTCAATATTAAACAAATATTGAAAGATGAAAACTTAAAACCAATCTTAGAAAAACACGTAAGTCCTCATAAACCAATAAACCAATAGTAGTAGAATTCCAAACAAGAAAAAGAAAAAAGTAAAAGATATTGAACTCCTTCCTCTTGTCACAAATGTGTTACAATTTACAAATTAGAAGTCTCTTCCTATTTATACATGACCTAAGAGACCTTTTAAATGTGTGGGGAACATGCCTTCTCACATAGCATGAAGTACATCTTCATTAAATTTGGGTGGACAATAACTCATCCTCATTAAATTTCTGTTGTGCATGAATGCTCCAAACTGGATTGATTTTATAGAGTAAAGGGTAGGGGTTGTGCGCCTCAAATAAATGTACACTAGGACCTCTAGTTAATTGGCACTGCAAATAATCATTCCATCCTAAAGATATTTTTTTTTCTACAACATATCATACTTATTATCCTAAAAGAAATCTTACTCACTAGAATCCATGTCTACAAATGTAGAATTTCATCATATGTACTAAGTTATGTTCAAGTCACAAGAAATATGCACTCTCAAGGCAAACTAATTACAATCTTTGTAATGAAATTTGAAATGAAACATGATTTAAAAATACCTAACCTTAAGATATAACCTTGTATCATATTTAACAAATATATATATATATATATATATATATATATATATATATATATATATATATTAGTTTATTGAAACTTAAATATAACTTCTATTTATTGATTTCATTATATTAAACGTGTTTTTTATAGTTTATTATTTTTAAATATGTAATTTTTTTCATTTAACATAGTTTTTGACATGTAATTAATATATAATATTTTAATATTTAATATATATAAAATATTTGAATGTTCATTTTATAATATTTGAATGTTAATTTTTTATGATGATTTTATGTGTATATGAATAAAATTTCTCTATTATATTTAGAAATGTCGTTTACAAGGAAGATGTATAACTATTTAATGATTTGATATAAGTATAACTACTTAATGATTTGATATAAGTGATCGTTTACAAGGAAGATGTATAACTATTTAATGATTTGATATAGAGTTCACTTATAACATATTAAAAAGGCTGATAATAGGGAAATTATATCATTGTCCATTACAAATAAATTATTTTAATGTCCATTAAATAAAATCAATTTCTATATATATTGATCACAATAGTGACTATTAATTAACAGTAAGAAGGTAATGATAACTTAAAATTTTTAATATTTTATTTCTATGGTTAAAAAGTATTAATAAAAGCCCTCCAAGAGCACTATAACTTGGTTGACTGAAAAAGTCAAGAAAAATATTTTGAAAATTAAATCCAATAAGAGTATAAGATAGACAATGTAAGAGAAAGTGATTTTCATCTTGGACCCTAATGGTGTAGTAAAAATGACTAACTTTTTCATCCTACACTGTTTTAATAAGTGACCCATTCCCATTTTCATCATAAAACTTATAAGATTTTTTTTTTTAGAATTTATTTTTATTCTAACAATGTTCATTTTCTTCTTAATATTAATTAAAAATAAAATATAAATAATTCAAATTTAAAAAATTATTATTTTACTAATAAATACTTTTTACATTTTAATATAAAAAAATATAAAAATATATATAATTCTTCTAGTACTTCACATAATGTTAACATATAACATTTAAAAAATATTATATCTATATATATAATTTTAATAATATATTATTCCCAGAAAATTTATAATTTTTTTTGAATCTAACATTAACATACACAGATATATAATTATTTTAATATTAATAAACTTAGGCATGAGATCTATTATAATAATGATAATAAATTATTTTTTAAAATCTTAAGTATCAAATTAGTATACAAAACTGTTTTGTTTAGGAAAAATAAATCCCTTTATATAATCCATCCTCCATCCGTCTTGTTTATGGGAAAAAAATCCCTGCATATCATTCTTCTGGAGATCCAGAATTAAGATAAATCTGCTTCGGTGATTAAAACATTTCAGTTGTAATTGACCACGGCCACGCGGACTACGCCGACATGTTAACGATGGCGATATTAGATTTTATATTTTTATATTTGTACTTTGGTTTACATGTTTGGAAAGAGTCTTGTCTGTATTTATAGGTATCTATTATTATAATTTTTTAACCATCATGCTGTACTAATTTAATTTAATTTTTTTAAACATCATGTTAGACTAATTTAATTTAATTAATTTTAAAGATTTTTAGATGAAATATATTAGAAAACAAATATTTTAATATTTATAAACATTTTTTAATATTTAATTTATATAATTAAAATAATATTTTTTTAAAATATAAATTTAATTTAAATATTAATTTTTAATGTAAAATTAATATAAATAATAATATATAGTATTATAAAATAAATAATATATTTTGGTACTTATTTATTTTTAAAAATACATCGTTTATTTTTACCAGCCATATATATACAATATAAATTTCATAATAAAAAAACTTATTTAATAATTATATTATTTTCATTAAAAAATAAAAAACTAAAAACAACAACGGGCAGGTTCAATCTGAATTTTGAAACTTCACCTGTATGATGCTCAAGGTTAATATCTCTTGGGCTTCTCACTTGTTCTTTAAGATTAATCGTCTAGGTAACAGCCCATTAAAAAAACATTATTTTTTGCGTTTCATAATTAACCAATCAAGACTCAAAGTCTGGATACAATCATGATTTCAGCTATGACCGTCGATTGTTAAAAAAAATGGCAAACAAATTACGTTTGCCCACCGGTCAACTGGACCTCCAAAAGATAACGAAGTAAACAATTATGTTGGCCCACAGGTCAGAAAGATAAAAATAAGTAAATAATTATGTTTTTAAGTTGGTTTTAGTGAGATTAATTTGGAAGTTTTTTGGAATTTACTTTTCTAAAATTTAACAAGAATTTATTGAAATCACAAGATGGGTAACTCTTGTAGAATCTTAGTATTTTAGAGATTTTCCAGGTCATTTAATCTATACATAGTTAAAAAACCAGTTTAAATAATACAAATCAAAAATTCAAAAAGTTACACTAAAGACAACTCCATTATGTTTGACCACTAGTCAACTGGACTTAAAAAACAAAAACTAAATAAATAATTAAGTTTGCCTAGTGACCAACTGTAATTATTACTATCCAATTTTAACATCATGATAATTATTATTATCTAATTTTAAGATCACTACCAAATGCAAAACACCAAATTAGCCTATATAACCTGTTATTTGAAGGACAAGAAACCCTTATTTCATAAAAGTAATCTTTATTTATATATATAAAAAAAACCTTATTTGATAAGGGTTATCCTTGTGACCAATTTGAAATGCTTCAACCTTGACCAGAATTACCCAATTACAAAGTCCATGAAAATAATGATCTCCTCTACAATGTTTGTGCAGCAGTTTAAACCTTGACCATAATTACCCAATTACAAAGTCAATGAAAATAATTATCTCGTCTTCAATGTTTGTCGTCTTCAATGTTTGTGCAGCAGGTTTTTGAGATTGAAAGGCGTGATGAAGGATGCATTTCCATTCCAAATATTGCGAGAAACCATCCGGTTCACTTTCTGAGTGGGATGGGTTCCATCCCAAAACACGTATTTCTCTGGACGTTTGCAAAGAAAAGCTTTGTATTCTTCACGCTCCTTCTTTGGAATCTCCAACCCACAAAACACAGCCGTGTTAAAAGGCCCCGCTCCACAGCACGCAGACGTCGTGTTTTTAAAACCTGCAACCAACGCCAGGTCCCATATTGCATTTAGTCAATTCACAAGCCAGTCCACGCCTATAACGTTTTTGAAATTTGTACTTGCTATTGAAATATTAATGTATTTTACCATAGGATTTGCCGTGTTGAATTAAATTTAATACGAAATCATATGCGTTAACAAGCAGGATCGTTGCTCCGTCTAATTTTTTATTCAGCTGATTTACGAGCAGCCTGAGATCATCATTAAATGCCACTGCCAGCTGATTTGCAGTTTCCACACATCCACCATTATATGCCTTCACTCCAGCGAGCCTTGAATTTGGAGTACATCCCACAGCAGGGCTGTTTATTACGATGAAGTTTCTTGCCCCCTCACTGTATAGCTTCTGCAACATCCACCACGGAGAAGAAGATAACCCCAAATTTAACATTATCGAACAATAAGCCAAGAAACCAGGGAAATAAAAAATCATGAGGGATTCATACGCACCAACAAGTGTTCGTTATATTTACTAAGCAACAGCTTAACGAAATCCTGGGCAGTTGTAGAGTTTTGGAAGGTGGTATTCGCTAAATAGTTGAGGCCAATATCATTGCCACCACTGGTAATGGTATACAAGGACTGGGACAGATATTCTTTTGCATAAGAATCTCCTCCAAGTTTTTTCCCTAGACGCGCAGAATAATTAGCGAATTGGCGTATCTGGAGACTTAAAGGGATGATATTCTGCATTGCGAAAACACCACCAACGTTTAATTGCTTATGTTCAACATGTAAATTCATGTGTATCAATTAGAATGAGCATGTATCTATTGTGGAACTCACCAAGTAATTCCCCGTGGAATCTAGTAATCCGCTTCCTCCAGATGCGAAATTGATACCACAAGAGAAATTAGATCTTGGCTTCAGATATGGAGGTGGGAACGGCAACCTTAACTTACTGGCTGTAAATACATTTATATCAGATGTATATTTATCATCTAATCATAGAATCAACCATATAAATATCACTAAGTGAGATCAGGTGAATACGTAGGAGATAAATTTTTACCGATAAAATCGAATGCAGTTCGGCCATTGGTGAAACGACCAGTTGGGTGATGGAAGAAGGTCTCCCCGTAAGGCGGAAAATTAGCCTTGGAGGTTGTGTTGGCAATGAAATTGTTGGTACCAGCGTCTGCTAGAGAATCCCCAAAAATGAACATGGCCGGGACGTTACAGTGAATGGCAGTAGCAAAAGGAAAAGATAAGAACAGCATAAGGGTTGCGCCGGGGCAGACAATAAACATTGCTAAGAACTCCATGATAAAGGAATATGAGTGCAGGGAAGTAAGGGAGGTGTGGATGGATGCAGATTAATGAAAAGAAATGCATTTATAGAGATATGATCCAGGGGGATGAGCAGGAGCCATGACATTGTCGTCCCATGTACGTTCAGAACACGTTTTTCGGAAAAAAATGAGAGGCGTGTAAGGTGACCGCAAATCGAAAATACCACGGATGTTTCGTGGTCGTGGATGGCTGGTCTCTCCACATTAAAATATATCCATGTCGACTTCACTTTAAATATTGTATGAACAGTTCCTTTTTAACTGTTTAGTTTTTTTCTTCATTCTATATATATATGTTTTAGTTAATTTTTGCAATGAGTACAATCACCAAGATTATTATAATCAATATACAATAATCATAATTAATACATTATATCAATTTTATTAATATTTAATATTTCTTATTATTATAACTAATTTAAAATAATAACTAAATAATTTAATAATAATAATAACTTTATAACTTAGTTAATAATAATTAGTTTTTAGTTTTATTAATAATTAATTAAATATTATTATTATTATTTATTAATTAATTAATTAATGAATATTATTAATATCAATAATAATAGTATTGATATATTAACAAAAATATATGTTGGTAATTTTTTTCATTTTCCAGTGCTTGAATTGGCCAAAAAAAAATTGTGGATTTTTGATTTGATTATTTAAATTGGTTCTTTTATTATATATATGGATTCAGGGATTTGAAAAACTTCGATTATGTAGGGGTTACCCATCAAGCTTGTGATGGGTTACCCATCAAGCTTGTGATTTCAATATATTCCTGCACGATTTTAGAGAAATTAGACCGGAAAAGATTCCAAAAAACCGCACTAAAAACAACTCTAAAATGAATTTATTGATTAATATATAATGAATAGAATAAAGATAAATAAATAAATTATTATTATATTTATTAATTTATAATGCTATTAAATTTAATTATCAATTAAAATAATAATATTAGTCAAGAATAGTAATAATATTAATTTATAATAATAATTAAAACTATACATATATCGATCACATTTACTAATATAATTATGCGATTTATAACTGATTTAACATAATAACTTTTTAATTTCAAAATATATTGTCATAATAATTCACCATATTCTAATAAAAATAATTTAAAAACAAAACATCTTTAATATATTATATCAAATACAATAATCATAATTAATATAATATATCTCTACCATGGGTATAATTGTTAACGCTTACAAAACAAAAGTTATGATTATCAAATCCAAGGACACTTACTCTGATTTTATGTATGACAATAGTAAATTGGAGGAAGTGTCTTCTTACATGTATGACAATAGTAAATTGGAGGAAGTGTCTTCTTACATGTAGAAATCACTCAGCCATATTAAACACACACAGCAAATTAACACACAATAATCAAACCAACAACACACAAAAGACAAACTGGCGAAAAAGGCAGAGAGCCATCATGTGGTCTCTCATGCTCACATATTTTTCATTCTCGCTTATTCAAATTATTTAATAATACATTTAAATGCATGAACATGTGGTCTTAAGATAGTGCATCTATCTTAGACTCAATTGGTTCAGAAAATTTCTCAACTTACACACTAATTTAGGAGAGCCAGTTGGAGAGAATTTCTCATCCAAACTAGAATCCTTAGTTTGAGGAATTCTCATGATTTTATTTATTTAATTGATTTATTATTAATTTTTAAGAGAGTGAGGCTAACATCCCCCCCCCAAATGATAAATCCAAAACGAACAAGGAACCATCTTCCAAGTTCTCAAGTTGATCCTCAAAAAAATATTTGCCTGAAAAACGCCAAAACTGGATGCTAAAAAAACTCAAATCTGAAGAGAACATGAATCAGCTGCATGTCTGATTCATCTTTGAATGTCGCTTGAGAAATTCATCACGTGCCAAGCTTCAAAAGGATCCAACTGTCCTTTGTTTGAAATCAATATCCTATGTCCACTGACAAAATGTGATGAATGCCCACTGGCTGAAAAACAACTCACTGTTGTTTTTGCTGTGTTTGAGAACTGCTCATGGTTGACTTTGCTGATGTTGTCGAGACTTTCAGTCTGACAACCACTTGTCGATTTCATTGACATTTTCCCCCCTTGTCAGCTGAAAGGAGAGACAATTTTCTGCATTTGATATCTGAACTCCCCCCTTCAAATGTAGAAGAGTTTCACTGTTGTACTCCCCCGTTCAACTACATGAGAGTACCATCTTCATTTGACTGTTGGTTGCAATATGTGTGAGTGAATCCAATTGTAAAACTTGTACAATCTTCTAGTTGTGGATGGCCATTCCGAGGGATCAATCCATGAATAATCAATCTTTAATCTGGCAAGTTGAACTTGTTTGCAGCATTTCTCTGAGGAATTATTCTTCTTGCCACAATGGTGAGAAGGATGGAGATCAAAACACTAATCTTCCAGATGACCAGTTCTTTGACAATGAGAACATGTCAGTATATCTGCAACTTGAGGTTGTGTGCATTTTTGTTTGTTTGCAACTTCAGTTTCTATGCATTGACATCAGTCTACAAGTTGCTCGGAACTTGCTAAGGTGATTTTTTCAAATAATCTGACACTGACGAACTAAATGGGCTTTGAATAATCAGGGATATGTAAGTTTTTGTTATCTTTGTCATATCCTAAGCACGTCGATTTTAATTACTTTGAATTTCTTCCCATGGCTTGATGATGGGTTTGGAAGAAAGCTGGACTGAAACAACTTCAACACTTGAAGCTGGTTGGATGAATGAAGTCAAATGATCTGTCTCTAGAATGGTCAAAGACTTGGAAGCAACACACTTCTCTTGCAACTCATTTCTCTGCAGCTGCGATTCTAGTTGAAGGAACTTAATCATTTCATGTGCATGTTTAATATGCACTTGAATGCCAACAAGAGTGGTTTTGCTAATGTGCACCATGTTGTCCGCTAATGATAACATTAAAATGTGAAGAATTTGGGAGAGCTGAATGTGTGTCACCAGGATGTCTTTCTTACTTTGAAGTCAAGCTCACTTGGTGTAGAAGTTGTGCTTGAAAATTGTGCACTTGAGTTGATCACTAAAATGACAGGCTCGCTTGTAATGTTTGCTAACTGATGATGCTTTAAACATTTTCTTGAATTGCTGATTGTACGCATGCTTGCTAACAATTGATTGTTGCACATTCGCTTGCTTTCAAACTTGTTTACTTTCACACTTTCTTGCTTTGATTGTTTGAATGATGATTGCTTAAAACACTCGCTTGATTTGAGGCTTACTTGAACATGCTTGATTGATTAATGACACTTGTGATTTCTTGAATGTACTCACTGAATGTGATGATTTGTTAAAAAGAAAAGGGTGTCGAACATTGTCGAAAATGCACTCAAGATACAAATGAAAAGTTCAATCGTGATGGCTCAGTTGAAGACTTACTTGAATTAATGTATTCACCTTAACAAGTCAAATTAGGGTGCCGGTTACAACCGAGAATGCACCCGTACAATTCAATTAAAAGATGTTTATCAGCAGGTGATACAAAAAGTGTTGATGATGTTGATTGAGATTGTACTTTGAAATGCTTGAGTGTGTAGCAACCTTAACTTGATTTCTTTGATTACAGAATGTGAGATATGCTTGCTTGAAAGATAATCGTATCAAATTGATGATGTGACACTTTTTGCTTGTGTACTTATGTGCATGTAGTTTCTTTAAGCATAATACAAAGAGATAATTTGAACACAAGTCATGCACATGCATTCATTACACACCGTGTACATAAGATCCCATTATTCAATTTCGGCTGGATCTAGGACACAAGCACCACAAAAATATGTCTTTATTAAATAGTGAATTACATCAACCTTCACCTTCACAACATC
This sequence comes from Pinus tabuliformis, assembly GCA_031772625.1. Lineage (NCBI taxonomy): Eukaryota > Viridiplantae > Streptophyta > Pinopsida > Pinales > Pinaceae > Pinus > Pinus tabuliformis. Next base: position 638,066,868 of record CM062820.1, on the reverse strand, counting down.
ATGAATGAGATTTCTCCAACAACGAGAATGCCAAGCTCACAAATTCTTGAAGCAACTTGTCTTCAAAAATAAATGTAAACTCTGCTAAACAACTTTCTTTAAAATACAACAATGAGCTTCCCTTTTAAAAATCTTCACTTATCGCCCTAAAAATTGACAAAATATGCACCTTATGACTCCACAAAATCACTTCTTACTCCCTTACATAAAGAATTAAAAATACTCCTTGTCCCTCCAAAAAATAACTCATAATTAAAAAATACACCATTTTCAATTTACTTATGTCTCCCTCTTTGTGAAACTAAAGTAATGGTCTTGTTTTATACTATGTCAAAAAAAAAATCAAACCATATCCTTTAAATTTCATGCGTTGAAAAGTCACTTAGGAATTTGTTCATAGAATTCTATACCTACATGCTCCCTCCCTCCTAAGCTGGTGATCTGTGTGCGAGCTAATTCATTCTAACCCTTCTTGGGCAATGATTGTCGATTTTTGTAGACAGAATAAAACCATACTTATTAACGGATTTAGAAAACAGAATCTCTGAATTCAAACTGTTATGCATAGCCCCGGGAGTCATTGAATAGAAGACAGGCAAGCGGGCGGTCCCCCAAATGACCAGATAATTCAATCTAGTCAATGAGATAGAGTATACAAGCGAGAAAGATGTACTTCATAGAATTCAAAAGGTGAAAGTTTTTCCTTAGTTTGGCATGTGGTGAGATTGTGAGTAGTTCTGGTGGAGATCCAAGACAGTGGAATGACAATGTCTGGTCATTATGTAAACATCAAAAAGCGTCAGCTGAAAGAGCACTTATCTTGCCCTCTATGCTGCAAGTTTTTGAGAGAAGCTACAACAATATGCGAGTGTCGTCATACATTTTGTAAGGAATTCATTTATCAAAATCTTCTCGACAAGGAGACATACTATTGCCCTATATGCGATGTTTATTGTGGCTGTGTCAAATGCTAAAAATCAGCAACAGTGGTCTGGTACTTTGAGGGAAGATATCACACCTCAACCTGCCACAGAGCAATTGGATTAAATCTCAATCAGAAGGTTTTTGCTATTCCGAGAGACTCCAAAGGGCACTTCATTAGATCTGCGATAATGAATGAGGAAAAGGAAGGTGAGCTCTCATATTCTCGACGGAAACACGCAGATAGACACAAGTGTATAAAGTGGTCAAAAAATTTTGTAAACACTTCTGCAATACACAATGAAACTGATTTTCCTATGAATGTTGCCCTTTCCTATGCAAGAATTTGGAAAATCCACTCCCACAGAAACATATATTCTTGTCTTCTCCAACAATTATCCTGATGGGGGGAATCCCTTTCAAAATATCAATATGTTCCTGAATTAAATGGTGTTGTGGCAGGGAAAGTAGCACTTACATCTCTTGTACATAATCACGTCGAAGCACTATTATCACATAGCCTTGTAGCCAGCTCATCCATACAGGTCTGCACAAGCTCCACGCACAATGTGTTCATGCAACAACGTATTGAACTGGCTTCACCACGCTACACTATCCTCACTCACACCTAGCTCTGATACCACATGTAGAAACCACTCAGCCATATTAAACACACACAACAAATTAACACACAATAATCAAACCAACAACACACAAAAAACAAACAGGCGGAAAAGGTAGAGAACCATCATGTGGTCTCTCATGCTTACATATTTTTCGTTTTCGCTTATTCAAATAATTTAATAATACATTTAAATACATGAGCAAGTGGTCTTAAGATAGTGCATCTATCTTAGACTCACTTGGTTGAGACAATTTCTCAACTTACACACTAATTTAGGAGAGCTAGTTGGAGAGAATCTCTCATCCAAACTAGAATCCTTAGTTTGAGGAATTCTCATGATTTTATTTATTTAATTGGATTTTATTATTGTTTTTTAAGAGAGGGAGACTAACATTACAAGTACCTAGGAATTGATATTCATCACAAGCTCAATTGCAACTATAGCATTTAGAAAAGGATTAATGGGGGTTGGAAAGCTTATTTTGGTCTTGAAAATAATTGTAGAAAGGCAAACCTCCTAATGTGGGATAGAAAGAAGTTCCTCTTTGAAACATTAGTCACTCTTGTTATCTTATTTGGATGTGAAATTTGGGGTTGCTGCATCTCTAGAGAATCCTGGAGAAAGATTGAGCAAATCTAAAGGCGTTTTCTAATTTATAATTTCAAAATTAAAAGCAATACACCCTATCGCGTTCTCCTTATAGAAGTGGGTCTTTCCCCTATCGAGAGCCTAGTCATATGACTAGGATTCTTTTGTACAAGCACAAACTCAATAACATACGAGACCATAGACTTCGTAAGCTAACTTTAAATTCTAGCCAAAACCACCAAAGGCTCAAACGAGGTTAGTATAATGACACTATAGTGTGGTTAAACCATTGGGAGATCGAAGAGAATCTTGCATTGCAAAACATTAATAACATTACAAATATTGTTACTTCTAAGTTCAAAGAAAAAATGTGGTGTGAGAAAGATTTAGCAGCTAAAAGAAAATTAAGATATTATAAGGAGGTCATCAACCTCACCCTAGAAGATCAAAAGTATCTCTTTGTTTTAACTATCTCAAAGAAGAAAATTAATATAGCCAAGATTTAAACAAACTCTCATGAGCTCCATAGTGAAACTCGTAGTTGGGCAGTGCCTAAAACATCATGGATGGAAATGATCTGCCATCTCCATGAGAATGTGAACATCGAGGATGAAAATCACTTCATGTTAGAGTGCCCCACATACAACCACATTAGATGTCAGTTTCATAGTCTTTGTTGCAATATTGACCTTCCTAACCTTTTACGATGTCAAAATTATAGTGAACTCCAGAAGCTTCTCTCCAAACTTTAGTAATAATAATTCATTATATTCTAATAAAACTAATTTAAAATGAATCATATTACTTAATAATACAAAACTCTATCCAATAATAATATTATAATTTATTTAAAATAACAAATTTTATTTTTAGAAATTATTATCATAATAATTCATTATATTCTAATAAAAATAACTTAAAACAATTTAAAACGGATAATACAAAACTCTAACATTGATGGCATATATATGGAAATTTTAAATCATGTTTACTATCCTAGTTTTATTTTTGTGGTATGGTTTTGTTATATATATATATAATATTTAGTAAAAATATTATTAGATTTATTAATTTAAATCATAAAATTTATATAATTTAAGTGTGAAGATTTATAATTTATTTTAAATAAACAAAAAAACCAAAACATACACACAAAAAAATAAATTATTATGTTTGTGCAAATAGATCATATTTACACATCTATTTTTTAATAAAATATGTCTTACAAGCTTACCTTCCTTTTTCATTGCGATTGAAGACCGATTCACAATTTTGACGAGAATTGTTCTTCGGATAAGTTATTCTTACAAAGTGACAGAGTTTGACAAAATCTAAAGTGTGGGGAGCATGAGTTGGAAAATTCGACGTTACCATTAAATTAATAATGAAAATTTCTACCAAAGTCTTCCAACTGTCGATTTTTGCATTCACATACGAAAACATGACATCGAAAGTTCAAAGCAGTATTTTGTGTTAATGATCTGTTAAGATGGTAAAATAATATGTTCGTTATTTATTAAAATGTTAAATTAAATTCTTCATTATAAAGCTAAGTTAATAAGTAATTTATATGTTGATTATAAAATAAGGTTGCTAAATTCTGTAATAAAAAACGTTTATTTTTTTTCGTTTTCTTCTTATAAAATAATTGAGTTACAAAATTTGTAATATCACGGCCTTTAAATGAAAATGAACATTAAGGAATTCATTACACTTAGGAAATTGTAAAACAAATAGTTTGCATGGTCTATTTTGCGAAATTTCGTCTTTTCTACAATGATATGCTGTGAGAGCATAAATTTTACTGGTTGTGTTTGAAGCTTGATTAGCATTTATGAGGGTCGTTCTCCACGTAGTTGAGATATTTTTATCTTTTCTACAATGATATGCGTGAGAGCATAAATTTTAGTGGCTATGTGTTTGAAACGTGATTAGGATATATGAGGGTGGTTTTCTATGTAGTTGAGATATTTTTATGAGTTATGTTTTTATTTGTATTGGGTTGAAATATTTGTTTTAATCACATTAAATGTAAAAAGTTTTTGGAATATGCAATTGATTTTTATTTATTTTAAGAGAGAATTATTATGGATAGTTTTTTAGTCTAGTTTATTTAGAAAAACATTTGGTTTTATAGTGTAGTTTATTGATAGTTTTTTCAAGAACTAATAATATTTGGTTTTAATAAATTAATTTAAATATTATTTTTCAAAAACTAGCAATTTATATAGTCGTTATTTATTAATATTTTTAATAAATTAATGAAATAATATCATTATTTAAATATTTTTTTCAAAAACTATTCGTTTGACATAGTCGTTACTTAATAATATTTGTTTTTAATATATTAATAAATTAATATTATAATTTAAACATTATTGTTCAAATATAGCCGTTATTTGAAATTATTATGTCTCTACATTGCTCTCTATCTAAGGCTTTGCCATGGTCTGCCTCTTCATCTCGTCCTGATCATGAACCAGACTTGTTGGTTCGAAATGCGTGGGCCAAAAAATTATCTCAGTCGATTTCTACCAAAAGACTTTGTTTAATTCATTATGGATCACAGAAGCTTGAATACAGAAATATATAAACATGTTATGTAAAATATTATGAATTTTTTGGTTGGATATTTTTCAATAACTCTTGTTCAATTTAGGAATAGGCATGGTGCATCTAGTGGTTATAGTCATAGTGGAAAAAATCAACGTCCTATAAGATTTCCCCAATTAATGATCACACTAGTTAAAAAATAATAATAAAATAATGATTATTTAACCTTAATACTAGTGTAGGGTGGTTATTTGCAAACATTGTGTATGATTGGATCAATCTAGGATTGCACAAAATTCAGAGATTCCACACACAATGTATGAAAACCTTTTTTTTAAAACATGGTGAATTGGTAACACGTTGGAGTAATTTGAGCGAGACCCAAGGTCAAATTTTCCAACGACCATTATCGCACCAAGAGTATATCTAATAGCCCACAATATTTTTTTTTTTTGTGAACTTTGGCAGAGCTACTATCTATATTTCAAAAAAAGAAATTAGATTCATCATATGTCCCACGTGGCTAACCTACCTGAAGGAAACTAGGCAACCACGTGTCTGCATTAAATCCATCCCAAAAATTGAAAATGTTCATCTCTATGTTTCTATCATGTCTGCTCTTTTGAGCTCTACTCATTATCATAACTTTTATTCTACGATAATACATCATATTTTAGTTTATCTCTTAAAAGACACTGACAGACTTAACATACTACGTCAGTCCTCATCCGAGGAAACTATCGGGATAGGTGCCTTGGCACTTGATCCAGGGATCTTGCTTCTCTACTCCATTTTCCATTTCAGGTCTCCCAACATCTGTTCAATTCTCCCCAAGATGAGAGTGTTGCGAGAGGCCTAAATTTGTATAGCTACAATTTCCTTAAGGAGCACAGACTTCAGGTTTTCCATTTCTTCCTGGTTCTGATCCCTTTGATGTTCATTCTGTTGCTGCATTTCCTCCTCTTCTTCTTCTCGGATGGCCTGATTCATGTTCATGGCTCTGGCTACCACATGCTTTGTTATCTAGTATTGTTGGAGTGTTTTAGTGAAGAGGGAGTTGCGGCTGTGCGAGTTGTCGGGATCCGGCATCATGGCCTCCCTTCTCCCTTGGGGACCTCCTGGTTCAAGCTGATTGATCTCAGCTCTCTCTCCCAACCAGTTATCAACTCCCTAATTTCAGGTGGGTTCCCCCCATGTAAGCATCTATAATGCTCATCATGTGCTTTGCCTCTGATTTCCTGCCTCTTCTTTCCAGATTTTTGCTAGTTCCCTCTTCCTGTTTTGGTACCCGTTTTTCTTTCTGCGGGGCCATTTTCTTTCTGGACTGATTTCTGCACTTTACTGAACATTTCTTGCCTATCAAGACATGATAACATAAGTCAGTAACAAGAGTTAAAATTTGTTTTTTGATCCAGTTACTTGCCATCCTTTCCTTGCCAGGATTATGCTTTCCCAGGGTGTGAGAAGGGTATGAGGGTACTTCAGACACCGAGGGTCAGCCTCTGAATTGGCCCATTTTATTTTCTCCACTCGAAATGGCTATGGTTACCCCTCCCTGCCCATGTTTCTGGCTTTTTGAGGGTCTGTTCTGGTTGGATTTTCTCCCCGACTGCCGAAGGGGTTGGCTTTTTCTACTTTTTTCCAGGGATTTTCTACTCATTCTTCCTCTGCCCTTTTCTACAGTTTTTTTTTGCTTGGGTCAGCTACTTACAGGGTTCCTTCTCCTTCCTGAGGTTCCTTCCTTCCACACTCTGAGAACTATCCTGGATTTGGTCTTTCCTTTCCTCAGGATACCTTTATTATTTTTCCCCGGATGACCAATGGTTTTCCTCAGAGCCAGGGCTTTCTATCTTGCTCCTCTAGTCAGAGGTGGACACTGCTGCCCGAGTCTACGGTTTCCTACATACTGGTTATGCCTACCTTCTGATCTAAGTTTCATAGTTCTCTCAAGGAAGTTGCTTAGACTTACACTTCTAGCTACAACGTAAGAGATAGGGTATGAGGTTGAGACTACCTATCGTCTTACCCCGTCGTTGTCATATTCTTTGTCTGTTCGGTTCTCCTGTCTACCACCTTTCTTCGTTCCAACCGACTTCATGCTCTACTGCATGCAAATTGTTGTTGCCACCTCAAGCCCTCTTTGGGTTATTCCTATCCTTCTGTCCCTTCTGACCTCCACCTATCTTGTTTCTTTACCAGCACTATTCCCCGAGTCATCTTCTTGGGATGTGCCTTGACCGTTCTGTCTGCCTTTACTCCCCATCACTCCTACATCCTCCCGACTGCTCTAGCCATGTACTTTCTACCCTTTTGCTGCCACTTGCCATCCATTCTCTAACCTCACACCTGCCCTCCCCCATCTCATTCCTTGATTGCACCTCTGCTGGCATCTCGGGATGTGATTCGTCCCTGCCTTGCTCCGTCAGCTGCCCCTTTTGCCATTTACTCCTTTCATTTCTTTCGTGTGTCCTATTTGTCATCACTGGCCATGTCCTTTCCCCGTGTCTGCCACTTGCTGCCCTTTCCTGAGCATTCCTCTCTGGATCACTATTGCCACCATTATCAACTTCTAGAAGTTTCCGCAGCTACACCTTCTCCTCCAGGTGAGGGAGCTTTGTTCCTCAGAGGTGCATTGACCTTCCCCTATTTCAACTTCCCTAATTAGCCAACGAGTCTGCCAGTCTGTGGCCTGTTCACCTTACATGTGTGGGGATAAGGTAGTCTACTTTGTTTATCAATTTCCCTATTTCACTCGTTAACCATTCTGCTCTCCAACTCCTGCTAACCTTTTCCACCAGTGTCTTGTTTTGCAGTTGTTATACTATGTCAACTACCAGTTTCAAATCGCCTTCAATTTGCAGGTTCTGGTACTTTTCCCGGATGGAAATTTTGAGTCCATGTTTTAGCGCGTGTAACTCCGCTTCGTTGTTCGCTGCTTCTCTGCAATCCATCACATAAATTCTGAGAGTGGTTCCTCCATCATTCTTGAGTAACCCCCCTATTCCTGATTCTCCCGGATTACCTTTCGTTTCCCTATCAAAGTTTAGCTTGACAAAACCTTGTGGTGGATGCCTGTAAGTAATAATATCCTCGACCTCTCTTGTTTGAGGTTTACTTTGTGTTCTATCTATCATGCTCTGTTTTAATCGTAAGCACTGCAAAATTCTCTCCTCTATTTGATTGATCTTCCGGTGTCCATCATTCCACCTTTCTATTAAAATAGTTTCTCTGATATTTTGTATTGTGTGCTTCCATATTTCGGTCGAGGTTCTCCTTTCCTCTTTGAATATCATGTTTTTTCTTTCCGTCTAGATGTTCTAAAGCATGAGCCCAATGGACAACGTCCACAGGCAGTTTAAGATCTGGTTCTGGTAAGGTTTTCCTGGCCAAATTTCTAGAGTATTTTTTATATTATGGTAGTTTCGATGACTATTTTCAAACATTTGGTAGTGATTTCTCCACAGGTTGCAGCTGACGGTGTAGCTGTTGGTTAGGTGATCCATCATCTACTCCTGTTCTTGGCATAGCGCACATTGTGAGGGTCCTTGCATGCCTTTTCTCTGTATTTGATCCCAGGTTACTGCCTGTCGATGATGTAAGATCCATAGAAAGAAGGTTACTTTAGGCCAAGTCTTAATTTTCCAGATGTTTTTCCATTTTTTTTATTGTGTCAGTCGATTATGCCCTGCCTTTATATGATAACCTTCTACTATAGAGAATGTGTCTTTTATTCGAGTTCCTCATCAGAGTATAACCTTCCCTGTTTTAACCGCAACTTTCCTAGATGCCATTTCTTTGTTGTAATTACCCCAGCTTGCTGTCTATGGGGCTGCTACCCAGCCATCCTTTTGCTTCCAATTTCACCAGTATTCCCCTATGCTTGGCTTCTAGAAGTTTTTGACCAATTCTCCCTCTGTTTTGGAGGTAAATTCCTAGATTTCTTAGAGGGCTTCTTTATGGAGAAGCTTTTCTCTCTATTGCCAGGATTCCTCCCAGAACTTGGCTATGCCCCCCTCTCTTACTTCCCAAAAGCTGTAATCTCTTATCAGATCTTTATTGTTCCTAGCCAAATTCCATATTTCTGATCCTTTTTCCTCTGTTTGGCTTTTCATCATGTCTTCTGGTTTCTCTGTCGCCTCATATTTCTTCTCCCAAATTTTCTTCCATAGGTCTTGCTCACCCTGTGTCCACCTCCACCACATTTTTGCTCCCATCACTTGGTTGAGGGTATAAGGGTCACGCAGACCTAAGCCTCCATCTTTGATTGGTTTGCTAAGCCATTCCTCAGAGAGCAATGCCCATTTTCGTGTTTTACTTGTTCCTTGCCATAAAAATTTCTTAAACATGGCTACTAATTTTTGACAGATAGATTTAGGGATAGATTGGCTAGACATCTGGTATACTGGGATTGATTGCAATACTACTTTTAGGAGTATTATCTGGCTAGGAGTATTCAGAGACCGAAATGTCCAATTATCTATCTTCCTTCTAATCTTGCTTATGAGAGGTCCCCAATTCACTACTCTATATTGATACTAATTGAGCATGATGCCAAGATACTTTGCTGGGAAACTTCCTAATCAGGTTCCCATTGTTCTTGCCAAGAATCCTTAGGATGCTACCTGGGTGTTAAAGAAGAAGATTTTTGATTTCTCATTGTTAATCTATGTCTCTGACACTTTCGTAAACACTGAGAGAATTTTTAAAATTTGTTGGGCTTCCTTGAGAGTAGCTTGTTCGTAGATCATGACATCATCTACGAATTACTGATGTGTTATAGGAATTTCGTTACCCTAGATTCGCAGTCCCTTTATCTATTCAGTGACTAGATATTCTTTCACCAGCCGACCCAAACCTTCTGCTACTAGAATGAATAGAAATGGGGAGAGGGGATCTCCCTATCTGAGCCCTCTCGTAGGGTTAAAGGCTTCCGAAGGGGATCCGTTTAGCATAACCGACATCACTGGGGTACTTACCATTGACATTATCCATTTCACCCATCTCTCGTCAAAGCCATGAGCCTTTAGGATACCCCCCAAGTATTCCCAACTAAGACGATCATAAGCCTTCGCTAGATCCAATTTTATTAGCATGCCTTTTTTTTTGGAGTTTTTCTGCGAGTATATTACCTCTTGAACAATTACTATACCATGAGTTACCTATCATCCTTTAACAAATGCAATTTTCTCTGGAGCTATGAGGTCAGGCAGGATTGGTTTGAGTCTGTTTACCATTATTGTATCCAATATTTTGTATACTACATTACATAGGGCTATTGGTTTGAAGCCTTGGGGTTCTTCCGAGTTCCCTGTTTTCAGAATCAGAACAAGGAAGGTGGCATTGAGGGCTGGGTGAATGCACTTTGTGCATCTTGATTCTTCCACTAGTTGCACGAGGTCCTAGCTCATGAAGCTCCAGGAAGCTTGGTAAAATTCTATAGTAAATTTGTCAGGCCCCGGGGCCTTGTTCTTCGCCATTTTTTTTACTAGTTCCTCCAATTCTTTCATAATCACCCTGAGTAGGGTGAAATTTTGATCTCTGGTCACTTTTTTGGGGATATATCAGCAAACATTAGTTATTTCCTCCTCTCTTCGTATATTAGGTTCAGTCAAGATCCCTTTGAAGTAGTTTACCAGTAAATTCTCCATTTCTTCTTATTGAAGTACCCTGTTCCCTTGACTGTCCTTGAGTGAGAAGATTCTATTATGTTGTCTGTGGTTCACCATTGCTTTATGAAAGAATTTTGAATTTTTCTCCCCTTCTTTCAACCATTGGACTCATGATTTTTGTTTCCATATAATTTCTTCTTCCTTTCTTCTTTCCTCGATTTGTGTAATTAGCCTGCCTTCCTCCTTTGCCAGCTCCTCGCTTCTTCCTCCTTCTATGATTTGTTGTTGGATTCTCTCCATTCTTGTCTATATTATTTCTTTCTCTTTTTGAATGTTACCAAATTCCTCTCCATTCCATTTCTTTATTTTTCCTTTTATGTCTTTTAGTATAATTTGAAACATATGCATTTTGTTTCTACCTTACATGTCGTTTTTACTCTCCTGCCACCAAGTTTTCATTTTTTCTAGGAAATTTGGATCTCTTAGCCAAAAGGCCTCGAACCAGAATGGCCTTTTTTTATTCTGTGGATTCATAGCAATCTCCAGTTTGATAGGCCAGTGGTATGAACCTATAGATGGAATAATGGAAGCTTCATAGAAGATATCATTTCCTATTAATTGTTCAGAGGCTAGAAATTTGTCCAGCCTTGATGCTATGTACCTATTCCCGTCTCTTCTGTTGTTCCAGGTAAATTTTCCATTTATATTTAGAATGTCCACCAACATTAATTCCATTTGTAAATCTCTGAATCTCTCCATCTCTGGGTCCTCTCTCGGTATTCCTCCTTTCTTCTCTTCTTTGGATGTTGTCATATTGAAATCTCCTGCAATGATCCACATATGTTCCCAATGCATATTCCCAAGCCTCTGCTTATGGGTGAGGAAGCTACCTCGATCTACTGGGGTGTGGGGCCCATAGACTGCTAAAACTAGAAACCATTCACTTTGCCCTATGAGTCTAAACTTTCCTGTAAGGATTCTGGGCAGTCCTATCCACCAGTCTGTTATGACTTCTGCTGGATTCCAGATGACTGTTATCCCTTCCCCACTAACTTTAGCATCTAGTGTTACTTGCTCATATTTACGTTTAATTTTATTTAAGATTTCCTCCATATTTTGACCTGAGATTTTGGTCTCCTAGATCAGCATTATTTGTGGTTTGTCTTTTCTCAGCCATTCTGCTAAGTGTCTTTGCTTCCCTTTACTATTCAAACCTTTTATATTCTAGGATGTTATAATCATTGGGGGGTTTTATTGAGGTTTTGGAACACTGGCAATAGCGGAACAACTCTCCCTGTGTTTACTAACATTTCCCCCATGAGCTGGATGGAATCCTTAATGTTTTTTCATCCTCGTTTCTCCCCCCCTTTTACTTTTCCTTGCTGGTCAGTTCGACTGTCCTTTTGATTCTCTTGGTGCTCTTCAACCTTTTTTTTTCCTTTTCCCTGTTTTGCTTGATGTTGCTGGAATGTTTCTGCATAGAGTCCTTTTTGGTCCTTGGGGATAAAACGTTCATCTAGGTTTCTCCATTCATTTAATAACTTTCTTAGGACTTCTTCTTCTATGCTTAGGTCTTCCCCCCTATTAATCTACATTTTTGTCTCCATGTTTTCTGTATGTTCTTCCTGTTTTTTGCCTTTTTCTGGGATATCACTCTGTGCTTTTCTCTTGGTGTGGATACTTTCACTACTAGAGTTGGTTTCTTTCTCTTTGTCTTCCTGGTATTCCATGGTTTGATCCTCATCTTCCCCTTCTTCTTGGAGGATTTCGAAGCTATTTGATTTACCTGGGTTTGTTTGCTGTTCCTTTTTACCTTCGTTTGAGTTTTCTTTTGTTGGTCTTTTTCTATTCTCCACCTCCTGAAATCCTTCCTGATCTGTTTGTTTTTTTTTTCTACTGCTTACTTTTTCTCTCTTCTTCTTCCGTTGTTAGGGGGCACTGTTTGACCAGGTGTCCATATTCATGACACCTATGGCATCTAAAGGGTATATGTTCATAGTCCAGGGTTTTCTGCCAAACTTCTTCATGATATTCTAACTCTACTGTATCTAGGATCGGGTTAGCAATGTCCATGTATACACATATCCTAGCATATGAGCTATACCTTCCCTTCTTTGTATTTTCCACTATTTTCAAAAAAATCCCTATCGTATTTCCTATCCCTTCCAAAATTTATGGGTCCGAGAAGTCCATTGGTAAGCCAAATAATCTAACCCATACTGGTGCTGCTAATTTTTTTTCCTTGTTGGGGTTATAACATTCTTCCCAATATCTCATGAAGAGACCAACATTATAGTAAAAATAACGGCCATTCTCAAACACTCTTTCTTTGTCTTGCAGGTTAGAGAAGATTATCGTAAAGAAGCCTTTTCCTCCTAGCTTAAGCTTGATGTGTCCTAGGGGTTGCCATTTTTGTTGAATCCATCTGGTGAGGTCTTTTTCTGACGGCCAGACTCCAACGAACTTGCAGATCATGGTGTGATCTTTCATGTAGCTTCTGTACCTTTCCAGTTTATTTGGCGAGATTATGAACCGTGGTTTCTCCTTCGCACATGGCAAACATTTTCCCCTTCTGCTTGCCTGCCAGGTCACCCTTAACACAGGGCTTGCATTCTGTTTTCCTGCTGCCAACTGACTGCTTTTTCCTTCGCCTGCCGTAGCATCTCGGTAGGAGGGTATCTCTCCCCTCCTGACCTCTTTCGTCATTACTGTTACTCTCAGTTTCAATGCTTGTCTTTTGTTGTTTCTCTCTGGTTTCTGCACCATTGTCCTTCTTGGTTTCTCCCCACCATCTAATAGCCCACAATATTAATATACCAATAACTTATGAATTATCAAGGGTTAATATCTCAGGTGGGATAGGATGCATACTCTTCAAACCTTATCACAATGGACCAAAAATGTCCATTCGAATTGAACCCAAGTGGATGGGAGAAAAAACCATGCTCTTGACCACCCAAGCTATCAACCCATGAAACCATATATGAAAAATTCAAGGACTAATCTATTGAGAAATATAAGGTCAAAGAATTAATCTTGATCATAGCCTATGTTTTATTCCCTTTGTAGATTATAAAGCTTTGGGAAAACCCTAGAGTATTTCCCCTTATTATGAGGATAACACCGAAGGTAAACCCTAGAATCTCTAGGGAACATGATCATTCAGCAACAAGGCTCAAATTCGTTATAATAATATAATTATGAGCTCTCTTGAAGAATGTAACTAGTGTCGGTCTCCATAACTATATTTGTCAAAATAAATTTTAATATTAAATAATATGACTTATTAAAGTATGGGTTTCATGCTTGGGTCAATAATTTCTAGGTCAAATCCTCCATTAGAGGCTTATATGTTTTGTCTTGAGTCAATAAATTAATTATCATTTTTATCAAACCCTTCCTGGGCTTTCATATCATGTAAAAGAATTATTTTTGAGTAAAAAAGTTCATTTATCTCTTCCACACAAAGTTAGCCATGTCCTCATGAAGTCGTCCTAAATTAGGGTTATTCGAACTAGCAGAAGGGTTATATATAGAGAGGCAACTCAACCTATTTGGAATACTCATTCAAGAAGTTGGATCTACAAGAAGAAGAAGAAGCAGAGAAATAGAGCCAATTTGCTAGGGAAGGATAGAAGAAGTTGGAAGGCCTAAATCAAGTTCTTGGGCAATCTATCTCTCACACGTGTGAATTTTTTGGGCTATAGGTGGGGCTAAAATTCTAAATCTAATGTAGGTTCGAAATATTGTTGTTGGGGGCTGAAAATCCATAGTTGGTGATCAAAATTATGGATTGTAGCTGCTACTGGAAAGTTTCCACTTGGAGACTCTGATAGGGATCAGCTACTTGAGGGAAGGGATGACTTAGTGATTGGACGAGGTATTTGTCCAGGTCTAAAGGGTCTTGGATTATCTCACCTTGAATTGAATCTATTAGTGTTGGATTAGGTTTTCCCCTTAGAGGGTTTTTCCCTAGCTAAGTGCCTACATATTGTGTCTCTTCTTCTTGGGGTACTCATACATTTAATTTGGTAATTTCTAGATGAAATATAAACTGATAAAGAACTAAAATAAGCGAAAATAACTCACAAGTAATATGTTAGGGTCCTATAATTTATAGGATCTCAAGATGATTAAGTATTTTATCTCAGGAATATTATATTGTAAATAAGTGTCAATCAGTAAATGATTTCCAAATAAAAGAAAAATAGAATAAAAAATGAAAAGAGAGTATAAAACAAAAAAGAAAAAAAAAGAGGAAAAAAAAAATATTGAAAATAATAAAAGATAGAACCCCATCAAAAGAAAAACAAAAGAAATCGTACTGAAAGTGTTGCAAGTCTAAATTCCACTACTGATACATAGCTTTCTTCATAATTAATAAATAAAGGTTGTGTGCAAATTGTTTAAAATGCCACAATGATTAGTTATTTATTTAATCGTATAGTATAATCATTGTTAAACATGTTTTAATTTATGTAAATTAGACTAGAGAATAAAGATTTTCGAATCAATTTAGTCTTGGTAAATCAGTACTTAGGTAGAAAATGACATTGATTCAATTGTTTAATCTGAATCAATAGGAGAAATAAGTAATAGGATTTAGATAGTTTTCAATTTTCAATAAAAGGAAATAATTGGGTTTTATAATCTAATTGCACCCCTTAGAAGAATAAAAATGTTAGTTTAGTGAAAGGGTAGGTAAAATACTTGGTTTATAAATATGCTTATATGCCATTTTATACCAAGTTTTAGTGACAATGTAAAAAGCAGAAAGACATGAATGGATAAATTATTGGATATACTTCTAACCTTTATCCTATGTTCAAAACAAGAAATAAAGGCGCACATGCACAAAGGTTTATTTTTTCATATTTGATTAGAACACGCCATTATCATAACATCGAGATCGTTCATCCCTCATGATCCATGACCCTCATTCACTTTTGTCTCCTCCTCTCCACCCTACCTTCAAGTGGGGGGGGGGGGGGGGGGGGGTCCAAAAAGGTTGTTTTTCACACCAACCCCCATCCATACATGGCACCCTCTCAGAATTTTTCACCTCCCCCGGCTGATACTGCTTACCACCATCTAGCCCCTCTGAAACCACATTCCCCTCATCTGCTTACCATGTCCCCACTTCATCACCTCCGCCACTCACCTCTCGCCACATCACCTAGCCAATATCCAATTAATTTCTCTCCCAGAAAAAATAATCGTTCGACATTCAATTCGCCTTCCCGGGTAACCATTCAAACTTAACATCCCCACACCACCTCCAATGGAACTTCCTATCATTGTTTAAAATCTTTCGAAACATCAATTTCCTCCCTTTCACTGCTCATTCTCCGTAATTCATAGCTTTTACACAACGACCATTTTCAAAGCATTTCCTCGACCTAAACCAGATCAGAATTTTTAGCACTCTGTCTCCTTTCCCTTGACAATTCATTTTACTTAAACTGATTCCTAGTAAGCCTTTGTTTCTCTGACTATAATTATTCACTGATAAAATCATGCCCCCAAAGAGAAAAACCTAGGAGAAACTTGTCAATCCATTAATCCCTCCCTCCATATATTTAGATCACATTTCTTTAGCCTACATGGATTATCGGATCAGTGAAACCCAGTGTGATTGTGAGTTTTTGGAGCTATACTATTGGCTGGAAGATAAGAATGCACACAAAACTAATGAAATTAGACTCTAGGAGTCAAATATTCTCCATTATATCTTCCCTGTGACTTTCCATGCCCTAAAGTCACCAGAAAGTGTCAAGCATGTTATGTCTCCGACCAAAGAGCTATTATGGCCCCATATATTCACACCCTCTTTACCAACGTTGCCCAATCCATAAACCAGATGATGCTGGCTCCCCCTATGGAAAATAGTGCCACTTTCTACTTAGAATCCCTCACCTAACTTTATCAAAAGCTTGATTTCACTACTAGAGCCAAAATCTTTGATATCTTCTTGCCTGAAAATGCCCAATTACCTAAGAAGAATCCTCCATACCCTTCCTCTATCTTCCTTAATCAAGCCAAAAAAATTATATCCATAATTTCGTATATTTTGGGTTATTATTCTTATAAGTGGGTAGATGAACCCATTCTAGGTTTCCTCTCCATATTTTCCACAGGCAGTAAACTATCCATTTTATTCAGTTTCAGCCAATTCTTGGCTAGCAACATTCATGAACAGTTTCTGAAATTTCCGATAGAGCAGGTGTTTAATTACACCTCCATTTTAATCTACGTGATCCTTAATTATCAAACACACAAGTTCAGTTTTGCAATGCAGAAACTAGATGTTGAAGGAAACTAGCAGCCAATCATTTTCTGGACTTCATTGGTCATGACAGACAAGCAAGAATTTTCTCACAAGCAGTTTATTGAGGAGTTTGTTCACATAGCCATGAAAATCCTTGACTCTTCCATACAACCGAGAATCAATGAAGATATCAAAAGGATTCTACATATAACAAATTAGACCAAGACTGGAGATTGGTATTTATACCAAAACTATACAGAAATAAGAGTTTATTGATGCAAATTGGCACCATACAAACTCCCTAAATACCTCCCCGTGAGGATTTTTGCACTTAAATACATTAAACGTATGTTAATTTCTGATGGAATTCATTTTTAGGGGGCTAAGAAGAAGTCACAGTTTCGCATAAAGACATAGGTAGGCCCATGTATATGGAATACTAGGAAAATAGGTGAAGAAGCAAACAAACTTCTTAAAGAAATGAAATCTAGCCTGAGTTTTACATGGTCTTATGACCCCTCGGGTATTATTTCAAAGCTAAGAGTAGAAAACAAAACTACTCCCTATATTCATACCTCAAGAACTGAGATAAAAAATTATGAAAGTCAGTTGGAATGGGTAGAGAATACTTTACAGGAAGCTTAAGCACAATTGTTTTCTACTTCAACTTCACAGACTCCGAATCCTCAAGAGAAAATGAGTAAAAGACAAAGAGAGTAGGGACCATCATCAACAATAGTAAGTGAAGCCAAATAATTCAGGATTAGTTATAGGAAAAGGGAAAAAGTGACTCCTAGGACAGATACTGAAAAGGAGATAGAATAGCATGCTTCCATCATAATTACAGACTCACCTCCTACTGGCAATAAATTTGTAACATCTTCTACTAGACCTTCAACATCTCAAGGTCAGAAGGAAACAATTCTATATTCGCAGAGTGTCCAAGGAGAGAAGGAAAATATTGTTTTTGATAGGTACATAGAGATTAAACTTAAGAATGAGATTCTTAAGAACAATACCCATAATCGGTTTCGGAAGTAGACCTCCAGTGCACAGAGCAAATTGTTATCAGTTTTTGACATAGACCATGAAAAGATGCAGATGGCCTTTCTTGAGGCCCAAATTCTACATCCAAAAACATCAACACACTACAATAATACTATATTTGAGTTCAAAACCAAAGATATCCATCCCATCAATCAAATGGAGATGCATAAGAAGACTGGTGAAATGATTTCTTCTACATTAACTAATATTGCTATGTCATTGTCGAAGTTGCAAGTTTCATTTTCCAACATTCAATCTCAGTTGAAAATGGAAAAGGTATCATCCTTAGGAAAGGATAATAGGATCAAATCTATGGAAGATTTCATAATCAAGATAGTATATGATCCTAAAAATATAAATGTTGCAGAGGGGATCATCAAAAAGAAAAATCTGGATATTGCAACATTGAGAAAATAGTTAAAAATTCTAGCCACAAAGGATCCCTTAACCAAAGACATTGAAGAAAATCAGGCACAAAAGAATGACATGATGAAGCTGATTATAGAGAAAAATATACATATCAGGTAGATGGAGGCAAAAATGGAAAAGATGATAAAGGAGAAAAAATGGAGACAGAGGATGTCGATTGTCCCCCTGGATTCCATACCCATCTCGTGGATCCCAGAAACAGGAACAACCACTGAAACTACTTCTTACACTCATACTAGAAGTGCTAAACATGTGACAAAGACACTAGAGAACATGTCAATCCAGTCAAAATAGATCAAGACATTGCATGGGAAGCTCAAAGCTCTAGAAGAACAGAAAGCCAGAGCTGAAGCTCCTTATCTTGCTGAAGTACAGAAATCATAGAGACTATTAGAGAGGTCGTAGAAGGTAGAAAAGGATACCTCAATTGGTCAGACCTTAGCCCAAGCCAAGGAAATTATTTGGATGGGTAATCTAGACTCTATGAATGAGATTTTTCCATATATCCAAATCATTTTCAAACATAAATTTTTGATAGAAAAGGCCACTGAAACCATTGTTTAGGTAAGGGAATAGTTGGGATATATGCCCACAAAATCCTCCAATCTTATCAGATTCCTAAATTCTAAATCTAAATATGAAGTCTTATGAATTAGTGATAGGAATGTAACTATTTTGGAAGTCAAGAAATTTTTTACTAAAAGGAACCTCATTGATCAATTGGAGGAAAGTTGTGAAACACTAGAGCTGGTAGTGAAGAGGTTTTGTAACAGAATTGAAGCATTAATCCAGAAAGGGATGCCCATCATATATGTGATTAATGATAAATTGATCACGTACGAAGATTATGTTTTGAAGATGGAGGAAATGGCCAGAAGAAGTGTCAAGTTCAGTGGCATAAAAGGTAGTATGATATCCATATAATTTTTAGAAACCATGGCAAATTAGTTCTACATCCAGAATGAGCTAAACCATGTTTTTACAGTGAAGCCAACTTTTGCAAAATATACTGAGGTTGATGAGATTTATCGAAGGGTAATTAGATTAACCATACAATATTAAAAAAGGTGGTGAGTGATTTTTGATTTACTAAATTAAAGGAAAATTTGGATGTAGTAAAACAATATGCAGCACAACAGCCAGCACGACAACCATCACATCAACGTAGCATAGTTTTTAGGTTAATTCATTAACCGAATCCACCAAAATAGAGCCACCTTTCCATGTCACTATCTACGTTGCCTATTTTTCTACCAAAGATAAATTGTATTGTTTAGAATAAGGATAATAATACACTATTGGTTGAGACAACAATTTTGTAATTATTTGTATAAATGCTTCACTATTTGAAGTATTAAGGGTTTATTTCTAAATATAATTTTCTCATCAAATTGTAATTTTTTGAAATTGCTAGAAGCATCAATAATACAGGGACATTTTCACAGGATTCATGTGGTGTACAAAATGGTGATGTGCTTCTTCAGTTTATATGTTTAAACATTGTTTTCCTTCCTCTGTTATTATGAAAATCTCAATTACTTAACAGAAAATGTGATGAATAGAACATGTTACATGGAGCACCCTCTTCTGGTCGTTAGTAATTTTCATGCTTTCTACTGAAGTCAAATTAAGGAATTCCTAATTTCTCCTTGATTTCTACTGAATCTTACATCTCTTCTATTTCATAATCCATCTAAATTTCTGAAAAAATCCAATTACTGCAACCTAACTTTCCATGTGAAACTCCTCTAAAATTTGATGCCAAATCCAGTTAAATCTTGAGACTCCATAGCCCAATGGAATTATAGAAATTAAATCAACCAAACCATTCAATCAAAACAATCAGTATAGTCATAACTAGCCTAAAATTTACATAAAATAAAACTAAATTTTATAGAGAGATCGCTCTCTGAGGTTAGAAAGTCTAGATCCCAGGTTCTAAAGTGGTTTTGATGTTGTCTTATGTTCTTACTCGCTCAACCTCCAAAATACAGAATGCCAACCTAGTGGCGACCATACTGGGGAAGAATACTTTTTAGATTGAAAATAATTATTCCCTGGTAGTCAATCAGTATTTCAATAAAACAAATTTTTCATATCACCCTGAAATACCTGATTTGACGTTGTAATATTGTATATATTCAGTGTATCATTTAATTTATTTACATGTGTGATGAACTTTAATAGATCTAGATCCTAAAAGAATTTTCACTAGAGCTCACCCTTATCCAAACCTTGTTGAATTTATATATAATCCAGAGAAATTGGTGAGAAATAAAATTCTTACAAAGAGTTAAGGTAGTAATATCCCTTTTTCTAGGTTGAATTCTCTTCATGATAATAGTCCTTTGTCTAGGTCTAACTCTCTTCCTGAAAAGTTTGAAACTATTCAAGATATAGAGTTTGATTTGCCTTTCCAGCATAGTTTGTTTAGATCAAGATCTGAGAGCTTTGTAGATCAAACTATCATTGATAAAGAGATACTGCGACCATATATACCCCAAACCCAGCCTTTTGAAATAGATCATGATCTTGAATCCCTACAGTAATTTGATAAATTACGGGATCTAGTTTCGATTTTGAACCAAGGCATTGATGAAGCTTATATTCAACAATATGTTGAATTTTCAGCTTTAATAATTGCATGAACTTCTCTATCCAGCCAATCTTCCCAGTATGTTAACCTACAAACCCCTAGTCCTACTCATTCTATAGTCTCTACTTTTTCACCTGTAATATCTCAGACTGTTACCCCTACTATCCTTGTAGTTATCACACCTACACCTACCATAGGTCCATCTTCCGGTCAATCTCTCAGACTAGCTATGGAAGGTAGGTATGCACCTTTGTTGTTACCGCGCCAGCTAAATGTTATTCGTGGAGATTACCAGTCCAAAATTCTGCCCTTTGATAATACTGTCTCTCATACTGCTCGACAACATGTGGATAAAATGAATGATGTTTTTTACCTTCAAGAAGTAGATGAGGCTAATGTAAAAATGAGATTGTTTGCTCAAAGCTTAGGAGGTGATGTCAGAAAATGGTTTGGGAGTTTACCTGCAGGAACTATAGCCAACCTTGATGCATTCCATAAAACTTTCTTAGCTAGATGGGAAATCAAGAAAAATCCACTTCAACTCCTGAATGAATACAAAAAACTGAGAAGAGAGCCAAATGAAACTATGGAAGAATATTGTGAACATATTAATACTATTTACAATGCAATTCCTACATAAATTAAGCCCTCCCATGGCCTGACTTTAATTTATTTTCCTGATGGTTTTGACGTAGACATGGAATATGTAGGTTTTAATCCTATACAAAAATTACCTGCATACGAATTCTAAAACACAAAAAATAAACAATGCAAGAGCATAACAAATAAAACACATATACATAGAGATTTTCCCACTGGATACCAAAACCGAGACTACCAACTTGGTTTTTCATTATGTTCCTTTCAATGTTACCATACACATTTATACATGCCGAAATATCCAATACCATGGACTGAAAACCATTGCGTCGGAAACCATGGACCGAAAACCATTGCGTCAAAAAACCATGGACTGAAAACAATAAGTAGGTTTTCCCAACCTAATATAGGGTCCAAGATTTTTTTTCCTAGGGCGCTACACCAGACCCCATAGAGGGGGGATACCCACCCCCCTCAAAACCCCCTGTGACCCCCCCGCTGTGCAATCAGTTCAAGGAAGGGGGGGCTCCGCTCCCCCTCTAACCTCCCCATTCACTACGTAGGTTAGTCGTGGAAAGAATATAACACAACCCAACATTCTCCCACTTGCTGTTTTCTTTCCACAGGGGGCCACAAGAGAGCTCAGTCATTTTTCCAGCCTTGAAATGCCCATTGTTTCTCTACACCAGGAGAACTTCTCAAAGCTCACAGATTTTGTCAATGCATCTATAGTATTCTTCAAAGTGTCCACCTTTACCACCAACACGTTTTTGTCTTCTATCATATCCCTTACAAAGTGATACTAAACATCAATGTGCTTTGTCTTTGAATGATAAGCAGGGTCCTTTGCCAAGAAAATTGCACTTTGGCTATCATAGTCTATCCTTATAGCTCCCTGTACTAACCCAATACTTGAACACAACCTTTGCAACCAAACTGCTTCCATGCTTGCATGAGTGGCTGCCATGTATTCTGCCTCTGTAGTTGATAGTGCCACTATAGATTGTTTCTTACTCATCCAACTAACTACTCCTCCAAATAGATTAAACACATACCCACTTATAGATCTTCTCTAATCCAAATCTCTTGCCTAGACTGCATCAACAAAGCCACAAATATCCAAAACTCTGTCCAATATTGGTCTTCCTTTGTAGCACAAACGATAATCACTAGTGCCACACAAATACCTAAAAACCCACTTCACTGCTGTCCAATGCTACTTCCCTCGTTTTGACATAAACCTGCTCAATACTCCCACTACATGTGAAATTTCTGGTCTAGTACAGACCATTACATACATCAGGCTACCAACTGCACTTGCATATGGAACACGAGACATATCCTCTTCCTCTTCTTGTGTCTTGGGACACTGTTCACAGATAGCTTTACACCTAGGAACCTTCACCGGTTTACTATCCTGCATATTAAACCTCTGCAGTATTGTCTCAACATATTTCCTCTGGTTTAACGAGAGCTTCCTCTTTTCCTGATATCTTTTAATTTCTATGCCCAAAATATAGTTTGCAACACCAAGATCTTTCATGTCGAATTTGGAGGACAATTGGGTCTTCAAATCCTCGATAATTTCTTTGTCATTTCCAACCAACAACATATCATCCACATACAAGAACAGATAAATAACACGGTCACCAATTAATTTAAAATACACACAGTGATCTGTTTTGCTTCTGGTGAAGCCAAGTCCCCATATAAATGTATCAAATTTTTGATACCACATCCTTGGTGACTATTTAACCCATATAGAGACTTGTTTAACTTGCATACCAGTTCTTTCTTAGCCTTCATCGCAAAGCCTTCAAGTTGCTTCGTGTAGATCTCCTCTTCCAGATCCTTGTGAAGAAATGTTGTCTTCACATCCATCTGTTCTACCTCAAAATCAAAAGAAACAACAACAAATAAAAGTAATCTAATAGAAGTTACCTTGGCAACAGGAGAAAAAATATCACCAAAATCAATTCCTGGCACTTGGGAATAACCTTTTGTTACCAACCGAGCTTTGTATTTCTCCACATTTCCTTTTGAATTTGTCTTCTTCTTGAGCACACATTTGCTGCCAATGGGTTTCCTTCCAACCGACAACTCCACCAGATCCCAAGCCTCATTTTTGTGCAAAGATTCCATTTCATCAACCATGGCCTCTTTCTAGAGCTTTCCATCCTTGGAATCTACTGCATCCTTCACAATTCTGGGATCATCATCAATAACAGATAAAGAAAAATTTGAATAGAAAGTAGATGGACTATACGTTTCTGGCTGCCTTCTTTCTCGAGTTTATCTTCTTACACCCAGAGTATGTGGCTCTTCATCTTCTGATTCCTCCTCTGTTGTAGAGTCTGATTCTTCCTAATTTAGCTCAAACTCTATCTTCTCAGATTCCTTTGGTTGGACTTCATGTTTAATAACATCTTTTACCTCTCTGAACACCACATCTCAGTTGTACACAACCTTCCTTGTTACTGGGTTCCTAAGCTTATAACCCTTTAAGCCATCCTTATACCCATTAAATATGCACTTTTCACATTTACTATCCAACTTGCTTCATTTATCCTTTGGAACATCTACATATGCATCACATCCAAATACCCTCAAATGTGAAAGAGAGGGTTTCTTACCAGTCCATGCCTCTTGTGGGGTCTTATCCTCCAACGCTGATGAAGGTGATCTGCTGACCAGGTAACATGCTATCTCCACCGCCTCTGCCCAGAATTCCTAGCCTAAATCGACACCACTGAGCATGCTTCTTGCCCTTTCCATCAACGTCTTGTTCATTCTTTTTGAAACTCCATTTTACTGAGGTGTATATGGAGTAGTCTTCTATCATGCTATACCACAATTCTTACAGAATTCTTCAAATTCCTTACTGCAAATCTCTCAACCGTTATCTGTCCTCAACACCTTTATCTTCTTCCCTATTTGGTTTTCCACCAGAGCCTTAAATTCTTTAAACCCGTTAAAGACTTCAGATTTCTTATTAAGGAAATATATCCATATATTCCTTGAGAAATCATCTATAAATGATAAATAGTACGCACACTTACTCGGTGATGGAACCTTCACAAGTCCAAACACATCACTATGCACAAGCTCTAATATATGTTTCAACCTCTTACCACTAGAGGGAAAACTCACTTGATTCTGCTTCCCATACACACAATTTTCATAGAAATCAAAATCTAGAGAGCTATTGCTCATACCTTCTACCATACCTTTACCATGAAGTATTTGAAGGCCCTTCTCTTGAATATGTCCAAGCCTTTGATGCCACAGCATGGTCTTCTCTCCAGAGACCACTAGATTTTCTGCTCCACTTTCAGGAACCACAGAACCATTGCACCCTTCAACAACAGTGCTACTTTGTAGCTTGTATAGAGTTCTAGTCCGAACTCCCCACATCAATACAAGTGCTCCTCGAACCATCTTGCAGGTATCCTTCTCAAACATTGTTTTTACACCTGCATCATTGAGCTTACTTACATAAATTAGATTTCTGGCCAATGTAGGAATATGTAGAACACTCGGAAGTGTTCTAGCCCTTCCACCTTGTAGCTTCAACTTTACTTTTCTACAACCAACGATTCTAGCCTTCCTATCATCCCCTAATAAGAAATCACCACCGTCATATTTCTCATACTAACAGAACCACTCTCTATGGGAAGTGATGTGAAAGAATGCACTTGAGTCAATCAACCATTCCTCATGATCTACATGTGTACTTGAAGAAGCCAAGTACACATCCCACATTCGTTTCAGGTGGTTCTTGCCTCTACAGAAGGAGCATCATCAAATCCCTTTCCTTTGTCAGGAGCTTTATATTTACAGTCCCTTTCATAGTGCCCTTCCTTTCTACATTTCTAGCACACCACCTTTACAGGTTTTCCTCGAGATTTGGATCTCCCACTCGATGACTTTTTTTTGTTTCTATTCTGGAACCTTCCTCGTACAGGCAAGGCATCACCATTCTCTCTCTCCATATTTTTCCGTCTCATCTCCTCCATCAGCAAGGGTGAGACTATTTCATCAAACTGCAAGGCAGTTTCATTGCTACCTATTGCAATAACCAGACTATCCCACGAATCTATTAGAGAACACAAAAAATTAATGCATTTATCTTCATTTGAAATTTTGATATCAACAGACAATAACTAACTTACCATAGTGTTAAACGCATTTAGATTCTTTGTCACCGACTCTCCATCTTTCATCCTCAGGTTATACAACTTTTTTCACAGGAACAATTTACTCACCAGAGACTTAGATTGGTACAAAGTCCCTAACTTGTCCCACAAAGCCTTCATTATAGCTTCCCCTGATACATTCAAAAATAATGAATCTAAGACACACAATTGTATTGTTCTCTTTGCCTTCTGATCCAACATATTCCATTCTTCATCGGTCACTCCCGTTGGTTTAGTACTTGGATCTACCACGATCCATTGATCTTTATCGACCAACAGATCCTCCATCTTGAGTTTCCACAACGCAAAACTCTGACCATTAAATTTCTCGATCTCTATCTTTCCACTGCTTGCCATCTTCTTTTACCACTAGAATCGATCTCATAGATCTCCCACTAAACAGGGTCTACCATAGGCCTGAGCGAAACCCATCAGCAACAAAGGAGTCCCCTTGAAGCCAAAACAACTCCAATACCATATGTAGGTTTTAACCCCATACAAAAATTACCTACATACGAATTCTAAAACACAGAAAATAAACAATGAAAGAGCATGACACATAAAACACATATACACAAAGATTTTCCCACTGGATCCCAAAACTGGGACTATCAGCTTGATTTTTCATTATGTTGCTTTCAATGTTACAATAGATATTTATGCATGCCGAAGCATCCAATACCATGGACCAAAAACCATCGCATCCAAAACCATGGACTGAAAACCATCGCATCCAAAACCAAGGACCGAAAACGATAGGTAGGTTCGACTAACCTAATATAGGGTCCAAAAAAAAATTTCTTGGGGCGCTGCCTCAGACCTCGTAGAGGGGGGCTACTCGCCCCCCTCAAACCCCCCAGACAGTGGGGATGTTACCCCCCTGTGACCCTCCCGTTTCGTAGTCGATGCAACGAAGGGGGGGCTTCGCCCCCCTCTAACCCCTCGGTTCACTATGTAGGTTAGTCATGGAAAGGATATAACACAACCCAACAGAGTATCAAGTTAGAGAGATAGACCCAACAACTTTGGAATAAATGCAATTCAATGCTATAAAAGTTGAAGCTAACATCTTTACCAAGAAGGCCAAACTAAAATTTGAACACAGGGTTATGATTAAAGAAGAGCCTTCCACATTTGTCTCTGATCATAAAATTGATAACCTAGTGAGGGTAGTTGAAAATATGATGCAAAGAGAACATAAATTACCAAGCTCAAATGAGAGAAAATCAATCTGCTCCTCAAATTAGGAACCAAAACTTCAGAAGGAATGTTCCCCAAATAAAACAACTAAAACAAAAGGGTCCAGAACAGCAGGTCTGGCCTCCTTTTTAGGAAAGTTAAACTGATGATGGGGGTAATAATATTGAAGATTTAGATGACAGTTAAATAAATATGATGTGAATAAATGATGATGAAACTGTTTTTCTCTCTCAAGAGGAGAAAGAATTTTTTCTCCTAACTCAAACTGAACTTGACTTTGAGGAATCAAATGAATACAAACAAGGTTTTGAAAATTTCATCATGGAAGTTCATAGGCAGGAAAACCTTTGGATAAAAAAGAATGCAGACACTCTCAACAACAAAAACTTTGAGAATCCTGCTAAAAAATCCTCTGAAATGAATCCTAGGAAAACCACAGATAGATTTCCTAAGAAGACTATTGATAATACACTCTCAGAATACACTCTCAGAATCTAAATTATAAAATCAAATAGTTGTAAATTATGATGTAGAAAGGAAGTTAGAAAAATCAGATGTAAATGTACACATAGATAAAGTTGTAAATAAATTAGAATTGCTTGAGATAGATCCAGAAAAAGAAGAGTTTGAAACACTTTATTTAAATGATAACATTTTACCTAGAGGTCTAGTTCCACTGGAAGAATTATTTGATTTTAATGATGTGGCTAAGAAGCCTAAGATTGAGCCAACAGGAGCAGCAATGGAAGAATGTAATATAGGCAGTGAAAAAGATCCCAAAATCATAAAACTGTCCAAATCACTCCAACAACTGAAAAACAAAAATACATTGCTTTTTTCAAGGAATTCAGTGATTCTTTTTCCTGGAGCTATGAATATCTAAAAACCTATGATACAAATATTATAAAACATAAAATTCCAATTAAAGAGGATCAAAAACCATTTAAACGAAAATTTCGAAGAATAAATCTAATGTTGATGCCTTTAATTGAGAAAGAAATTAATATAATGCATGACTCTAAAATCACAGTCCCTCTTAGATACTCTAAATGGATTTCCAATATAGTGTCATCTAGGAAAAAAACAGGTGAAATCAGATTATATATAGATTTTAGAAACATTAATAAAGTTTCCCCAAAGGACAACTACCCTTTACCAATAATGGAGCATATTCTATAGAAGGTAGTTGCAGTTTCTAGGATTTCTTTATTAGATGGTTTCTCAGGTTATAATTAGATTTTAGTTCACCCTAATGATTAAGATGAAACATCATTTACTACTCCATGGGGTACCTTCATGTATGTGAATATGCCTTTTGGGTTAATAAGTCTTGGATTCACGTTTCAAAGAGCAATGGATATTTCTTTTGCTGATGAAATTGACAGGTTTATTGTGATCTATCTAGATGACATTACCGTGTATTCCAAAACTAATGAAGAACACTTGTTACATCTCAGAAAAGTATTTGAGAAATGCATAAGGTTTGGTATTTCACTAAATCCTAAGAAAACATCGTTTGGCCTTGAAGACGGAAAACTTCTCATTCATATCATCTCTAAGGAAGGTATCAAAATTCATCCCAAAAAAATTAAAGCCATTCTGAAAATCAACCAACCTAGAAACATTAAGGATCTTCAATCATTTATTGGTAGAATGAAATTCCTAAGAAGATTCATCCCTAAGCTTGCATAACTTCTCAAAAACATAACAAATATTTTGAAAAGAGACTTAGAGATAAGATGGAACATTGACGCTAGGAAATAATTTGATCAAATTAAACAATCCTTCACAAAAGCACCAGTCCTAATCAGTTTAGATTTCACTAAGGATTTTATAAATTTTTCATTTTCTTTTGAACACACTGTTGCAGTTGTCCTTTTACAGAAAATAAATGATGAATTTGAATAGCCCATTGCTTTCTTTAGCAAGGATTTAAGGGATGTTGCACTAAAATACAATATAATGGAAATCAACCCAACCAAGCTTATCAAAGGACAAGGGTTAGCCAAATTGATGGCTGAATCAAACTTTAATGCATTGGATATCAACTTTGTAGCTCCATTAGATGATCAGGAGGAATAGGTGACTCCACAATTAGATTTTGCTTTTACGACCTCACCCTGGTATCAAGACCTCATTTTTGTCTTATTCAATTTAAATGATCCTCCCAGTTTAACTGAAACAAAGGCTAGATTTCTAAAGTTAAAAGAAGTAAAATTTTGCATCATAGATAATGTTTTATATTGGAAATATGCTAGTGGTATTTTACTTAAGTGTCTATTGAAAGATGATGCAGAAAGAATAATGAAGGAATTCCACGAAGGTGATTGCGTTGGACATCTTTCTAGAAAGCCACTGCTAATGAGGTCCTTAGAGCTGGTTTTTACTAGCTGACTCTTTTCCCTGATGTTCATAAGAAGGTAACCTTTACCCGCAAATGAAAAATATTTAAGGGGAAAAGAAAAATATTTCCTCTGCCTTTGAAACCCATATCTATTGAAAGTCGTTTCCAACAACGGGGATTGGATTTTATTGGAGAAATCCATCTACCATTCTCTGCCCAACATAAATGGATCCTCACAACTACAGATTACTTCACCAAATAGATTTAGGCCACACCTTCCAGATTGGCTACTAATGCTATTATTATCAAATTTTTGGAAACCAATATTTTGTCTAGATTTGGTTATCCAAACAAGCTCATTACATATAATATTGTAGCTTTTAAATCCAACAAGGTGATAGATTTCTACAACTAATACCATATTACTTTGGGACATTCAATTTCTTATTACCCACAAGGTAATGGGTTGGTTGAATCTTCAAATAAGAGTATGGTAAACATTATTAAGAATCTGTTATAAGAGAACACAAATTAATGGCGCAACAAGTTGATAAATGCACTTTAGGTTGATAGGATCAGAACAAAGAAATCAATTCGCATGTCACCATGCCAATTCGTTTATGGGATGGATGTTGTTTTTCCATCCTCGTCAGGAGTTCCATTTATGAAGATAATTTAGGAATTGCAGGTTGAGCCTAATGACATCCAAAGGAGGATTTACCAAACCATTCATTGCAACAATCCAGCGAAGAAGTCTATAATAAGCTCAGACCATCCAGGAAAATATCAAAAAGATTTTTGATAGAACTAAAGCATATGATTTCGCTTTTGGTGATAGAGTTTTAAAGTGGGATTCCATAAGAGAGGTCAGAGGAAAGCATGGAAAATTTTACAATCTATGGACATGACCTTATATCATTCATGCTTTCAGAGGACACAATGCATTTTTCCTCAAACATCTAGATGGAATAGAAATGCCTGGTGGACCTGTGAATGGTAGAATGCTGAAGCACTATTTCTCTTAGCAGTAGAAGATTTCTAGCATCAAATAATTGTAAATATCATTGTTTTTATTATTTTTTGGGTGACCTATTGACATATGTTGAAGCCGACAAAGAAGGCCCTAAGCTTCAATTGATATGTTACCATAAGTACTACAACAAAAGGAATTTGGTGTGGATATTATTGAAATAGAACACTCAAGTTTACTGATCAAATGTTCTTGGCACCTCAAAAGGAGAGTCCCACCCCTAGCTGGAGCCACTGTTAGGGTCTTGTAATTTATCGAATCTTAAGGTGATTGAGTATTTTATCTCGGGAATCTTATATTGTAAATAATTTTCAATCTGAAAATGATTTCCAGATAAAATAA
Source organism: Pinus tabuliformis (assembly GCA_031772625.1). NCBI lineage: Eukaryota > Viridiplantae > Streptophyta > Pinopsida > Pinales > Pinaceae > Pinus > Pinus tabuliformis. The sequence continues at coordinate 638,036,519 of CM062820.1, read as the reverse complement.
AGATAGAATAAAAAATGAAAAGAGGGTATAAATTAAGAAAAAAGGAGGAAAAAGAATTGAAAAAGAATAAAAGACAGATCCCCATCAAAATAAAAACAAAAAAATAATATTGAAAGTGTTGCAAGTCTAAATGCCACTACTGATAGATAGTTTTCTTCGTCATTAATAAATAAATTTTGTGTGCAACTTGTTTAAAATGCCACAATGACTAGTTATTTGTTTAATCATAGAGTATAATCATGGTTAAACATGTTTGAATTTCTATAAATTAGACTAGAGAATAAAGATTTGCCAAACAATTTAATCTTGATAGATCAGTAGTTAGGTAGAAAATGACATTTATTCAAGTATTTAATATGAATCAACAGGAGAAATAAGTGATAGGATTTAGATAGTTTTCAATTTTTAATAAAATAAAATAATGTGGGTTTTCTAATCTAAGTGAACCCCTTAGAAGAATAAAAATGTTAGTTTAGTGAAAGGGTTCGTAAAATATTTGGTTTATAAATATTCTTATATGCCATTTTGTCCAAAGTTTTAGTGACAATTTAAAAAGCAGAAAGGCATGAATGGGTACATCATTGGATATATTTTATATTTCTAACATTTATCCTAAGTTCAAAACAAGAAATAAAGTCACACATGGACAAAGGTTTCTTTTGTTGTATTTGATTAAAGCGTGCCACTGTCAAAACATTGGGATCATCCATCCCTCACGATCCAGGCCCCTCATTCACTTTCAGCCCGCCCTCTCCATCCTACCTTTACCACTGGGGGGGGGGGGGCATTCGAAAAGGTTATTTCTCCCATCAGGCCCCATCCATACGTGGTTCCCTCTATGAACTTCACACCTTCCCCCCCTCGGACCGATACTTCTTACCACCCTCTACCCCCTTTGAAACTGCCTTACCGTCATCCACTTACCATGTCTGCACTTCATCACCTCCACCACTCATCTGATGCCACTTCGCCTAGCCATTATCCAATTAATTTCTCCCCCCCAGAAAAAATAATTGTTCCACATTCAATTCACCTTCCTAGGTAACCATTCAAACTTAACCGTCTTGCGCCATGTCCAATGAAACTTCCCATCATTGTTTAAAAGATTTCTAAACATCGCTTTCCTCTCTTTCACTGCTCATTCTCTGTAATTCATAGCTTTTACACAATGACTATTTTCAAAGAATTTCCTCAACCTAAATAGGATTGGAATTATCAGCACTCTGTCTCATTTCCCCTTACAATTCATTTTACTTAAATTGATTCCTGGTCAGCCTTCCTTTCTCACACTGTAATTATTCACTAATACAATCATGCCCCCAAAGAGCAAACCTAGGAGAAACCTATCAATCAATTAATCCCTCCCTCCATAGATATAGATCACATTCCTTTAGCCGACATGGATTATCAGATTAGTGAAACCCAATGTGACTATGAGTTTTTAGCGCTATACTATTGGCTGGAAGACAAGAATGAAGACAAAACTGATGAAATTGGACTCTGGGAGTCAAATCTTCCCCATTATATCTTCCCTCTAACTTTCCACGCCCCTGAATTCACCAGAAAATGTCAAGCCTATCATGTCCTGGCCAAAGAGCTATTATGGCCCCATCTGGTGATGCCCTCTTTACCATTATTGCCCAATCCATAAACCAGATGATGTTGGATCCCCTTGTGGAAAATAGTGCTGCTTTCTACTTGGAATCCCTCACACAACTTTATTAGAAGCTTGATTTCGCTACTAGAGCCAAAATATTTGAGATCTTCTTGCCTGAAAATGCCCAATTACCTAAGAAGAATCCTCCATACCCTTCCTCTATATTCCTTGATCAAGCTAAACAAATTATATCTATATCTTCATATATTTTGGGTTATTATTATGATGAGTGGGTAGATGAACCCATTCTAGGTTTCCTCTCCATATTTTCCACACATAGTAAACCAACTATTTTATTCAATTTCAGTCAATTCTTGGCTAACAACATTCATGAAAAGTTTTTGAAATTTCCAATAGAGCAAGTGTTTAATTACACTTCCACTTTAATCTACATGTTCCTTTATTATCAAGTAGACAAGTTCAGTTTTGCAATGCAGAAGCTAGATGATGAAGGAAACCAACAATTGACGATTTTTTAAACTTCACTGGTCATGAAAGAGTAGTAGGGATTCACTTAGAAGAAGTTTATTGAGGATTTTTTTCACCCATCCATTAACATCCTTAACAGTTCTATACATCCCAGAATTAGTGAAGATATCAAAAGTATTCTACATCTAATAGAACATTCCAAGACTAGAGATTAGTATTTATACCAAAACTATACAGAAATTAGACTTTATGGATTTGAATTGGCACCATACAAAATCCCTATATACCTCCCAATGAGGATTTTTCCCTTGGAATACATTAGATAGATGTTAAATTCTAATGACATTTATTTTGTGGTGGCTAAGAAGAAGTCATTGTTTCGCATAAAGACACAGGTGGGGCCATTTATATGCAATACTAGGACAGAAGGTGAAGAAGAAGACAATCTTCTTAAAGAAATGAAATTCAGCCCGAGTTTTACATGGTATTATGACCCTTGGGATATTATTTCAAAGCTTAGAGTAGAAAACAACATTACTCCCTATATCCATACCTTGAGACCTGAGATAGAAAAGTATGCAAATCAGTTGGAATGGGTAGAGAATACTTTACAGGAAGTTGAAGAACAACTGCTTTCTACTTCAACTTTACAGACTCCCACTCCTCAAGAGAAAATGAGTAAAAGACAAAGAGTGGAGGGATCATCATCAACATAGGAAGTGAGGCCAAAGAATTCAGGATCAGCTACAAGAAAATGAAAAAAGTGTCTCCTCCGACAGATATTGAAAAGGAGACAGAAGAGCATGCTTCCATCATATTTACAGACTCACCTCCTACTAGAAACAAATTTGTAAGATTTTCTACTGGATCTTCAGCATCTCAAGATCAGAAGGAAACAGAGCTAGATTCATAGAATGTCCAAGGAGAGAAGGAAAATACATTTTTTGAGAAGTACAAAGAGATTAAAGTTAATAATGAGATTCTTAAGAACAATGTCTACAATTATTTTTGGAAGCATACCTCCAGCTTATAGAGTGGATTGTTATCAATTTTTGACACAAAGCATGGAAACATGCATATGGCCTTTCTTGAGGCCCAAATTCCACATCAAAAAACATTGGCCAACTACAAGAGTACTACATTTGAGTTCAGTAGCAAAGATATCTATCCCATTGATCAAATGGAGAAGCATAAGCAGAATGGTGAAATGATTTCTTCTACATTAACTAATACTGCTATGTCATTGTCTAAGTTTCAGGTTTCATTTGCCAACATTCAGTCTCAATTGAAAATGGAAAAGGTATCCTCATTAGCAAGGGAGAACAGGATCGAAGCTTTGGAAGATTTGGTAATCAAGATAGGATACGATCCTAAATATATAAATTCTACATAGGATATCATTGAAAACAAAAATCTAGATATTGTAGCATTGAGAAAATAGTTAAAACTGGTAGCCATAGAGGATCCCTTAACCAAAGACATTGAAGAAAATGAGGCATAGAAGGCTAAGATGAAGCTGATCATAGAGTAGAATCTACAGATCAAGCGAATGGAGGCAAAAATGGAAAATATGATAAAGGAGAAAGAACAGAGTCAAAAGATGGCCATTGTCCCCCTGGATGCCATACCCATCTCTCAGCGCCCAGCAATAGGAACAACCATTACAAATACTTCTTCCACTCATACTACAAGTGCAGAATAGGTGAAAAAGGCATTGGAGAACATGTCAATCTAGTCATAAGAGATCAATACATTGCATGGGCAGCTTCAAGCCCTAGAAGAACAGAAAGCTAGAGTTGAAGCTTCTTGCCTTGCTGAGGTGCAGAAATCATAGAGACTATTGGAGAGGTTGCAGAAGGTAGAAAAGGACACCTCAATTGGTCAGACCTTGGCCCAAGCCAAGGAAACCATTTGGATGGGTATTCTAGACTCTATGAACGAGATTTGGCTATCTATCCAAATCATTTTCGAACATAAAGAATTGATAGAAAAGGCCATAGAAACCATTGTTCAGGTAAGGGAAAAGTTGGGGGATATGCCCATATAAGCCTCCAATATTATCAGATTCCTTAATTCTAAATCTAAATATGAACTCAAAGAATTAGGAATTAGTCACAAGACTGCCACTATTTTGGAAGTCAAGAAAGATTTACTAAAGGGAACCTCATTGATCAATTGCAGGAAAGATGTGAAACACTAGAGCTGGTAGTGAATAGGTTTTGTAACAGAATTGAAGCATTAATCCAGACAGGGTTGCCCAACATATATGTGATTAATGATAAATTGATCACTTAGGAAGATTATGTTTTGAGGATGAAGGAAATGGCTAGAAGTAGTGTCAAGTTCAGTGGCATAAAATGCAATATGATAGCCAGAGCATTTTTAGAAACCATGGCAAATGACTTCTACATCCAGAATGATGTAAAACATGTTTTTACAGTGAAGCCAACTTTTGCAAAATATATTGAGGTTGATGAGATTTACCAGAGGGTAATTAAATTAACCATAACAGATAAAAAAATGTGGGAATAGCTTTGAGATTTAATGGATTAAAGGGAAATTCGGATGCAGTAAAACAACAACCAACACAACAACAAGCACCCCAGACAACACAACAATGAAACACATTTTTTAGGTTGATTCATCAATGGAATCCACCAAAATAGAGCCACCTTTCCATGTTGCTGTCTACGTTACCTATTTTTCTGTTAAAGATAAATTGTAATGTTTAGAATAAGGCTAATAATACACAGTCAGTTGAGACAATGATTTTATAATTATTTGTATAAATGCTTCACTGTTTGAAGTATTAAGGGTTGATTTATAAATATGATTTCCTCTGCAAATTGTAATTTTTTGAAATTGTTGGAAGCATCAATAATATAGAGACATTTTCACATGATTCATGTGATGTACAATTTGGTGATGTGTTTCTTTAGTTTATATGTTTAAACATTGTTTTCCTTCCTATGTTACTATGAAAATCTCAATTACTTAACATGAATTGTGATGAATAGGACATCTTACATAGAGAACCCTATTCTTGCTGTTAGTAATTTTCATGTTTTCTGTTGAAGTCAAATTAAGGAATTCTTAATTTCTCCTTGATTTCTAATGAATATTACATTTCTGCTATTTGATAACCCATCTAAACTTTTGAAAAGATCCAATTAGTGCAACCTAGCTTTCCCTGTGAAACTCCTCTAAAATTTGATACCAAATCCAGTTAAATCTTCAGACTCTATAGTAAAACGGAATTATAGCAATTAAATCAACCAAACCATTCAATCAAAACAATTAGTACAGTCATAACTAGCCTAAAATTTACATAAAATAAGTTAAATTTTATAGAGAGATCCCTCTCTGAGGCTGGAAGGGCTAGATCCCAGCTTCCAAAGTGGTTTTCATGTTGTCCTATGTGTTTACACCCTCAACATCCGAAATACATAATGAAAACATAATTATCAAGAAAGAGGAATCAAACCCTAATTCTTTTAAGCATTTATTTGTCAACATGGTATCAAGGCTAAGGTGAAAGAATATCTAATTGAGGATCACTTCGTTGGCAATCATTTGAAGGAAGGAAAATAAATCTTGGAAGGAAAGGTTACCCGTCAATGGCAAGTTACTTGAAAATGGGACTCAATATTGTGAGAATTGCAGGAATCTAGATTGGAAGGATGATCTACAATCTATCTAGGAGAGTCAAGAGTGAAGGATTATTGGCTGCATTTACAGGTACACTTGATGATGATAATGCATGGATCATTGATAGTGGAGCCTCAAGACATATGATGGGGTAATGTAGAAAACTTCATACTCTATCAAGGGAGCCATCATCACATGTAGAGGAGCTAGGAGACAACAAAAATTATGCAGTCAAGGGTCATAGATATACATAATTGAAGCAAGAAAGTGGAGCAAAACTACACCTCGACAATATCCTCTATGTCCTAGGTCTGAAAAAGAATTTACTTTCCATTTCTAGTTTAGAGTATAAAGGAGATATGGTTAATTTTGTAGATGGTGAAGTTTTGGTTTGGGGAAAGGGTTCAAGTATTGAAAAGGAAAATGTTATTGGAGTTCATGAAGGAAGATTAGATAGAGTTAAAACACCATCTCCTCAATCCCTAGTTCACATGGAGATTAATCCTATCGAAATTTTGCATAGAAGATATGTGCATATTCGTTACAAGACAATACCCTCTCTTAGTCAAATGGTAAAGGGCATCCCCAACATCAAGGAAGATCATGGATTATGCCAGGGATGTGTTTCAAGAAAGAATACCAGGAAACCTTTTACAATCAGTGACACAAGGCCTAAGCAGGCATTAGACCTCATTCATTCCAATGTATGTAGTCCCATGTCTACTAAATCTCTTGGAGACCATCTTTAATATGCGACCTTCATTGATGATCACTATAGAAATACATGGATCTACCTTCTCAACGAAAAGGATGAAGTATTTAAAATTTTCAAGGAATTTAGATCTGAAGTTGAGACTTAAAGAAAGATGAAGTCTTTGAGATATGAAAATGGAGGGGAATATAGTTCAAAAGAACTTATTGCATATTTTAAAGAAGGATGTATTAATAGGAAGCTAATTGTTCCCTACAACCATGAACATAATGGAGTATTAGAAAGGAAGAATAGAACCATTGCATAATTCATAAGGACAATGATATTTGATTAAGATCTACCAAAATTTCTATGGGGAGAAGCAAACATGATGACAATATACATAAAAATAGATGTCCGCATAGAATCCTTAATAATATGATACTGGAAGAAGCATTCATAGGGAGGAAGCCATGTTTATACCATCTCTAAATATGTGGGTGTCTCACATATATCCATGTTCCTAAAGATAAGCCAAAGAAGTTAGAATCTACAAGTATAAAAAGGTACCTTTGTTGTTTATATCCTTTCATCAAAGGCTTATAAAATATATATAAAGGAAGGGAGGCAAATTGAAGTTAGCATGGATGTTATATTTGATGAAAAATATTCTTACAAAAGATCTAAGGATATACCAACTGAATATGGTGAAGAAGATGTATCATTATTTGAAGAAGAAGACCATCATGTAGAAATTTGATAGTAATTGCAACTGCTCAAGATTTCAAGCTAAAAACAAGAGACATAATTCTACTCCATTGATCTGCAGAATAAAAATCCCAATTGATAACAACATGCATAGACATGAAATAACGAAAAATGCAAATACATGGTGATTTGTAGGGGAACATGACTAGGAAAAACCCCTCAAGCATCTTTTCATTAATCAGTTGAATAATGAAACTATTACGATTGTTTTCTCCAACTCTAAGCACAATGCACAAAAGAATAATTGTTCTCTCTGCTCAATGAGAAACTCTAGCCAACACTTAGCTAATTAGTTGCTCACCAATCCTCATATTTCCTTGCACAATTCCTGAGGAAATTGGCCCCTAAAAGATAGGAATTTCCTCCAAATTGATTGCACAATTCTCAAGGATTGATCATTGGCTGCATGCAACACTTGTACACTCATAAGTAGTTTACAACTGATGTTACATTTCCTTGTCATCTCCACTTCAGCTCAGGAAATAGAATTCCTTGCATGCACTGGTTATTTTGAGTTGATTGATTAGTTAACTAACAAATCCTTGATTTAGATTATTGTCTCACTACACAACTGACATTAAACTGACTCCAACAATAGTTAGAAGTGAGTTAACTGAATACAATTGAAAATAACTGAGCTGGATTATTTAAATTTACCAATCACACATTCATAACTGAACTCCAAGACCTCTAAATCTAATTTATTGAGCTAACTAAGTGACAAGTTCCATGCCACACTAGTTAACTACCTCCTAGTCATCCTGTTGATATGGAAATTCGATTTACTCAATTTGACTAAGGCTAAAGTCAAATTTAACCTTTCTTGCTACATTTTTTCAACACTCTCTCTTAGCAAGAAAGGGATTTTTCACCACCCCTATCCTGCACTTGTGGGATTCAGATTTACCTCTTGAAAATTGCTTTCTCAAGATTTCAACATCTTCCTCCTCAGCTGGAATGTATTGTAGCAACATAATTCTCCTATGCACACAATCCCAGATTCTTAGAGAGCTTAATGCAACTATGATTATCACAATATATCTTTGTCAGATACATCTCCTGACTGAATAGTCCCAGAAGTATTTTCCTCATGTAGATTGCTCCATATCTTACTTGACTTGCAACCATGTATTCAACGCCCCCCTAGCTAAGTGCCATAGACCTCTCCTTCTTGTTGTACCATGTAACAACTACAATCCAACACTAAAGATAACACTTGATGTACTTTCCTTGATGGATGGACTCCTTGCCCAATCTCCATAGGTTAAGCCTTGCAGCTTCACTCCCTTTATCTATCTATACCATAATCTATACTAGTTAGTGCCTCTAAGGTACTGTAATACATCGTTTGCTACCTTCCAATATAATTTGGTAGGCCTCACCATAGCTTGGCTAAGTTGGTTGACTGCATAACACATGTCGAATGATTTGTTCATAAGATACATCAATGAATCCACAATCTTCCTGTAATGGTAGAATGAACGTCCTCACCTAAAGAAGCATACTCCTTCCTCTAGTTTGTATCTAGAGGTGTGTCCATGGGCTTACAATTATCCATGTGAAATCTCTGAAATATCTTTATAGAATACTTGCCTTAAGACACAAAAAAATTACCATCACCCTGCCATACTTCCAGCCCAAGGAAGTAATGCACGAGGACTATGTATTTCATCTCAAATTCCCTTCCAAGATATTCTTTACAAGAGTAGATCAACTGCTCATCGCCTGTCAATATTAAATCATCAACATATAAAATAAGAATAAGAAACTTACCATCTACCACATTGTGATATACGTTCACATCTACCTCACTTTTGGTGAAGCCCGATCCTTTGAGATAACTGTCAATTCAAGTGTACCATGCCCAAGGGGCCTATTTGATACCATAAAATAATCTCTTGAGTCTAAGTACATTTGACTCCCAATCATATGTCTCAAATACTTCTAGCTACTTTATTTAAATTTCCTCCTCATCAACACCATTTAGAAGGGAAGTCTTCACATCCTTCTAGAGGATTTTCGACTCCATCTGTGCATCCAATTCTAGAATGGATCTGATTGAGGAATATCTCACAACTGGAGCAAAGGTTTCCTCATAGTCCACTCCCTTTAGATCAGATAATCCCGTGGCTACAAATCTTGCCTTGTACTTATCAATGCTTCCATTAGCTACATGTTTCACTTTGTAGATCCATATGGAACCAACCATTGATTTCCCTTATGGTCTCGGCACCACCTCCCATACATTATTCTTCATGATGGATTCATATTCTTCCACCATGGAATTAGCCCAAAAAGCCTATGAAAATCCTTCCTCAAATGAAGAAGCCTCTATATCAATGAGCTCCATCATGAGAATCATGTACCCATTGTACCTATTAAGTGACCTCCTCTACTTGTGTTGTGATGTAGGGGCTCCCACATTCTCCCCAGTATCCTGTAATAATCTATCAACTTCTCTAGTTATCTTTCTCCCCTCTCTAGAAGATTCTAGTTGAGTTAGTACCTCTACTATGTCTCCTATCTTATCCTCTGCATGTGGCTTCTCCACAACCACCTGAAGCTCATTCTAAGGCTCCTCCTTTAGAGCTAGAAGGGATACTCAACTCTTGTTCTAGAGGGAATCTCTTAGCCTTCTCCTCATCGAACATGATCCGTCTCCTTAAAATTTTCATCCTCAGTGAAGGAAAATACACCTAATAATTGTGTGGAGTTTCAATGTATCCTACAAAAACTACAAAATTTTTTGTAGGCTCAAGTTTCTTCCTTGAATCCTTGGAGACATGACAATAAACTGAAGCTCCAAAGATTATGAAATGAGACACATCAGGATTTATCCCAGAGTAGCCTTCCCCCGATTTGATCATATCAAGTATTCTATGAGGAGTTTGGTTCTGCAAGTATACCTTTGTGTTTCCTTATTCTACCCATAGATGCAATGACAAACTCTGGTCATTCAACATGGCCCTCGTTGCTTCCACTATGCTCTTGTTCTTCCTCTCAGCTACGCCATTTTGTTGTGGGCTATGGGGCACTATCAACTCTATTCAAATACCTTCCTTTTCATATAAATACTAGAAGGCATGTGAAAAAATTCACCTCCATTGTCACCCCTGAGAGCTTTCACGTTCTTCCCAGTCTCCTTCTCAACCAGTTCCTCGAATTCAAGAAATTTTGAGAAAAATTCAGTTGTCTTTCGCATGAAGAAGATACAACATTTTATAGAGAAATCGTCAATAGAAATAACATAGTAGTTATGTTTTTTTGTGGAAGCTATAAAAAGGGGTCAAAAAACCATCATAGTGGAATCGCTCCAATTTTGCATTTTCTATGCAATCTTGGCCATTTGAATTTGACATATTTCCCCAGTGTGTGTCCCGTGAAGACATCTTGCTAGCCGATGGAACCTTTAGGGAGATCGATGATAATTTGTTGCATGATTTTTAATGCACCATGGTGTAGATGACCCGATATCCTATGCCAAAGTTCTCCAACATCTCAACTCTACACTTTTTCTTCCTTGTTGGTCAATGTAGCCCAATCTCCCACCTCAAGTTTTTATAGATTCTTAACTTGAACTCTAATCTACTTCACTTCCTCGGTAGTTATGTATCTCAGAAATATTTTCCATTTATTAAAAACAACATAATAGCCATGATCCTCCAAAATTTCTATAAATATTAAGTTCTTCTTCAACCCTGGTAAAAACATAACATCTTTGAGGTGAAGAGGAGAGGCTTTCTCCCTCTCAAAGGTGACAGTGTACTACAAGGAAAATACCTTCTAGTGGAGGTTATAACAAAGGTTTCTAGTGCTATAAAATTGGAAAAACTTGTCCAAGAAACATCCACTAAAAGATATGTTTGGGATAACAAATGTTTTAGGGAAGGTTTTAACAAAACTCCATCACAACTAAAAAAATCTAGGTGGCCAAAGGTTCTAGCGAATGTCTTTTTCTGATGTGCTTAATGGACCACATAGCACTAGGTGGAATACATAACTCAAAGCACCAATGTGTTGAATGCAAGGAATACAAGTGCATAATATATACCGCACCGATATTAGGAGATAAAAAAGACCTCAGGCATTCTTTTAAGGAATGACATTGGGGCACACAAACAAAATTTGTTGTATCATTGATTTTTTAAACTTGCAACATCGATGTGTATCGTATGGCCCAATTCATTAGTTATACGAAAGCACTGGTGTTGTTAGTTTCCATAATGCACCGAGATGGAAATAATACTTTGTAGGACCGGGGAGTTAGTTATATGAAAGAACTGGTGCATTAATAATTACAATGCACTAGGTGTTCATCTCAAACAAGACTGGTGCTTGAAGAGATAAACAAATTGGTGCTCTATTTTTCTTAAAAGGAACTAGGCATGAAAAATGATACTGTCACGGTCCTTTTATATAACATAAGGCACTATTATGTTTTTATATTATAGACATACCAGGTTTCTCAATGCCATTTTCTCTTTTTTGGAAATGTCGACCTGTGATAGTGCAATTACTGTAATTTTTAAATTTCATTCTTCATCAAAAAATCAATATATATCTTATAACAATATTCATATAAATTAAAATTTTATTAGTGCATTTTTATATGATGTTTGCATTTATTTGTTATATTATCAGATTTCACATCTCTTCATTATAATATTTAATCATCCACATATTTAATCAATAGTGTAACATTTCACAATGACATTGGATAACAGAATATAATAAATTAAAATGTATTTTATTATATATCAATAAGAGGCTTTTTGTCATGCAAAATGAGATTGTTATTGGTAACCCCTTGTCTCTCAATTCAAACACTATGTCCATTACATTAAAGAAAAAGTCTCATTTTCACAGACAATTATTTCAAAAAATACAAGAGGTTGCATTGGTATCCAAATCAATCATCATTCTGCATTGGAATTGTTGTGAGTGCTCAAGCTACCTCCATGACTTGGGTTACTTGGAGGAATGTTTTTTGATTGCATTGATTTTTTTCATCTTCTTTATCTTGGAGTTCCATATGCAAATATAAAAATAAAGTGCAATGAGTGCATCTACAATGGTGAGAATAATGAAAATTGAAATAAATAATATCCATCAATGTAAATCAAATAGCAATGTACGATAGTAAGAAGTGATTCATAAACTATGCACATTATTTCAAAACCAAGTCTCATGCTTTATTGCAACAAGTCTTCTTCTCATGTTTTTCCATACTTTGTTTCCTGCATGTTTTAAACCCCATTATAAATCATAGATTTAATATAAAGGATTTTTTTGTTCTATTAATTATATTCTTAGAGAAGTAAAACAACATAGATACTTACAAATTCCACATTAATTTTTGATATGCCAACATATACTCACAACCCTTATTTAACCCAATGTTAATCAATTCTTCCGATGACTCTTCTTTGTATGTTAGCACCTATTTGAATACATTCAAGGATAGTTGTTGTAAAACAACTTAAAATATACAAAAATGAAACCTTGAGTTGTTATCATGAAATATTAACAATTTATACTCACAAACTTTGGAAACAACACTTTTCTTGTTGTTATGTTTTATGTGATGAATGAGTTCCATCTTGTTTTCTTTTCTATAAGAGAATACTTGAAAATTAATATTTAATGCTAAAATGTTTTCTTATATGTACAAAGTCAATCATGATTACATACATTTCAAGCACATTGGTGTTGAAATGTCTCCTCATGTGATGCAATTATGTCCATTTCTTTCACCCTCTCGTTATACACCTTTTGGGACATTCCTACTGGCATGTTTCACATATCAACGTGTTGATCATTTGGGATTTTCATAATCTTTATGAAAAAAGTAATAAACTATTTTTATAATGATATATGAAAAATAAGTATAACAAAATTGATATTAATAAATGAATGGTTAGTAGTAATATATACATATAATTCTAGAAATTCATTTTATACAATTAGGAATATTTCCTTTTGAATGATTCTTTTTGTTGTTGCATGTTTTTTCAATTGAAAGTCTAATGTTTCATTGACCATTGCTCCGAAAATGTTTTTTTTAGTTTAGATATAATTTGGTTCTTAGAATCATTGGATTTATTTTTCTATCATAATCGGAAAGTATCATTCCATTATATCCCTCATAGTTATGTAAAAGAATTCACCCCTTTCATTAACCTGCAACGCCACTCTAGATGAGCTAAGGACAAGTTCATCGTCATTTACATGTTTTATAATTTTTCTTTTCTTAGAATGACATTAAAATTTTCCTTCATTGTTTCTCCCTATAGACCATTAAACTTATATCAATTAATATATTGTTTGAAACATGTTACATAATATTGTTAAGTATATTATTAATGAAAAAAAAAATCATATTGAATGGTCTCTTAGTGGATCCAAAATATTTTATAGCTCCATAGTGCTCTCAGTAAGTCTCTATTGCAAATGATCTCTCTTTAAATTAAACCCTAATAGAAATTGTGAAATTTTTTATTAGTAAAATAAACAACAAAATTTAAAATTTTTACTATGCAGGTTTTTGAGTGAATCACCATACTCTTCAGCTTCTGATCTTTTGAATAGTTCTGCTGCTCCAAAGTATTATGTTGTTGCACAATGCTCCTAGTATATCTCTCTTGCAAATCACTCACTTGAAATTTTGGGTAAAATAATGAAATGGCGAATAACTTTTTACTATTTAAAATATTTTATGAAATGAGATTTTGAAAAGTCAATTGCTGCTCATTTTTTAATTTTGAGAAATTGAAAAAAAATCATGTTTTTTTTTTTCAATTTCTCCATACATCAATGCATTCAATATTCAAGTGCACCAGTGTGTTTATATAAAAAGTGCACCGACATTGTTGGGGCACCAAATTTTTTCATTGCACCAACATGATACACTTTTTTTTCTCGAAATCTTGAAAGGTTGTAGTTTATTTTTTTAACGCAATGGTGTGATTTCTATTTAAAAACATCGATGATCTAATTGTTATAAGAGCACCGAGTTGGTTGAATTGATTTTTATTTTTTAAAATCGGGAAATAGGTGTGTAGCAAGGCTGTTTTTTTTAACTCATCGGTGCATTTTTGTAGAAGAGCACTGATATGATAACATATTTTTTTTGAAATGGAAGAAATCATTGCAGGTATTATTTGAACAACTCAATGTTGTTAATTTTTTAAATATGTCAGTGCACTTTGTTCTTATAAGCTCAACGATTGGGTTTAAAACCTATCTAAAATTTTAATTTCACATTAAATGCTATTTTAATCTCAAATTATCCTTTAGGATGCATCCACATGAATTACAATAGTTCATAATATACATTTTCCACTTAAAGCCACCTTAATCTTGAAAAACAGTTTGAAAACTATATTGAAATCCATGTTGTGGTTATATAGTAATCGAGATTAGTTTTGGATATGCACACAAATTTGTATTTCTGATTTTTCTCAAATGCAGAGACGAAATATTAATAATATCAAATGGCCAATTCTTCAAATTCCAGCTTGTTCCATATTTCTAATCACAGTCCTTCACAGAGTTCTCCCTTTCCATCTCTATTAAGTTTAAATTTTATTCATATTTCGATTATCTAATTGATTTTTTTTTTTTTTAATTCATATCAATTTGAATAAAAATGTATCCAAATTTACAAGAACTCGATTCAAAATCGAGTTCAGATGCAAAAAATATTACTCCACATTTGAAAAACATAGAACTCTTATCAGGAATAACATATCACAAATAGTTAGTATATGAAAATGGGCAACATTTTCACCCTACCAATTGGAACATAGCATCTTCCAACGACAATCTTGGATCAATGATGGTAATAATTGTTTGATATATTATAATTTCAACAAACTAGTTGCATTGACGTGCTTACTAATATCATTGACATTGTACTAATGATGTTCACTATTTTTTGAAATTAAGACTCCAGTGATGATGAGTGACCCACCTACCATCTTCTGAAGCACCCCACTACAATTTCAAGTTGGAACAAGACAACATTAAGAGCAAGAATGAGAGAGGGCACATACAAAGAATGGTTGAACCTATAGAGTTTTCCCACTGTAGATCAATAGATTATGCAATATACTAAAGAAAAATACTTGATCTACCTCTACAAGGAAACTTGCAGAAGCAGAATTGATTTTGAGAAAGATCAAATAGAACACATATAACAGAGAATGAGAAAGCAATCACACATGAACAAAGAAGAATACTCTGTGGAAAGACTCAGCTAAAATCCCTGATCTCTGTATTATCATACAATTGGAAATATGTCCAGATTACGCAAAGCTTTAGCTCACAAGCTATCCATCTCTCAATAAAATCCCTCAGTGTTGCTCATAGATAGAATAGACAACACATATGCCTTCCTTTAGTCCTGCAAGCCTCCTATTTCACTGCATAGTTTCTCCTGAGTCGTCTGGTTGGCACCTGTGTGAATTGACCTCTCACACAACTATCAAGCTTATAAGTAATCGTGCAATCTCCAAGGAATGAATTCCTTCTACATGCAAGAGATATCCTCAACGGAATATTCCTGCAACTAATAGTACACTGTCCCATCATCTAATCTCAACTCAGTCTCTGACTGAACTGACATGCATGAGTTATTTATGAGAGAATATTTAGTTATCTGAAGTGCATCAGTTACATGCATGCATGCATTAACTAACTAAACTCACAATCAGTTCCACAAACTGTTGGAACTAATCTAACTGGACTTAACTCAGTTAACTGACCTAACTAATTATAACTGAATGTACAACTCATCCTGATCTCCTTAATCAAGGGATAACTTCCTCAATCAAAGGGGAAACTGTTGCATGCCTTCACATTGACTTAATGTTTGATTTTCTACAACTAATTAACTCAATATGAATTAATTAATTATTTTACAAACAACTGTTAAAATCAAATTCTAATTCTAATTCTCAATTTTAGTTCAGGACTAACTAAAATTGGAATGTATCCTGAAATGCTATTTACAGCAGTGTTATTTTTAGCATTTCTTGTTGTTATTTTCAAGACTCTCTCTCAATAAGAAAGGGATTATCAGTCACCACAATCCTGTCTCTGTGGAACTCGAACTTGCATTTTGACAATGCCTTAGTCAAAATATCTGCATCCTCTTCCTTGGTCGAAATATACAACAAAAACATGATCCTATTCACCACATAGTCTCGAAGATGATGATACTGGATATTGATGTGCTTGGACCTATAATGAAATACTGTATTCTCAGAGAGTTTGATACAACTTGGATTATCACAGTAGATCATAGTTGGATCCATCCTCTGACCAAACAATCCAACTAGAATCTTCCGCATCCAAATGGCCTGACATGTTGCTTGACTAGCAACCATGTATTCAGCCTCTGCTGAGCTAAGTGCAACTGACCTCTGTTTCCTGCTGTACTAAGAAACTGCAGCTGAACCAAGGTTGAAGATTCTTCCTGAAGTGCGCTTTCGGTCTGATGGACTCCCTACACAATCTACATTGAATCCCTGAAGCTTCACTCCCTCTGTTTGTCTGTACCATAATCCATACTAATATGTGTCTCTGAGGTATCTTAGCACATGCTTCGCTGCCTTCCAAAACAGCTTGTTAGGTTGAACCATAGCTTGACTCAGCTGGTTCACCGCAAAGCATAAATCTTGTCATGTGTTCACTAGATACATCATTGAAGCCACAAGTTATCGATAAACAGTAGTAGCTACTACCTCACCTGAGGTAGCATCCTCCTTCCTCCAGTTACCAACTAGAGGATTATGCATGGGCTTGCACTTTTCCCTGTGGAATCACCTGAGTATCTCATTGGCATACTTGCCTTGAGACACAAACACTTCCCCATCCTTCTGCCACACTTCCATGACTAGAAAGTAGTGCATAAGACCCATCTCTTTCATCTCGAACTATCTTACAAGGTCCTCCTTGCAAGACTTGATCAACTAATTATCACCTATCAAAATCAGATCATCAACATAAAGAATAATGATCAATGGCTTACCTTCTACCATGATGTGGTATAGGTTCACATCTGCTTCACTCTTGGTGAAGCGCAACCCAGTGAAATAGTTGTCGATCCTAGTGTACCAAACATGAGGTGCTTGCTTCAGCTCATACAAAGCCCTCGTGAGTTGACATACATGTGACTCATAATCGAAGGTCTCAAATCCTTCTGGCTCAATTATCAGGCCCTCCTTTTACTCTTAAAATGTTGTCATCAGGTCTCAACATGACTTTGAGAGCTTGGAAGCATATATTTCTAAATGATGTGTATTGAGGCATGAAAAACTAATTTAATGAGGCATGGAAACCTACTATGCTCTTATAAAAGGACTATTGCTGAAAATTTGTTAGGAAGAATCCTATGCTTAGATTTTCAAACAATGATGGGTTGGGATGTATTTGTTTTAAAGATCTGCAAAAGGTACATGAAAAATGAAATACTGGATTCTTGAGACATTTGTGAAGGTCAATTTCAATGGTTTCACTTAGACTTCTCATAGGAGAATGACTGACTTCAACTGAATTTGGGTTCCCAAAAGAAGAAAATAGGAAACAATTTAAACTTCAGAACATGACCTTTATTCTATTTTATTTAGATGAAAAGAAAAGCTATTTGAATTTTTTTTTAAATGATCATAAACAAAATATGTGACACTAGGAAGGGGTAACCCTTGAGTTACTAATGTACTGTGTTGTTAAACAATGATGGGTTGGGATGAATTTGTTTCAAAGATGCAATCCTTAGAAACATAAGGAATAGCATTCAAGAGAAATTGTTGAGTGAGGAGGTATCTCCTATGACAATAAGAAAATTGTTTCATATTCTTCCCTCCAATTCAGTCTATATATATGTTTTCTGAATAAGTTGATCTCAATGTTTATTAGCTTTCCATTCTTGATCCATGTTGATCCTCCAAATGCTCAAAATTCAATAGTATTAGATGCCCATGAAACCAATGCCAAGTCAAAGAGCTCATTTCATTGATTATGATGGTATGTTCGGTTTTCAACATGGGCTCTGTATGAGGGAGAAAATGCACTCTGAAGTTTTGTCCAAATAGGAAAAAAATGGGCTAGAACATGCCAAGTGGCAGTCTTAGAATAGGGCACATGTAAATCTCATAGTAGGGCATCTGACAGTCAAAATACCAAGTGGAGAGGTCAAACTACCAAGGTGTGAGTCGAAATTGCGACCACCATGCCGACACCACAAAAGATTACTAATAGACCACCCATGTCTTTGTTATACAATGGGTGTAAGACTATATTTAAATGTTAATTGAATTGGCTATGGTGGAAAGCTTTGGCGGAGCCCCCCATATCTGGAAGGCCCGCCAAACCCTCGGTTTGTTTATTGGCGCTACCAGAAAACACTAACGGAGTCTCCAAACTTGGTGTGGGTGAAACTATAATACAACATTGATTCCTATGTTAAAACATTTGTTATAACCCATATTCCAAACTCCATGATAGGCAAGATTATATCTATGTTAAAACATATGGTTATTAACCATATGTCATATATGGTCAAGGGTTATCACAAATGTGCTATGGGGATACTATATTTGTCGTCGCCGGTGTAATTTTTAAACTATATTCCATGTATAATATTCTGTTGTGTCGAAGTGGTATGTTGAAAATTTGGATATGATCCTGTAGACAATGTTGGACCCAACAAAATTAAAGGGATCACCCCGATATGAATTCCCAACTAGACCTCACACCCTTTGGTATGGGAGTCACATCTAGTATGATGGCCCGGTTGCCATTATCTTAAAGATTTGCCTCAACCCTTACTTGTCAGCATAGGAGAGTGCTCTGCTTTGTCTTCCGAGAGGTGAGGTTCACATGCCTGGTGATTGTAAGTATCACTTCTACCAATGGTTCTTTCACCATAGATGGAGAGGGTGGGAGTGAGTCCCAAGTCGGTTGGGAGAAGTCCCAACTTTTCTAGGAACACACAACACTACAAGACATGCATAGCTTCCAACGAAACAATCCACACGGATGTGGTAGTCACAACACACATGGGAAGATAATATGTATAACACTCAGCAAATTAGTCCACGCGAGTACGACGGTTCTTATAGCAAGTTTTATGTGACATGTTTGTATGATGTCTCGGAGAGTAGTAAAAATGGGCGAGACAACGTTAACAACATATACAACACATTTTCATTAACATAATGTATTACAACAAGTGAATTAGCTCAAGTGTTAAACACATGTTAAAGCAACATATATTACAAGTGTTCAAGATTAGTCTTACAATAGTTACAATACATGTGTGAAAACCTGCTAGCTTGCTAGCAAGCTTCTGAATTAAGCGAAGGTTCCAAGGCACATCCTTAAACCATATATCACTAACCCTGTGAGTGGGGTGTTGGAGCCAATACTTACTCCTCAAAGAAAAGATCAGAGTCTCTCAAGGCTATGTCGGAGGAGCTGACGTGAAAATTTCTTTGCATGTACAAATGAGGGGGTATTTATAGGCAAGGGTGAAACTAACCCTTGTGGCTGTTCGAATACCATCATGACTGTTTGACTTCCATCACTTTTTGACTTTACATGACTCTTCATACAACAAGTGGATCTCTTGGAATCCTATGTTACATTACATTGATTGACAATACGAATCACGGTAGAGATGTGGACGACATGATTCATTTCAAGACATGACATGATAGTGGTGGTACATTCATGTTGTTGCTGGTATGCATGTCGAGTTGTAGTGTTTTTGGGTGATGGATGTCCTCGTGGTGTGTCACACCTTTACCTCCACATGGAAAAGTGTGCAGAGTCTTTGATGGTCATTGGTTCGCTTGATGTTATATTCACACATTTCTCCTTGCTTGTATGTTGGTTAGCTCAATAGGTTTGTCCGTTCCGCAAACACATCTTTGCATGATCTTCCGTTCACGATCACATCTCTTTGCATGCATCGTTTTTTCATTTGTTGGAGAAGATGTCCTTCTGCATGTGCTCCCTTTGTTCATCCCAACCATCATCATGCCATGTTTCTTTGTGTACCTATATCTGTAGTCACCCATGATGAGATGACGTCAGATCCATAAACCTCCTAGTCTACCATGATGCATGATCGTTTCGAATGTGGGTGACTGTGAGAGGAGACAAGGTTGCAAGTTGGGATGGAGGACAAAACTACGCAGTTTTTGGGAGGAATAGTCTGGGCTGCAGGAAGGTTGGGCAGGAACAATCTGTCGAGTTATCGGAATGAGCGGGTAGCGGGAGCTTGGCAGCCAGAACTGCACAATTCTTGAGGGGAGCTTGCAATTAGCTACTGGGTCACTAGTAGCAAAAACTAGTAGTCAGCTATTGGGAGCTTAGCAGCAAAAATTGTGCAATTCCTATAGGGAACTGGCACTTAGCTGCTGGAGCTTAGCAGCAAAAATTGTTCAATTCCTAGAGGGAACTGGTAGTCGGCTTCTAGGAGCTACTTGCAGGAAAAATTACGATGATGCTACGAGGTTGCCATGTTGATCACCTCTGTGTAGTTTCTAGGTTGAGCGGACTATTGGGCAGTAGAGGGTGTGCTCAAGAAAACCACACAATTTTTGGTGCTTCTACTCTGTTCTGGGTGAAAGTCAATTGAGTCGATGGTATGGCTATCAAAGGAGAGTCCGGTCGTCAAAAACTCAGCAAAGTGACTAAGTGTATCAATGAGTGAAAGATGCATACATGATCTTGAAAACACAAACTTACGTCACTTGACAACGAGATGACTAAAACCATCTAGACATGCATGCTTAACATGACTAACCGATGGAGTCAACGAAAAGCGCAACACTTGTGATTGATCATTGGTTGACCATGATGACGCACAACAATGTATGTGACTCTATGTGTGAAAATGATAGATGTTTACATAACAAACACAACATGTACACATGAAGCGAAGACCTTGATTATGAACAAAGCATGGTTGCAAGCATGACATTGAAATCAACATGCAAAAGCTATAGGTGGAATGATCAAGAAAGGTGGGTGCAGGGACTCACATGAGCTTACGCAGTGAACCCGAGTGCATGCAGTCATCAAGTAAAATTCTCAAAGGAGGCTCTGAAATTTGATGTAGGCCAAAAATTTGGAGGGCGGTTGTAGCCGCTGCAACACTCGGCGACACACTGGTAGAACTCTAGCTTCTCTATTTCAGTTCATTGATAACATAGGGCCTTGGTCTCTTAGGGAGTATTGAATCATTGTGCAAGTTACTTTAGCTTCCCACTTACCCATGAACATACATTGTTCACATTTTTCCAACTCAGTCAAGGACAATCAAAGTTTAAGCTTGATCACAGTGTTTCGAAATTAGGAAGGGTAGTTTAGATTACAAGTTTAATATTTTCAAAGTATAAGCTCTCATCTATGGTGTTTCTCCACTACCAACAGGCCTAGACAAAACCCCAGTAGATTCACATAGGAAAACACGCATTGCTCCACTTCTGTCGAGCCTGGTTAGTACCCCGTTGGAGTTTCATGCTTCACCTCTCTGCGCAGGAAGCCTTTCTCTTCTTTCACCTTTGTATATTTTAAAGACAATTGTACATAGGCACTTATTTATTTTTGGGGTGAAAGAGGGATCCTGAATTATTGAGAGCAGAATAGTAAATTTTCTTTACACGGGGATGCACGTCAAGTTCAACCATGCAGATATACAGATTGTGTGTGAGAAATGAGATCTAATTTGGTTTGGCGGGCTTACCAAAGTCATGAGGTCTGACATAAGCATCAACGGACATTGAAGTGCCTCGAATCCCTGTCACGTCCCAAAACTTTCCAGAATTGAAAAATTGCATTTTGAGATGTGAACCAGATCATGCATGGCTTGAGGATGGTCGTTGTTACTAATTTCAAAACTTCTCTCAGGATGACAACCATCTCTGTCACAGGCTTCATCAAAATTTTCGGCAAGCTGAGCTGTTGAGTTGTCTTCATGCAACACATAAGATGATGAAGAGTGGGAAGAGTCCTATGTGTCGAGAATTTTTTCATCATGGACAACCTCATTGCCTTGTGTCGATCAAGGACATAACTCATGGGATGAAGAAGCATGAGAACGTGGAATATCTCTGACACATGTTGATGTGCTATGAATGATAGGACATAACGGCAAGTGAGGTGTACACAAAGCTTCAATATGGATGTTTCATTTTACTGGTTCAACTTCTAGATCTCAGTTAGAGTGTACATGAGATGACAGTAGATCATATGATGTGATTGAGTGTTCATCATAACATATGGAAGCATGGGAGTGATGACAGCCCAATACTTGAGGTTGATCGAAAGAATTGATTGTGCATGATGTCTCACCAAGATTCGTGGATCAAGAATGGAGGCTTAATGTTTTGAGAGGTATTGATTATGTATTCATCATCCTGCCCTCCATTTGTATGATGAGACTACCTTGCACATGATTGCAACTTCAACCAGCAACTTGATAATCAAGAGAGTCCATGCAGCTAGTTTATGAAGCAGACCACTCAAGCAAGTCATGGTGTAAGGATCCATGGATTGTAGATGATGGATGATGGCACAAATGAAGAGTAGAATCAAGAGTTGGGTTATGAACAGTGATGTCCTCTTGCGAAATGGAGGGATGAGTTTTCTCCATAGACTTTTTGAACCATTTTGGAATTTCCTCCGTTGGGGCAGGAGACTGCGAAGCGGATGGGTTAGGAACATGCTGTACAGATTTCTCAGCTTTGCAACCATTGCAAGGGGATGCCCACTGCTCAAATTTCTTAAATTTGTGGTTGCTACGAGGGGGAACCATCTTCAAGACATGAGGTGTCTCATGATCTGCAAATGTCGAGGAAGAAGGAAAATTAGGAGGTTCACCATTTAGGGAGACATGAACCAAATGTTTTAGCTCATAGCTCATGAAGTCAAGGTCCAACAAACCGATCAAGAATTTTGTGACATAGGTGAAGGAAGTGGGTAGCCAAGTCCTCAACTGATTCACCAGGCTTCATTATTAAATGAGAGATTCTTTCATAGACAAATTGGTGGTCACACTCATCGAAGGCTTAATGGAGTTCCTTAAGGAAAGTGAGAAGGGAATGGACAGATGTAAGTGGAAAGGTATGACACCACAGACTAGCATGATCTTCAAGGGTGAGGAAGAAGAGTATGCAAACAAGCCCATCACTATCAATTTCATGGGATTCATAGAAATGAAGAAAATCATAAATGTGCTCGGTTACGGACATTTTGTCCTCACCGTCAAACTTTAACAAGGACAAGTGATCAAGAAGCTCATCAGGGATTTATAGCTAATTAAGGGAAAAATGAGAGAATCACCCCAGGAACATGAATGGTGTATTATTCATTGGGTAAGAGATTCAACCCATATGTATGAGCTCAGCTCTTCATCCGACCCTCCTTCTACTGCCAAAAATGTTGACGGTGTTGTATCTACCAACATTCAGGGGGTCACCCCATATGAAGTCCCAACTAGAACTCACACCATTTGGTGTGGGAGTCCCATCCAGTATGATGGCCTGGTTGCCATTACCTTAAAGATTTGCCTCAACTCTTACTTGTCATCACACGAGAGTGGTATGCTTTGTCTTTGGAGAAGTGAGGTTCATGTGCTTGGTGATTGTAAGTGTCACTTGTGTCATGGTTCTTTCACCGTAGAGGGAGAGGGTGGGAGTGAGTCCCAAGTTGGTTGGGAGAAGTCCTAACTCTGCTAGGAACACAAAGCACAACCGGACATGCAAAGCTTCCAACAGAAAAATCCACACGGATGTGATATTCACAACACACAAGGGAAGATAACACGTATAACACTCGGCAAATTAGTCCATGCGAGTATAATGATTGTTATAGAAATTTTTATGTGCAAGTTTTGTCTGATGTCTGGGAGAGTAGTCAACATGGGCGAGACAACATTAACATCATATACAATACATTTTCATTAATATATATATATGTTTTACAACAAGTGAATTAGTTCAAGTGTTAAAAATAGGTTAAAAAAACATGTATTACTAGTATTCAAGATTAGTCTTACAATAATTATAATACATGTGTGAAAACATGCTAGCATGTTAGCAGGATTCTGAATTAAGTGAAGGTTCCAAGACACATCACTACACCATATATCACTAACCCTGTGAGCGGGGCATTTGAGCCACTAATTACTCATCAAAGAAAAGATTACAAACTCTCAAGGCTATGTGGGACAAGCTGAGGTGAAAGGTCCTTTACATGTACAAATGAGGGGGTATTTATAGCCAATTGTGAAACTGACCCTTGTGGTTGTTCAACTACCCTCAGGAATATTTGACTTCCATGACTCTTCGACTTTACATGACTCTTCATACAACAAGTGGGTATCTTGGGCTTCCATGTTACATTACATTTATTGATAATACAACCCACGGTAGATATGTGGACGACATGACTCATGACAGACTTGACATGAGAGTGTTGGTACATTCATGTTGTTGTTGGTATGCATGTTGAGCTGTAGTGTTGCTGGGTGATGGATGTCCTCATGGTATGTCAGAGCTTTACCTCCACATAGGAAAGTGCGCAGAGTCTTCCACGGTCTTTGGCTCGCTTGATGTTACATTGACACAATGCTCCTTGCTCGTATGTTGGTAAGTTCGACAAGTTCTTTCATTCACGAAAGGTGCTTTTTCGTCCGTTTGTCCATCCATGAACACATGTTGCATGTTTGATCGTTCGTCCATCTGCAAACACATCTTTGAATGATCATCCATTCACGAGCACATCTCTTTGCATGCATCGTTTTTTTGTCCATTGGAGAGAATATCCTTCTGCATGTGTTCCCTTTGTTCATCTCATCCATCATCGCGCCATGTTTGTTTATGTACCTATATCTCTAGTCACTCATGACGGGATGACATCAAATCCATAAACATCCTAGTCTACCATGATGCATGATTTTTTTGGATGTAGATGATTGAGAGAGGAGACAAGGTTGCGAGCTAGGATGGAGGCTCCGGGCACTGCTGACGAAAATTGTGCAGGAGTGACTAGGTGATGAACATGGGCGATTCGGATCCACAATGACTGTCTGCGGGGTTAGCTCAGCTACGGAAAAAACTATGCCATTTATGGGAGGAACAGTACAGGTTGTGGGAAGGTTGGGCAGGCAAACTCTGCGTAGTTTCTGGAATGAGCAGGCAGTGGGAGCTTGGCAACGTGAACTGCGTAATTCCATAGGGGAACTAGCAGTTAATTGTTAGGTCACTGGCAAAAAAAACTACACAATTCCTTATGGGAGCTGGCAGTCAGCTGTTGGGAGCTTGGAAGAAAAAACTACACAATTCCTACAGGGAACTAGTAGTCAACTGGTGGAGCTTGGCAGCAAAAACTGTGTAATTGCTGGAGGGAAATGGAAATCAGCTGCCGGGAGTTGTTGGCAGGGAAAACTATGTTGATGATTGGAGGTTGGCCTATTGATCACCTCTACGCAGTTTCTGAGCTGAGCTGAGTAGACCACTGGGCAGTAGAGGGCTTGCTCATGAAAACTACGCAGTTTTATTGGTGAGCAATCGTTCGACTAACTGGAAAAAATGAGCAATTTTCTTAGGGAGACAGGGACAGGCACTAGGTGTCTTTCAGGCGTATCTATGAAGTTTTATCATTGATTGGAGTGGGCATGGTTTGTAGCCTCTGCAGAATTTTTGAGGGGAGCTAATCCTAGGGCAACTACCAAGTCAAACTCTTCGGTTGACTAGTATGAAGGTTGATTGGTCTGCTTGCGGGCAACACAGCCTCAAATAGCTTGCTTTGTGCTTTTGCATTGTTATGGGTGACAGTCAATCGATTCAATGGTGGGGTGATGGTGTGGCTGTCAGAGGGGAATCCAGTCATCAGAAATTCAACAAAGAAACTAAGTGTGTGAACGAGTGAAAGATGCATAAGTGATCTTGCAAAGACACACTTATATGACTTGACGACAAGACAAATCAAACCATCCAGACATGCATCCTCAACGTCACTGACCGATGGTGTGAATGACAAGTGTGACACTTGTGATTGATCATTGGGTTACCATGACGATGCTTGCACGACACTGTCTATGACTCCATGTGTGAGCGTGAAGGATGTTTACATAGCGAGCACAGCATGTACACATGAAGCGAAGACCTTGAGTATGACCAGAACATTGTTGTAAGCATGACATTGACATCAACATGCAAAAGATATAGATGGAATGATCAAGCAAGGTGGGTGCGAGGACTAACACAAGCTCACGAGGTGAACCCAAGTGTGTGTAGTCATCAAGTAAAACTCTCAAAGGAGGTTCCGAAATTAGATGTAGACCAAAATTTTGGAGGGTGGTTGTAGCCGCTACAACAGATCCATATATTACATATGGAGCATAGTTATAACGTATTATTGCGTTTTACCAATCAAATCTCGGGAGGCCCATGGGCTTGTCCCCACGACCTCTATGGGTTATTTAAAATGATTTTCCAATGCGCCAAGGTCATAGATGATATAATGTGAAGCTGAGAGTATTGTTTTGTACAGTGTGTGTAAATGCCTTTTGAGGTATAACTTTGCCAATATTGGGGATTTTTGTAATTTGAAATTTACGTTGGGAAGCAGAGACCGATGCCTATCAGTTGACAGTAGTCATTGATGCCTATGAGCAGATTCGAGAATGGAGAATTTTGATGTAAAGAAACTTTATGAGCATTTTCAATACATCGGACGCCCATTCGAAGCGGATCTGGAGATGTAGTCCAGGAGGAAGAAACTCCATCATCAAAGTTGTTGCGTTTGCTTCTTATTTTTATTTTTCATAGTTGATTTCAACTTTCAAGTTTTATGTTTAAGGCACTTAAAAATCGATTTTTCCTCATTTATTCACATAAAGGCAACCTTAGTCAATATTTGGTGAAATTGTGCAAATAGTCAATTCTGTTGTTTTTGCATCAATTCTTCTCTACTACTTTTACCTATGCTACCACCCTATGGCTTTTCCTTTGCAACATCAGGTGTAATTTCTAGTTTAATTTTTTTTATAATTAATATTAATTTAAAATAAAGTTTGTTTTTAGTTTTTTAGCTTTGGAAAATTAAGTGAGTTTTTATGATTTTTTAATTTAGCATACTAAGATGTATTATGAAGTAAGTATTTTGATGGTTATTATGAATTGATGTTTATAAGTCTTTACTCACTAATTAATTTATATATCTTCCCTAATTTAATTAATCTTAATGATTTTTGAATTTTGGAAATATAAGATATATCATGAAACAATGATTTCAATGTTTATAAACATTATCTAGCCATTTAATTTATATAGCTTAGATAGTTACAATTTTTTTTTAATATACGTGTTTAATTTAAATATTTATTCTTTATATAAATAATAGTAATAATTTATAATAAAATTACAATTTAGTTCATTTTTATAATAATTTTTCAACAATATGAAATTATAAATTAATCTCTATCTAATTTTACTAATAATCTAATTTATATTTATATAATTATAATAATTATAATAATTATATATATATATATATATAGATATATATATATATATATATATATATATATATATATATATATATATATATATATATATATATTTGTAATATTTATTTATAATAAATTCAATTTTGAAATAAATTATTTAATAATTATTTTATTTTCATTTATGAACTTTTAGGGTGGATTCTTCAAAATTTCCCTAGTTAAGATCTCTTAGGCTTTCACTTGTTTTGATAAGATTAATGGTCTAGGTAACCACCAAAAAATCATTTTTTTTTGCATTTCATAATTAATCAAGATTCAAACCCTACCTACAATCATGATGTCAACAATGTCAGCTATGGTTATGGATGTAAAAAAAAAATAGAAAACAATAAGAAGTAAACAATTATGTTTGACCACGAGTCAACTGGACTACGAAAACAAAGAAAATGAAAGAATTAACAATTATGTTTGCCCACGTCAACTAGACTACAATGTCAACTTGAAATACACCGAGGATAATTGATAAGGGTGACCAATCTGAAATGCTTCAGCATTGACCATAATTACCCAATTACAAAGTCAACGAAAATCTCCTCTTCAATGTTTGTGTGGCAGTATTTTGACATTGAAAGGTGTGATGAAGGATGTATTTATGAGTGAATATTGGATGCATTTATAGAGATGATCCATGATAAAGGAAGGTGTGGAAGGATGCAAATAAATGAAAAGAAATGCCTTTATAGAGAGATGATCCATGACAGGCTTTCTGGAGGCCATGGCATTATCGTCTCCTGGCATTATCGTCTCCATGTTAGCTACTGGAGCTTGCTAGCAAAAACTGCACAATTTCTGGAGGGAACTGGAAGTTAGCTACCGGGAGCTACTAGTGGGGAAAATTGTGCTGATGCTAAGAGGCTGCCCTATTGATCACCTTTGTGCAGTTTCTAAGCTGAGCAGACTGCTAGGCAGTACAGGGCATCCTCATGAAAACTATGCATGTTTTGGTGCTTTTGCGTTGTTCTAGGTGACAGTCAATCGAGTCGATGGCTGGGTGTTGGTCTGGATATCAAAGGAGAATCTGGTCGTCAAAACTTCAACAAAGAGACTAAGTGTATCAACAAGTAAAATATGCATACGTGATATTGCAAACACACACTTACATGACTTGACAACGAGATCACTGAAACCATCCAGATACGCATTCTTAACATCACTGACCGACGGTGTGAGTGAAAAGTTCAACACCTGTGATTGATCGTTAGTTGACCATGATGATGGTTGCGCGACTGTGTATGTGGTTCTGTTTGTGAACATGATAGATGTTTACATAGCGAACACAAAATGTACACACAAAGCGAAGACCTTGAGTATGACAAGAACACGGTCGCAAGCATGACATTGAAATCAACATGCAAAAGCTATAGGTGAAATGATCAAGAAAGGTGGGTGTGAGGACTCACATGAGTCCACAGAGTGAACCCGAGTGCGTGCAACCATCAAGTAAGACTCTGAAAGGAGGCTGTAAAATTGGATGCAGGCCAAACTTTTGGAGGGTGGTTATAGCTGCTACAACACTTAGCGACACACTGGTAGAACTCTAGCTTCTCTATTTCGGTTCATTGATTGCATAGGGCCTTGGTCTCTCGGGGAGTATTGAATCATTATGCTGGTTACTTTGGCTTCCCACTTACCCCATGATCATACATGGTTCACCTTTTGCCAATTCATTCAAACACAATCAAAATTTCAGCTTGATCACAGTGTTTCAAAATTGGGAAGGGTAGTTTAGCTCGCAAGTTTAAGATTTTCAGAGTATAAGTTCTAATCTCTAATGTTTCTCCACTACCAGCAGGCTTGGACAGAACCCCGGCGGAGTCACGGAGGAACACATGCATTGCTCCACTTCTCGCGATCTTAGTCAGTACCCCGGTGGACTTTCATGCTTCACCTATGTGCGCAGGAAGCCTTTCTCTTCTTTTGCCTTTGTATTTTTTAAAGAGGACTGTGCATATGAACTTATTTATTTTTGGGGTGGAAGAGGGATCCCAACTTATTGAGAGCACAAGAGGTTGTTCCTTCAGAGAAGCATGTAAGACCTCTGACATAGGTTTTCTCATTTAGATTCTCCCCTTCTCTGTTTCTACTAGTTGGATGAGCTTGAACACAGAGAGAAGAAGGCTGAGTACAAGCATGAGGCTTCCTAGTGTGGACATAGGTTCGTGGTTGGACGAAAACTTCCCCTGATGATATAGGTGGATGTTGGTGGCCACCCACCTATCCCATTTGGACCCCCATAACTGTCTCTTTCAGTTTTTCTGTTTCCTTAATTATAGCACAGTTTACTATTTTTAGCAGTCTTTCGGGTCCTAAACTTCCGGAACCATTTTGAGGCCCTAAACGACGTTTTTCGGGAAATCCACCGCAGCGATTTTTTTTTCTCAAAATCATCTTTTCCATCATAGTCCTCTGAGAGATCTTTCCAATGGGCTATCATGCACGTCAAACGAAGATAGTACGACCAATTTGCGACCCCGGGAAGTTGATGTACCAACTTACCCAAAAATGGGGCCCACAATTTGTCGTTTCATCTTCTAGGGTTAGGTTTTGGAATGTGAAGGGTTTTCCATTATTTCTCAAACATAAATAGGACCTCAAGCCTCATTGTAACATAGTTTTTGGAGAACAGTTCAGAGGCATGTAACCGACACATCTCTTCTCAGAGATAAGCTACCATCGCCCTAGCTGGGTTATTTCTATTTCTATTTGTAAGCATATTTCAGTATTTTACAGTAATGAAATGAAGTATTATTTCCACTGCATATTTTTCTTTATGGTTATCTCTGTATTTTATTGTGTTCCTCTTTAAATCCAGATCAGTGTTATCAGAGCGGTCTACTTTTTCTCTGTTTTTCTTTGCATGTCCCCAACGAGGTTGGGATATGAGTTAGGTCTGGAACTGGTCGAACATTTGCAAGACCAGCCTCGCAAATCTCGACGACCTCCCATGGCGGATGAGAAGAGAAAACGAGGTGGCAGGAGATCCTGTCAAAATCTTGCTCGAAGAAGCCCTCGAGCGACAAAGAAACACGATGATGGACAACTTTGCCCAAATCCTTCAGCGGCTACCTAGAGGCGATGCATCGACTTCCAACAGCTACTCTGGAAGTGCCACACCGTTTAAGGTACAAGTTAATTTTGAAATCCCCATCTTCGAGGGTCAAATAGACGCAGATGATGTAGATAAATGGTTAAATATGCTCGATGGGTATTTTTCTGTTGATGAATTTTCAAGTTGGGAAAAGATTGTTTTCGCTCTTCTCAAAGCAGCCCCCCACGTCAAGGACTGGTGGGAAACCTACTGCGAATAGACGGATGAAAGTACAGGTTCACTGTTTTAAGCCACACCCACTTGGAATGACTTCCGGGATGCCATCAAGGAGCAGTACTACCCTGTCAAAAGCTATGAGGACAAATAGATCAAATGGACCACACTGCGGCAGGGACGAGACTAATATGTGCCAGAGTTCACAAACATTTTTCATACCCTTCGCACACAATTGGGTATCAAATATTCTGAGCTGCATCTGGTACTCAAATACTGGGGCTGCCTACACAGATACATCTAGGAAGAGATGGAGTTCTTGAACATCTCCTCACTCGGCACAGCATACTGATACGCTGTCAAAATCGAGAAAAAGTTCAAACAGAAGAAGTGAGACTTTGGATCTACAAATCTAAAGCCCAAAGGACAAAGCCAAGGCAGGGTGACCCAAGACAACCTGTTGAAACCGCAAGAAAAGAACAACACCATGAAGCTGAAGAAGGACACAGGAAAGTGGTGTGAGTTCCACAAGAGTCCCACTCATAACACAAGTGAGTGTCGGACCAAGCAGTCGCTGGTGGCCGAGTTGAAGGCTTCCAAATCAGATGCATGTTCCAACTCTGAGTCAAAACCCGACAAGAGGAATGACAAGGGGAAGAAGATCCTTGATGCAAATCCCAGCGCCACTGTTGCTACTGCCAAGATCCAGAAAAATGAGCCCGAAGATCCAGAGGAGGGGGAACGTCTTTTCCACTCACAGGTGTAGGTGAAGGGTTCACCGCTGCAATTCATTATCGATAGTGGCAGCCAAAAGAACTCATTTTAGTAGAGGTCGTGAAGCGGTTGGGCCTACCAACTACACCACACCCATAGTTGTACAATATTGGTTGGCTTCACAAAGGACGAGATCTCAAAGTTCGCCAGCAGTGTCGCCTTCCCTACAGCATCAAGCCCTTCACAGACGAGGGATTGTGTGATGTTACACCTCTGGATGTTTGTGATGTACCATTAGGCCAGCCATACTTGTGGAGGGGACATGCTGTGTATGAGTCAAGGTCTCGCACTATCATCATTTCTTTCGATAATTCATTATACAAGATACCGGAGGTAGCCCCACCTACCGCCACCTCTTTGATCACTGCTAAGAAAGGCAGCAAGCTCATCTCACAGACTAGGAAATTTATTTTATGTCTGGTTCGCTCCCAATGTAAGGGGAAGATCGTTGCTACATCCATGATCCCCGTGAAGGGTTCCTCCACACAGCAGCAGCAACAGAGGGATACAGTTGTGACAGAACACAGGAACAACTTCTCCTTACCCGGAGGGGTACCACACAAGTTTTAGGTGGGTGACAAAGTTTGGTTACATTTGCAGAGGGAGTGCCTTACCAGAACCCATCAAAAACTCAGACCACTTCGACATGGTCCTTACACCAGTAACAAGGCTATGGGAAACAATGCTTTGAAGCACAACATTCCTCCATTCCTTCTCTTGCAGCGAGTGTTCAATGTGGACCATCGCCGACCATGCTCCCGACCATTTCTGGACACATCAGAGATTGCAGAACAGCTCACCAGAGACCCAGCTCAGTAGAAGCTTCCTCATCTCAGGGAGGAACTCAACGCAATGGGGACCATTGCTTCCTAAGGGGGAGGAATGATCCATTTGGATGTTGGTGGCCACCCACCTATCCCATTTAGACCCCCACCACTGTCTCTTTCAGTTTTTCTGTTTTCTTAATTATAGCAGAGTTTACTATTTTTAGCAGTTTTTCAGTTCCTCAACTTTCGGAGTCGTTTTGAGGCCCTAAACGACGTTTTTTGGGAAATCCACCACCAGAAATTTTATTTATTTATTTTTTCTGAAAATCACCTTTTCCGTCGTAGTCCTCAAAGAGATCTTCCCAACGGGCTATCATGCGTGTCAAATGGAGATAGTACGACCAATTTGCGACCCTAGGAAGTTGATGTACCAACTTACCCAGAAACGGGGCCCACAATTTGGCGTTTCATCTTCTAGGGATAGGTTTTGGAATGTGAAGGGTTTTCCATTGTTTCTCAACAATAAATAGGCCCTCGAGCCTCATTGTAACACATTTTTTGGAGAACAATTCAGAGGCATGTAGTCAACACATCTCTTCTCAGAGATAAGCTACCATCGCCCTAGCTGGGTTATTTCTATTTCTATTTGTAAGCATATTTCAGTATTTTACAGTAATGAAATGAAGTATTATTTCCACTGCATATTTTTCTTTATGGTTATCTCTGTATTTTATTGCGTTGTTGTTTAAATCCGGATCACCTGTGAATGGCTCATATTTTCTGTCAAGACTTCATTAGCCGAAGGTTATGACCAAGCACATATGAGATAGACATAAGGCTCAACAAGTGCTACAGTGTCACAAGTCCCTTCATATCTTAGCCACATACTCATTCAAAATCCAGAACGCAGTAGTTGGAAATACTTATTTCTGGAAACAAAAATAGTAATGTATTAAGCAAACCAGACAAACAAAAACAAAAATAATAAGCAAAGCAAACAAAATGAAAACTACAACAAGCAAACAAAGCAACCAACTCAAAAAGCAAATAATCATGCAAACCAAAAGCAAAGACAAGCGAAAAATCAAACACTACCCCTACTCCTACATTAAACGGTCAAGGTTATGTGAAATGAAATTTCCAATGAAACCACCATAGGCGTACCCAACTTGCAGTCACAAAGATAAGAGTGATTAAAAATGATAAAAAATAGTGTGCAATAGAAAATGGAAAAACTTGAAAAAATTTCACACGAGAGAGAAGGTCTCACATCTGGTCGAAAGAATGTGTCACAAGCACCCAACACACACGCTTACCTCTTCCATGACTACCATTTTTCGACAAACCTCAGAGGCCTCTTGCAAGTGCATGTTGTTCTGCACCAAGTTTCTTAGCGAGTGCGAGGAAGGACTGAAGCTTGTTACCTTCAACACGACTCACTAGATAATATTGTTCCAACCATTCAATGATTAAATCATAAAATTCATGATCGTTGTTTTCAAATATTCATGATCTTTGAGAAGATCGATTCCTAATTTGAGAGAGGGGATCACGATGGGAATATGATATGGATAGATAGATCTGGTCATTCTCGTAAGTCATGTCAAGACAGTGATGGTCTGCCATACTCATCAGTGTAGGCTGAGGTGCCTCACATGATTGATAGAAATTGAAGAATAAAAAAGTTACACGGTGAAAGTCATAGTGTGCGAAGCAATTGTCATTGGATGTAATGTTGGGAAAATGATAAACTGCATGACAACGGCCCAAGGTAGAAGAAAAATCAAACTAGTTGAGCAAGATGGTGGATTCCCAATTTGACACAAACAAGGAAATTTTTTTAACAATCATGCGAATGCTCTGAATGAGGGAAGCAAGTTCTATGTCCACTAGACATGATAGAACACCGACCTGCAACAGGTGAAAAAGTGTGCAGGCATCATGGTAATCACATAAGTGTAGAAACGATGTCAGCATTGTGAATGTGTGAAACTAGTTGGGGTGTGGTGAAATGAGACTAACTTGATTCATGTGATAGGTTGTGTGCTCATCATCACACATGTAGATTGCTGGTGTGATGAGTGGGAAGATTTGAGGTGCGAAATTTAAAAAACAACAATTGAGTTAATTATGAGAGAGAAAATTCGATAAGTATGATTCCAGATAAAGATATTCTTTGAGCTGATCAACTTCGTTGTCCCATGATTCAGTTAGGGATGGACACTCCCAACCCGAGTTAGATGTAAGAGAGGGGCATGAAGACGGACATGCTATAACAGACTCAAGGATTTGATCTTTAGCGAAAATCTAAAATTTTGAAATATCACACCCAGAATAGTAAATATTATTTACATGGGGATGCACGTCAAGTGCAACCATGTAGATATAGGGATTGTGAGTGAGAAACGAGACCTAATTTGGTTTGGTGGGCTTACCAGAGTCACGAGGTCTTGACATAACCATCAACAGACGTTGAAGTGCCTCTACTCCCTAGCACATCCCAAAACTTTCTAGAATTGGAAAATTGCATTTTGAGATGTGAACCATATCATTCATGGCTTAAGGATGGTTGTTGTTACTGATTTCAAAACTTCTCTTAGGATGAAAACCATCTCTATCACAGGATTCATCAAAATCTTCAGCAAGCTGAGCTGCTGAGTTGTCTTCATGCAACACACAAGATGATCACGAATGGGAAGAGTCCTATATGTTGAGACTTTTTTCATCGTGGACATCCTCATTGCCTTGTGTCGATCGAGGAGATAACTCATGGGATGAAGAAACAAGAGAACATGGAATATCTGTGACGCATGTTGATGCGTTGTGAATGATAGGACATAACGACAAGTGAGGTGCAGAGTAAGCTTTGATCTATATGTTTTCTTTTACTGGAGTGCCTTCCAAGTCTTAGTTAGAGTGTACAAGACATGACAGTAGATCATATGATGTGCTTGGGCATTCATCACAACATACGAAAGTGTGGGAGTGATGAAAACCCAAGATTGGAGGTTGATCAAAAGAATTGATTGTGCATGACGTCTCACCAAGATTCGTTGATCAAGAATCGATCAAGAATGGAGGCTTAATGTTTTGAGAGGTATTAATTTTGTCTTCATCGTCCTGCCCCTCTGTTTGTATGATGAGACCTCCTTGCACATGACAAAAACTTGAGCCAACAACTTGAGAATCAAGAGAGTGCACGCAGCTAGCTTGCGAAGAAGATCACTCAAGCCAGTCATGGTGCAAGGAGCCATGGCTTGTAGATGATGGATGATGGAATAGATAAATATTAGACTCAAGACTTGTGTTATGAACGGTGATGTCCTCTTGCAGAATGGAGGGATGAGTTTTCACCACAGGATTTCTAAACCATTCTGGAATTTCCTCTGTTGGGGTAGGAGACATCCAAGTAGATGGATTAGGAACATGTTGTGCAAATTTCTAAGCTTTTCAACCGCTATGAGGAGGTACCCGCTGCGAAAATTTCTTAAATTTGTGGTTGATGCGAGGGGGCAGCCTCTTCAAGACATGAGGCATCTCGTGATCTGTAAGGGTCATGGAAGAAGGAAAATTAGGAGGTTCATTGTTTCGGGACACATGAACCAATTGATTCAGCTCTTAGCTCATGAATTCAAGGTCGAACAAACTGATTAGGAATTTTGTGACATAGGTGAAGGAAGCGGGTAGCCAAGTCCTCAACTGATTCTCTAGGCTTCATTCTTAAATAAGAGATTCTTTCATAAACATTTTGGTGGTCACACTCATCGAAGGCTTGATGGGGGACCTTGAGAAAAGTGAGAAGGGAATGGACAGAAGTAGGTGGCCAGGTATGACACCACTGGTTAGCATGACCTTCAAGGGTGAGGAAGAAGAGTACGCAAACAAGCTCATCAATATCGATTTCATGAGATTCAAAGAAATGAAGAAAATCAGAAATGTGCTCGGTTACGAACGTTTTGTCCTCACTGTCAAACTTTAACAAGGACAAGTGATCGAGAAGCTGATCGGGGATTTATAACTGATTAAGGGAGAAATGAGAGAAACAACCCAGGAGCATGAATTGTGTATTATTCATTGGGTAAGAGATTCAACCCAGATGTACAAGCTCAACTTTTCATCTCGCCCTCCTTCTACTACGAGAAATGTTGATGGTGTTGGACATGCCAACATTTAGGGGATCACCCCATATGAAGTCCCAACTAGAACTCACAACATTTGGTGTGGGAGTCCCATCCACTATGATGACCTAGTAGCCATTAATCTAAAATATTTGCCTCAACTCTTACATGTCAGCACAAGAGAGTGGTCTGCTTTGTCTTTCAAGAAGTGAGGTCCATGCGCGTGGTGATTGTAAGTGTCACTTGTGTCAATGGTTCTTTCAATGTATAGGGAGACGGTGGGAGTGAGTCCCAAGTTGATTGGGAGAAGTCCCAACTCTACTACGAACACAAAACAAAACAAGACAATACATAGCTTCCGACATAAAAATCCATATGGATGTGGTAGTCACAGCACACAAGGGAAGATAACACAGATAACACTCAACAAATTAGTCCACGCAAGTACAATGATTGTTATAGCAAGTTTTATGTGAAAGGTTTGTCTGATGTCTAGGAGAGTAGTCAACATAGACGAGACAACGTTAACATCATACACAACACATTTTCATTAACATATATGTATCACAACAAGTGAATTAGTTCAAGTGTTAAACACAGGTTAAAGAAACATGTATTACAAGTTTTCAAGATTAGTCTTAAAATAGTTATAATACATATGTGAAAATTTGCTGGCATGTTAACAGGATTCTGAATTAAGTGAAGGTTGCAAGACACATTGTTACACCATATTTCACTAACCCTGTGAGCGGGGCATTCGAGCCACTACTTACTCCCCAAAGAAAAGCTTACAGACTCTCAAGGCTATGTGGGAGGAGCTGAGGTGAAAAGTCCTTTTCATGTACAAATGAGGGGGTTTTTATAGCCAAGGGTGAAATTGACCCTTGTCGCTGTTCGACTACCATCATTACTCTACGACTTCCATGAATTTTCAACCTTACATGACTCTTCATACAACAAGTGGGTATCCTAGGCTTCCATGTTACAATACATTGATTGATAATATGGATCACAGTAGATATGTGAAAAACATGACTCATGACAAGAATTGACATGACATTGGTGGTACATTCATGCTGTTACTGGTATGCATGTCGAGCTATAGTGATGTTGGGTGATGGATGTCCTCATGGTGTGTCACTGCTTTACCTCCACATGGAAAAGTGCATGGAGTCTTCGACGGTCTTTGGTTCACTTGATGTTACATTCACACATTGCTCCTTGCTTGTATGTTGGTAAGATCGATAGGTTCGTTCGTTCATAAAAATGTTGCTTGTTCGTCTGTCCGTCCGTCCATGAACACATGTTGCATGTTTGCTCATCCATCTGTCTACGAACACATCTTTGCATGATCATCTGCTCACGAGCACACCTCTTTGCATCCATCATTTGTTCATCCATTGGCAAACATATCCTTCTACATGTGCTCCCTTTGTTCATTCCATCCATTGCCCCACCATGTTTGTTTGTGTACTTGTATCTGCAAATCACTCATGACGAGATCACATCAAATCCATAAACCTCCTAGTCTACCATGATGCATGATTGTTTCAGATACAGGTGACTGGGAGAGGAGAAAAGGTTGTGAGCTAGGATGGAGGCTCTGGGCACTGCTGATGAAAACTATGTAGGAGTTACTAGGTGATGAAGATGGGCGATCCGGATTGACAGTGACTGTTCGTGCGGTCTAGCACAACTAGAGGACAAAATTGCGCATTTATGGGAGGAACAGTGCGGATTGCGGGAAGGCTGTGTAGGCAGAATATGTGTATTTTCCTGAATGAGCAAGAAGTGGAATCTTGGCACCGAGAACTGCGCAATTCCTCAGGAGAACTACCAGTCAGTTGCTAGGTCACTGGGAGCAAAAACTACACAATTCCTTAGGGGAGCTCGCAGTCAGCTGTCGGGAGCTTGGCAGAAAAGATTGTGCAGTTCCTAGAGGGAACTGGCAGTCAACTGATGGAGCTTGGCAGCAAAAACTATGTAATTCCTGGGGGGAAGTGGCAGTCGACTGCTCGGAGCTGCTGGTGGGGAAAAATATGGTGATGCTAGGAGGCTTACCTGCTGATCATCTCTGCGTAATTTCGGAACTAGGCAGAGTACTAGGCAGCAGAGGGCTTGCTCATGAAAACTACGTAGTTTTCTGGGTGAGCAGTTGGTCAGATGATTGGAGGGTTGACTGGAAAACTTGCACAATTTTCTTAGGGAGATAGGGACAAGAACTACGTGTCTGTCCAGTTTTCTCAGTGAGTGGAGTGGGCAAGGTCTGTAGCCTCTGCGTAACTTTTTAGGAGAGTTAGTCCTGACGTGGCTACCGGGTCAAACTATTTGGTTGACCAATATGAAGGTTAATTGGTCTACTTGCGATGGCAAGAAAAT
Source organism: Pinus tabuliformis (assembly GCA_031772625.1). NCBI lineage: Eukaryota > Viridiplantae > Streptophyta > Pinopsida > Pinales > Pinaceae > Pinus > Pinus tabuliformis. The sequence continues at coordinate 637,997,439 of CM062820.1, read as the reverse complement.
GGTGTGGCTATGAGAGGGGAGTCCAATCATCAGAAATTCAGCAAAGAAACTAAGTGTATGAACAAGTGAAAGATGCATACATGATCTTGTAAACACACACCTACATGACTTGACAACGCGACGACTCAAACCATCCAGACACACATGCTCAACATGACTGGCCGATGGTGTGAGCGACAAGCAAGACTCTTGTGATTGATGATTGGTTGACCATGATGATGCTTTCACAACAGTGTCTGTGACTCCATGTGTGAGCGCGAAGGATGTTTACATAGCGAGCACAACATGTACACACGAAACGAAGGCCTTGAGTATGACTAGAACATGGTTGCAAGCATGACATTAACATCACCATGCAAAAGCTATCGGTGGAATGGTTAAGCAAGGTGGGTGCAAGGACTCACACAAGCTTTCAGAATGAACCCGAGTGCGCGTAGTCATCAAGTAAAACTCTCAAAGGAGGCTCCAAAATTAGATGCAGGCCAAAATTTTGGAGGGTGGTTGTAGCTACTACAACAGATCCACATATTACATATGGCGAATAGTTATAACGTATTACTATGTTTTACCAATTAAATCTCGAGAGGCCCACGGGCTTGACCCCGGGACCTCTGTGGGTTATTTAAAAGGATCTGCCAATGCGCGAAGGCCATAGGAGATGCAATGTGAAGTTGAGAGTATTGTTTTGTACAGTGTTTGTAAATGCCTTTTGAGGTATAACTTGGCCAATATTAGGCCTTTTTGTAGTATGAAAGTTACATTGAGAAGCTGAGACTTATGCCTATCAATTGATAGTAGTCATTGATGCTTGTGAGCAGATTCGAGAATGGAGAATTTTGATGTAAAGAGAATTCTATGAGTATTTTCAATACATCAGACGCCCCTTGGAAGCAGAACCAGAGATGTAGTCGAGAAGGAACGAACTCCGTCATTAAATTTTTTGTGTTTTCTTCTTATTTCTGTTGTTCATGGTTGATTTCAAATTTCAAGTTTTATGTTTAAGGCCCTTAAAAATCAACTTTTCCTCATTTATTCACTTAAAGGCAACATTAGTCAATATTTGGTGAAATTGTGCAAATAGTCAATTATGTTGTTTTTTTTTATCAATTCTTCTTTACTACTCTTACCTATGCTACCACATTAGGATGTTTCCTTCGCAACATCAGGTGTAATTTCTAGTTTAGCCTTTTTTATAATTAATATTAATTTAAAATAAAGTTTGTTTTTAATTTTTTTAGCTTTGGAAAATTAAGTGAGTTTTTATGATTTTTTTAATTTAACACACTAAGATGTATTATGAAGTGAGTGTTTTGCTGGTTATTATGAATTGATGTTTATAAGTGTTTATTCACTAATTAATGCATATATCTTCCCTAATTTAATTAATTTTAATGATTGCTAAATTTTGGAAATATAAGATATATCATGAATCAATGATTTCAATGTTTATAAACATTCTCTAACCATTTAATTTATATAGCTTAAATAATTACATTATTTTTCTAAATATATGTGTTTAATTTAGATATTTATTGTCTATATAAATAATAATAATTTATAATAAAATGACAATTTAATTATTTTTATAATAGTTTTTTAATCATATCAAATTATAAATTTCCTTTCATCTATTTTTACTAATAATCTAATTTATATAATTATAATATTTGTTTATATATATATATATATATATATGTAAACATTTATTTATAATAAATTTAATTTTAAAATAAATTATTAATAATTGTTTTATTTTCATTTATAAACTTTGAGGGTGGATTTTGCAAAATTTCCCTAGTTAAGATCTCTGAGGCTTTCACTTGTTCTGATAAGATTAATTGTCTAGGTAACCACCAAAAAATAATTTTTTTTGCATTTCATAATTAATCTGTAAAATTCTTAACTGACAGCCCAAAGATCATCAATACCGAATATTTCACAAACAGAACTTTATGTGAGATGACATACCTTGATCAACAGCGGAAGATGTAATGGCTACCATCTACTTTGATCTGACTCCTGACTGTTCCTCTTCTTCAGAATTCGGTTTCTCTCCTCTTGCCCTCACTTTCTTTATGTGCTTCTTGATGGAGAAGAATGCAACTCTTGTGTGTGGGAGAGAGAGGACCCAATCCTTTATATATTATTTAACTCTAATCTGGTACGTCCATCATATACCAATTCAACGCTTAAGATCTAATGCTTTAGATTAGAAACTTCTTTAGGATAAAATCTAAATGCTTTAAGATTAGATCGGGTCACATTAAGATTAGAAACTGCTTTAACGTTAAAAAGCAATGAGCCTTTTGCTGTTTCTAATAGCAGTTTCTAACATTCTCCCACTTGACCCGACTATTCATAATATTAAGTGTTGAACATCATACTATGATAAATTGCTGAGAGTTATGGCGGTTGTGCACTATTAATTCAATGCATTCCCTTCCATATACTACAATACCAGCAATCCATCAATTCATACTCATAATTTATATAAAACAGCATAATGGTCCACATAATGTCTTATATCATAATGATTAAACATAATATCTTTATAAGACTCTTTCTTGTTTAAAATTACATAAAATACGTATTACTACATTAAAACAAGAAACACATGATTGTATATCAGAAACACATAAAAGAGCTCAGAATGTCACACATCAATTATCATTAATACAACCAAGACCCATTCTTTGAACATGTTCCTTAAATTGTCTTGGTTGTAACCCTTTCGTCAAAGGGTCTGTAATCATAAGTTCTGTCCTGATGTGCATGATTGACATTCTTTGTTTCTGAACCTCATCTTTCACAACAAGATACTTCAGTTCCATATGTTTGGCACCTTTAGAGTACTTGTCGTTCTTTGAGAAAAATACTGTTGCAGAGTTATCACAATAAATTTTCAGCGGCTTGCTAATGGTGTCGACAACCGCAAGTCCTGAAATAAAGTTCCGCAACCATAATGCATGAATTGTGGCTTCAAAATATGCCACAAATTCTGCCTCCATAGTGGATGAAGCAACGATAGTCTGTTTCGCACTTTTCCATGATATGGCACCTTGAGCAAACATAAACAGGTAACCAAAAGTCGATTTTCTAGTATCGATGCATCCAGCAAAATCTGAATCGCTATATCCAATCACTTCCGATTCATTGGATGAGCATGTAATCTTTCGTTGAGAGAAATTCCTTAGTCTAATGCAATATACTTAAATTATTTGCAGCAAGCAAGACGTCATCAACATAAAGGACCAGATAAATAAACTTGCTCCCACTGATCTTTTGGTATATACAGTGATCAACCGTATTTTCCTTAATACCAAAAGATGTTATAATGGTATTGAACTTAATATACCACTGCCGGGATGCTTGTTTAAGCCCATATATTGACTTCTTAAGTTTACACACCAATTGTTCTTTACTTTCTACAGAAAAACCTCCAGGTTGATCCATATAAACATCCTCATCAAGATCTCCATTCAGAAAAGCTGTTTTCACATCCATTTGATGCAACTCCAAATCATAATGAGCTACTAATGTCATTATTATTCTTAGTGAGTCCTTTTTCGAAACAGGAGAAAATGTCTCCTTGTAATCAACACCATCTTTCTGAGTGTAACCCTTAGCAACAAGTCTAGCTTTATACCGTTTGATATTACCACTAGAGTCGTGTTTGGTTTTAAAAACCCATTTGCATCCGACTCTTTTACAGCCATGTGGTAACTCAACGAGATCCCAAACTTCATTCTGTTGCATGGATTTCAGTTCTTCTTTCATGGAATTAATCCATTCCTTTGACTCTTTACTTTCTACAGCATGTGAAAACGAAACTGGATCCTTATTGATTCCAATATTAGAATCTGATTCTTGCATATAAACCACATAATCATTAGAAATAGCTGACCTACGATTTCTTTGAGGTCTTCTTAATGCTACTTGTTGTGGTTCATGCATATCAGCATTATGTAAGTCATTTCCTTCAGGAAGTACTTCTTCATTTATATGTTGTTCATTATCATCATGCTGTTATACAACAGCTGGAACAACATTTGGAGTAATAGTAGATGGAGGAACTATTCTAGGTAATGTAACATTTACCCTTGTTTCCTTTATTTCTACTATTTCTCTTCTAGTACTCCCACTGACTTCACCATTCTCAATGAATCTTGCATTACCAGTTTCTAATTGCCTCTCAACTTCATTTACAAACGTCTCAAGGACATTCACAAATATCAGTGTGTATTAGTTCAAGAAGCTGGCTGCTTCTAGTGGCTCCTTTCTTATTATGTTATTATGTTTGGTTTGTTTACCTTTAATACAATCCACACATAATTCTAGATCACTAAAGTCCAAATTTGACAAAATTTCATTACTTACTAATCTCATCATTCTTTCTTTGGATATATGACCTAGTCGTTTATGCCACAAGAAAGCAGAATTTTCATTCAACATGCTACGTTTTCATCCAACATTATTTACTACATTCAACAAGGAATTCGCATAAGTGTCATTCAGTTTCAATTTATATAAACCATCAATTAGAATACCAGAACCAACATTATCAGCATTCTTATATAAATCGAAACAACCATATCCAATCATACATCTAAAACCAGAAATATCCAACTTACTTACGGAAATAAGGTTTCTAGATAATGAAGGTACATAAAGGGTACTGTATAAGTCTAATACATATCCACTTTCTAGAATTAGACGATAAGTCCCAATGCCTTCAATTGAAGATTTCATTCCGTTTCCCATAAAGAGAAAACGATCTTCATTTGGATTTATGGTTCGGATCGTAAGAAATCCCTGCATATTATTGGAAACATGAGTTGTAGCACCAGTATCAAGCCACCATGTATTAATAGGAACATCAACTAAATTTGATTCAAAACACACGAAAGATAGATAATTACCTTTCTTTTCGAACCAAGCTTTCCTTTTCGGACAGTCACTTTGATAATGTCCTTTCTTTTTACAGAAATGACATTGAACATCCTTTAGTTCCTTCTTTTCCTTATCCTGCCCATTCTTAGCAGGTGCCTTTTTCTTCTTGAAACGACTTGATTTTCCTTTCTTTTCTTTACCAGCTTTATTACTCACAAAACTTACTGAGCGATTCACTTGATTTTTCAAACGTCCTTCTTCCTGAACAAGTCTACTGGCCAATTCATTAACATTCCACTTATCCTTTATAGTGTTATAGTTAATCTGAAAAGGTCCATATTCAGAAGGTAGCGAGTTCAGGATGAACTGGACAAGAAAAGAATCCTCTACTGTAAGTCCCAGGGAGTTTAACCTTGCTGCAAGATTAGTCATCTCTATAATGTGCTCTTGCATAGTTCGTGACCCATCAAACTTCATGGTCGTGAGTTCTGCCATAAGAGTACCAGCGAGTGACTTATCAGCTGAACGAAAACGCTCTTCCACAGACTGCATATATTCCTTAGCACTTTCTGTTTGTGGAATTGTTGACTTGATGTTGTTAGCAACAGTCATCTTAATAAACATAAGGCTCAATCTGTTATTGCGTTCCCATGCTTTATGGTGCGATTTTTCCACCTCAGTACTATCCCTTGTAAGAGAAGCAGGCTTATCCACAAGGAGTGCCAAGTCAAGATCCTGAATACCTAAATGGAAATTGACTTGTTCTTTCCATTCAGAAAAATTAACACCAGTGAACAATGTAACAGATGAAGCATGTGTATTCATGGTAACTCTTGCAAATTAAAAATGAAATCACTATAAGCTCATAACTAACGCGATTCAGATGTAGACATAATAGTATAATATAGCACTCCTTTGGGTAGATACTATCTTATACTTAACATAATTAAATACCAAAACATAAGCAGGTAATAAATATATTCAATCAAATAGAACTGACATCTTTGGATGATCAATATTTATTTAATCAAAATATCTATTAAACCTCATCATGTCAACTAGTTATAGAACAAGACTTTCCTTTGGGTAAGTTCTCAGGTTCTATCATTAGTGACGCCAGCTTTAATTGGTATTTTTATAACTGGCAATTTCTATCAATAATCGTTATGTCAATTATGCACTAAATGATTATTCTGATTTTGACCACTTTGGTGATCATAAATCTCATGTGCATAAATAATTTATAGCACATACCTTATGCAAAACAACATTCTGATTTTGACCACTTTGGTGATCATAAATCTCATGTGCATAAATAATTTATAACACATACCTTCTTAATGTGTAAATTGATTTTCTATAAAATATCAAAATATATATTTTCCCTCTTAAAATATATATACACAAAGTATATGTGATAAAGCTACATCACGGGTTTCTTTACATGTTGTGTTACGTTATTTATGTGGTACATTGAAACTTTATTAATAGCTTTATTTACACATTAAAATGTAAATCTATTTCGTTTAACAAAGATTTACACCAAAATCTTAATCTTCCCATCAAACACTTATGCGTTGATCTCATGTCTCAACAACATCCTTTTAAACATGTGTTGCAAATGCGGAAGCATAGACGATGCATGCAATGTGTTTGACAAAATTCCGCAACGAAATGTAGTGTCATGGACTACGCGGATTGCAGCTTATGCTAGGGATGGTTATGCCGAAGAGGCTTTGCAGTAATTCAAAATCCGCGATAGATGGACTGCAGCGATAGATGGACTGCACATACCGTCCTCTATATCTAACTTTAAACTTGAGGGCATGCAATATTATTCAAAACAACGGCGATATCTAACTTTAAATTGCCGGGCATGCAATACTATTCATTCCAACATACACAGCGAACATACAATGATATGGTGTGACCAAGCCCCCAAACACCGAATCCGCAATGCCGCGCAGAGTATCAATGGGTTGGACAGTGTACACAGTGGACATAGACTTCCGGATTCCATTGACACATTGGCATTTAATGGGTACCTTTAAGAACGAACCAGCGGGAAGGATTTGTGTTTGAGAATCAGAGGTCAGAGGATCGAATCCATTGGCACCTAGTATCGATAAAGGATCTACTCGAAATCGAGTAGCCACCTCTGAGACCTTCAAATCAGTTCGAAGCAAGTAAGCGACAAGGGAATCGCAGGTATCTGATCCATTGCATGGTTCGATTGTGGATTTCAATAGGGCTCTCGATGATACTAACAGCAACAAAAGGATTGATCATTTCATGAAACCCCCACAATTTCCCGAAGGCTCAATCACATGAGTAAAGCATAGAACAGATCAATTGCAATCATAGGAAATATTCAGTTATTGATTGTGGCTCTGATACCAAATGTAAAATTCTTAACTGACAGCCCAAAGATCATCAATACCGAATATTTCACAAACAGAACTTTATGTGAGATGACATACCTTGATCAACAGCGGAAGATGTAATGGCTGCCATCTACTTTGATCTGACTCCTGACTGTTCCTCTTCTTCAGAATTCGGTTTCTCTCCTCTTGCCCTCACTTTCTTTATGTGCTTCTTGATGGAGAAGAATGCAACTCTTGTGTGTGGGAGAGAGAGGACCCAATCCTTTATATATTATTTAACTCTAATCTGGTACGTCCATCATATACCAATTCAACGCTTAAGATCTAATGCTTTAGATTAGAAACTGCTTTAGGATAAAATCTAAATGCTTTAAGATTAGATCAGGTCACATTAAGATTAGAAACTGCTTTAACGTTAAAAAGCAATGAGCCTTTTGCTGTTTCTAATAACAGTTTCTAACATAATCAACATTCAATGTTTGTGCAGCAGTCTTTTGACATTGAAAGGTGTGATAAAGGATGTATTTTGAGTGGATGGCATTGGGAGGCTTCCTGGAGGCCATGGCATTGTCATCTCCATGGTGCGTTCAAAATACGGATTTGGAAAAAAATGGGCAGCGTGTAAGGTGACTGCAAATGGAAAATATCGCTGAGGTTTGTGGTCGCCGATGGCTGCCCTCTCCATATTAAAATATATCAATCAACTTATCTTTAAATATTTTATGAACAGTTTCTTTTTAAATGGTTAGTTTTTTTATTCATTTAAAATATATACGTTTTAGTCCATCTTTGCGGTGACTACAATGATCATGATTAATATGTTGTTTTCCTTGCGTTGTTAGAACAATAATCATAATTGACAAATTATATTAATTTTATTAATAATTAATATGATTAATTATTTTAAATAATTTAAAAGGTATCGTTTAAAGAGTTCACAATTTAGTTTGAATGATAAATTTCTTGCATGGAGGAAAAAAAATAATCATTGATGCGTTTGTAATATTTTTTATATAGAAATATCGAGAATTTTTTAAGGTGGTTTCTCATCTAGTTGAGATATCTTTATGTGTTAGGTGGGTAATTATTAATGAGTAGTTGATATATTCATTTTAATTAAATTTGATTTTACTTTTTTCGGGTGGAATGTGCGTTTGATTTTTATTTTAAAATAGAATTTCAAAAAACAATTATTATTGGATTTTTATAAGAGTGTGGATGAGTTATGGTGTAATTATGAAATAATGGTAGTCCCTCAGGTAGTTTGGAAAAGTATGTAAATATGTTATGTAAAATATTATGGCTTTTTTGGTTTGATCCCTTGAATTAACTTATGTCCATTTTAGGGGCAAGTGTGGTGCACCTCGTGGTTTTGATGGAGTCGAACAAAATGCACCCCATGTCACATGAGTACGAGACTACCTTAGTTTTTATTGCACTGGTCACAAAGAAAAACAAAAAAAACCTATGAAATAATGTTAGTTTAACCCTAATACTAGTGTAGGGTGATTCTTTCTGAACATTGTGTATGACTAGATTTTGTAGACATTGTGTATGAATAGATCAATCTAAGATTTTACAAAATTTATAGCTATGTAACCACGCACCATATATGCAAACCTTAAGGACCAAGCCATTTAGAAATGTAAGTTCAAAGAGTTATACTTGATCTTAACTTATGTTTTATTTTTTCTTTTTCCAAGTTACATAGGCTAGGTAAAACCTTGGAGTACTTTCCCTTATTATGAGGATGGCATCTAGGGTACACCCTAGAATCTCCAAGGAACAAGTCATTCAACAACAAGCCTCAAATCAATTACAACAATATACTCATTATGAGCTCAACATGTCACTTGCATGAATTGAACCTAGGTGGGGAGGATAACAATCATCCTCCCAACCATTGAGGCTCAACCCAATTGGCATTGTCTTAGCCTATGGTGTATCTATAGAAAGTATGATCATCTACACATAAAATATTAATCATAAAAAACTTTATTGAATGATTAGAAAGCATGCTGAAAATAATCATCCTAGCTACTACATATTCATTCAATTGTTGAAGTTGAACAATGCTCACAATGACATCTATGAGTAATCAGAATGAAGAAACACATAAAAATGATCTTGGTAATAATGAAATCACAATACATCATATAATAACAAATGGTTTTACTCGTGGCCTTTCATTGACTAGGGCCTTACTCAAGGAAGGCTAACAAACCCTTGAATAAACCATAAATTACCACTAATAAAATAAAGTTTTTCTTAACCAAAAATTTAGAAATTACATAACTATTTTGGAAGCACACAATACTTTGTTTCAATTTGATTGCAGAGGGAGAACCATTCAAACCAAAAGAACTTATTTAAGAGTTGTGACTTAGTTAACAATAAGGGACTCACTAGAAGGGATCAAAATACTTCACAATTACTGTATAGGAAAAAACAACATGTTTCCTTAATTAAAAACTATTGCTATTCATGGCTAGGCCATGGATCTTTGAACTCTAGCTTAACCATTTGGCTACCCCATGAGTCGCTTAACATCATACCAGTCAATGCCACAAAATGGGTGATAAGGTGCTTAAAATTAGTCCTTTTTCCCCCAAGGTTAAAAGATTTTGTATCATAATGAAAAGAAGGTTGTTTTGTGAAGAATTATCGTATCCATTATAGTAGTTGTGTGAAGATAGTCATTTAAATAACACTATGAATATTCTAGAACATCAATGTAAATCCTCAATTTGAAGTAGGCACAAACAACTTCATACCACAAGATCATTGTCAACAAATTAAATCAAGGATTCAAGTTAGATCCAACAATCATTATACACTCTGATCCTTAGTCTTGAAACAATTATTAAATAATACTTTGAGAATATTCCAAGTACATTAAGGGACTATTGGGTAGTTATACAGTACAAGGAAAACATCTTCTAGCAAAGGTTTTTGTGAATATTTTCAGCATTACAAGATTGGGGGAAATTGTAAAAAAAAAGCTAGAACCTTGGCTATTAGTAATAAAGGTTTCAATAAAGGTTTTTAATGGATTTTCACTATAACTAAAAATTTTGGGTTGTTGGAGCTTGTAGGAGAGATTTTTTTTCATTGTGCATATATTGATAGTGCACACTAGCGCACCAAATGCATATAACATGCACTAGTGCCTTATGAAAATATATACACTAGGGCTTATAAATATATCCATTAAACGCCATTGCAAACAACATATTTTTGAAGTTGCATTGTGTAATTTAGATATTGAAAGCACTAGGGTGCTTATAATAATAATAAGCAATAGGATGCTAGATAATGATATGTGTGGAGCTATAAAAAGGGTCTCTTTCACCTCTAGTTACCTCAGATTAAAATGTCAATCTAGGAACGTCTTGCTATTTCAAAAGAGTGACTCAGTCTGAGGCTTAGCACTTGTCAGAGTAATGCTCGTAGTAGAGCTACTTGAAGGCTACAAAAGTAAATGGCTGCATGTCTACAACTTAACTACTTCAAAAGGCTAAATCAAACCAAGCATTGCATCAGTCGAAGGTTCGGTAGCAATAACCCATCCTTTTCATAACTGACGAGAACAAATCTGAGGTCTGGGAGCTAGGTAGCAGATGCTGGGGCTCACTACAGCCTGAGAGGGTCCTTGATGAATATAAATGAAACGGCAAGTAAAGGAAATAACGATGAAATGGAACAACACATCAGCCAAGGGTTTGGTGGCAATAACCTATCCCTTTCATAACTGATGGGAGCAGATCAGAGGTCTGGGAGCCAAATAGCAGAAGCTGACACTCACTACAGCTTGAGTCTGTCCTTAAGAAATGGCAAGTAAATGAAACAACAAATCAGTAATCTTGAAATAGACCAGCAATTGAAATGGAACAGCAATTCAGAAATGGAACAACAACTAAAATAAACAATAACCAAGTTCATCAAGCTGTGATTCTATCTAACTACTCCAATCAAAACATCAATCCCGCAGTCTCAAAGAAATTACAATCCTAGAAACACAACGTGCTCAATCTTCTTCTGTTATTGATCTGAATAAATGCCTGTGATTGCATTTCAAGATATAAAAAGTAACATTCAATAATCATCTGAAATCAGATTTCCCAAGATAACTTGTCATAATGCTAAAACACAATCACCATGAACTATGTACTAGAGTGATACGATCCTGTAGAGATTAATCAACACTTTAATAAATTGGTAACAGAATGCAGTGTCAATATAAGACTTCAATTTGCAGGAACATTAAACAAGTTAAACATAACAGAGCATGTAATATAATGTTCATAAAACACAACAGATTACTAGATCACGCCTATTATCAAACCACACAGAAACCACGCGTAATGGTACAAGAGCAAGTGTCCTCCAGGGCTAGGCCCTTAGCCTCCAGGGGTACACCGGTTAAAGTTGATCCAGGATCAAAGATAAAAGAGTAACCAAGTCTGTATTAATGCATGAAATAAACTTACAGCAGAGCAAGTCTTAACAGGATATAAAGACCATAGTCTTGATCTGTTAACAAGGAATTACAATGGAACCTCCCCTATAGCCAACGATGCTATCTCTTATATAAGGATGATGACGAAGATATCTAGATACAAAAAATAGATAAAATAGCCATCCCTCAGGATCTAAGATCCTCAGGGATTCACAGAATCATTAACCCTGAGTCACTTCTTTCCTTTTCTACTCCGAACTGGTATCTCCGCTTCCTTTTCTGGGTTGGTCCGTTTTGATCTGGCCTGTTTGCGGTTCCCCGTCAAAGGGACAGCAGTTAGCTCCTCTTTGTCTTTCCCTTTGAGATGGCTAATTTTTGCTTTTCCTTCTTCCTACACGTAAGAACGACAATTATCAGTTTTGCCTATTAACCTCATGTGTTTCGTCATTATCTAAGTTTAAAATGCAGAAAGATTTGTATATCCTAATGAAAAAGATACTGAAATAACCATCAAAACATATGTTCTTTGAGACTCTACACACCCCCCAGCTTACCCTTTTTCATGACCTCATGAAAACATTGTAGTTGATATGCAATGCAGTGAGTGAGTAAGCTGGAGATGGAATCTCATGTGAGGGTCTACAACCGTGATGCGAAACTAAATAATCAAAGAAGTGGCCTGTCTAACCCTCAGGCATCTCATATAGGGCTTGGTATCGGGGTGCTGGATGCCAAATGATTGGACTCCGGAACCTATATCATAACCAGGATGGCCCGGCTCTCAAAACAATTTCACCATAGAGGGGGAAACGGCTAGCAGCAAGTCTAAAGTTCTCATATTTAAATGGTTCTCTGAACTGAATATTCGGATTAGATACTTGATATCGAAATTTAGCTGCATTGATGGAAGGGTCCTTAATAGAGGAAAAGTATTCAAGTCCCTGCCAAATGATTGCCTCATGTATGGGTCCCAACGCTTCAATCACTCCTGGAGCCCTCATAAGGTGTTTATGACTCCTCCATAACTGCGCTGGATCCCTAGGCTCGGCTCTTACCCAAAGATCTAATCCATTCTCTTGTTTTTGAAAAGCATTATAAGCTTTGAGCCATTTAATTTGATTAACTGCAAATTAGATAAATTCTTGCAATTGAATGTCCCCAACGAAAGGGCCTGGGTTCAATTGAGTCTCTTGTTCTAGTATAAGGTTATGCAAGTAAAATTCACATAATAATCTCTGCACTTTCACCCCGTAATGTTTACAGCAGTTTATGAAATCATCCATAGTATTAATCTGTATAGGAGCACCTGTTTTGACAGCCTTTATTTTTAATTGTAAATACCTCTCCATTAAAAATAGGGCATAATTTTTGGCAGGGGCTCTACATGCTAGAACGTCATTATATAAAGAACACAAGGTATCGATTTGTTTGATAACTACATCTAATCTACGGGTTACCTTGGCAGCTTTCTCCTGTTCCCTTTGCCATCCTTCGAAAGCTTGGCTTTCAAATAAGTTGACGTTCCTTAGCTGCTGCTGTAATTCTTCATATTTTTCTCGGGGAACCATTTGCTCCCTGAGCTTTTCTGTTTCTTGCTGGGCCTGCTTCAAATGTTGGTGGAGGGTTCTTGTTTTTGGGTCTCTCTTCCATGCATCCATGGAGGCTGGGAGCTTTACTTGAACTTTCTTATTACACTGTTTTGAGTTCAGAGCCCTTATTACTCCCAATGGTGGTGCTTCTGTCTGAACCATCTTATCATCCTTTTCAATTTTAACACGAACTCCAACCCACTGCTGTTCCTTTTCAAATGGAATAGCAGTTTGTTTTTCAGCTTTATTTGGAACAACAGTTTGGCTTCTGTCAGGGTTTTGAGCAGTGGGACGGCTTCTGGTCCTTCGCCTCTTGCCCTTAAGGGGCCTTACTGGTGTAGTCAGACCTTTTCTTCTTGAAGTTCCCTTCACCCTTTGCCTTGCTTTTAGAATCCTAATCTGCTAGTGAAGCTGGGCTATTATGTTCAACAATGTCCGCTTTTCCCTTCGTAATTCTTTATTTCCATCATCTCTTCCGAAGGAACAGTAGGTTGTTCGCTGCAGTTTGGATTGTGGCTGGCTTCCTGATTTTCTTCCTGAGGTAATTGTTCCGGGGTAAGAACTGTATTTGGCTCCGTTATTTCTTGGGCTGATCGCTCTTCTGCCCTTATTTCCTTGTGACTTTCTTCTGGTGGCTTTTGACTAGGAACGGGTTGTTCTTGCTCAGCATTTTCTAATATCTTCTCGTTATGAATGGGCAATTTTTCTATTTCTGCCTCTTCTTCATGCAATTCCTCGGGTGCATCTTTCTCCTGGGCTTTCTCTTTGGCATGGAGGTTTGATGGACTCAGGGGTCGGCCATATTGGCCAATATTGGCCAAAATGTCGGCCAATTCATCTTCCCTTAACGGGTCTTGTAATGGGCTCCCTTCCTGTTGTTCCATTCCTTCCTCTTGCTCGAACTTCTCAACTTCTTCCTTCTCGTCTCCTTTTTCTTCAGTCTGCTCATCTTGTTCTTCTTCTTCTCTCCCTACAGATTGCTCTGGATCCTCCTTTCCTTCTTCTGTTTCTGCCTCTGCAGACTGCTCTTCTCCTTTGACGTCTCCTTCTTCCGTTTTTGTTTCTGCAGACTGTTCTTCTTCCTCGGCATCTTCTCCTTCTGTTTCTGTCTCTGCAGACTGCTCTGTTTCCTCACTGCCTTCTTCCTCTGTTTCTGTTTCTGTGGACTGCTTTGTTTCCTCACCGCCTTCTTCCTCTGTTTCTGTTTCTGCAGACTGTTCATCTTCGATTTCTATTTCTTGGCTTGTGCTTGCCTGGGGCTTCTTCAGCCCTCGTTGCAACCCTGCGAGCCTTGCTGACTTTCTACGCTTTTCTGGTTGTTCGGGTGTACTAGCATCATGTTTCCGCTTTTCGGGTTGTTTTTCAGATTCTTTTTCAGGCTGCACCTCTGTGCAAGTGTCCTGTTTTCATTTCTCTGGACGTTGGGTGTGCCATCAACTCGTTTTCGTTTTTTTGGACGTCCAGATGTGGCCGTCCCTTTATTGATAACAGCAATTAGTTCTTCCCGGCTGCTCTGCTGCTGGGTGAGACTATAATTTACTATCAAGCGAATTAATCTATGGTGGCTAATAACTGATTCTACGTGCTGTGCCTTCTTCATACTTCGTGCGACATCATGCAATAGAGAATTCAACAATGCAGGCAAATTCACAGAACATTTTTGTTTTAAGACAGCTAGGAGTTTAATATGTCGTGGTCTTACCACGTCTTTTCTGCCTTCGTAAGTGATGTAGCTTTGGATGATTTTTTCCAATTCCGCCCATGGCTCTCCTAGCGTTGCTGGTAGCACCCCCTTTCCTCGGATTGTCAACTTCTGACCCTCGTCCTGAAAGATTTCCAAAATCTTCTGCAGCCTTTCCTTCTTTATTGTCCATACTGGTCCCGTGCCTGGTAGTCCCGTGACTCTTGCTATTATGTCGTTGGTGACTTCAATTCGCCTTCCTCTTACTGTGGAGTATTCTTCCTATAAGTTCTGTAAAAATTCTCTTGCTACTGTTTCATTAGACTCCTTCAGGCGGTTGAAATAGGTCAACCATCCTGCTCTTTTCAGGATTCTTCGGGCTGCAGCCGAAACAGTTAATGTTTGCGGTTCTCGGTGGACTGACCTTCCTCCCATAGTTTCACTGCCAATTTTTAAAGGAACAGCAGTTGTTTGTTGAGGCGCACAGAAGCTGGTAGCGTATTCCTCGTTCAAATTTAAATGCAACAACATGTGCAATGGAAATAGCTTCGAACGTCAGCTCATGCAGAGGAAAACAAAAATAGGAAAAGATCATACCGTTGAGCCATGCTGTGCTTCAGTACAAAATTTTCAAATAACGGACTGACACGTACTCTGGGGAATGATGAGGTTACCTCCCCCCCCGCAAAGTGATAGGCTTTCCCAGCCGTCAAATAAAGGAGCAGCGTCTGTTCTGCCGTGAGGTCTTTATGGAACAACTTATGGATGTATGACATGTTCGGCAAAAACAACGTAATACTGAAATCGAGGTAAAAAGTTAGATCGCTTTTAATATTATGGGGTTACGGTCATTTTGATGGAAGTTCAGGGATAAGACATTTGCCATAAATAGAAGGTCTCATGCGGTCACTGTCAGTAGCTTCGTAATGATTGGCGATGATATATAGTCATGCGCTATATGGTCGGGTAATATTATATAATTTAATTATCACAGCATAGGAAGCAAAAGGATGTAATCTTCTTACCTATTGGTGTAAACATACGACTTCAATACCATTAACAGTGCTCTGTTTCCGACATGTGTTCATAACCTTGGCAGAGTTGTTTGTTTCACCCTTGGAACCATAGTCCTTTGTGTATGCGAGGAAGCATTTGAGCAATGTCAAAATGTAGGCCACTATGCTGGCTTGGTGACCAGTTAGTCATAATGACATTCATGAGGAAGGAGCGAATAGTGGGTAGGCCGGCTCATGGTGAGACCTCCTGTTCCAAGAGTTATTTGTTTGATATACCTTTTGGACCATTTCCCAAGTGTGGTAGCCCTAGTGGGAATGCCACTTCGCTTCCATCCTAATGATCATGGTAGGTCAGCTCGTAATGAGACTTCCTATCCTGCAATTTGACAATCTTTAGAAATTCTATTTTGCTTCTTTTTAATGGAGAGCCTTTCCTGTTTATGCACAAAGGGTGGTTCAATGCTCCTTAAGAGTAGGAATGGTGGAAGAAGTCTTAATATCCCAATAGAAAGGTATAGATCTTTTGATTTTATTTCCATATGATAATTAAAGAAAAAGAACCATCATTATACAGATAACCAATCAAAACGAAGTTAGTAGAACAATGGCAGCAAAAGCTGATAAGTAAGCATGTCTTTCCCGCATCCTTTCACCAAGTCAGGGCAGTTTCTTATAAAGATAGCGATTTACGATTTAGTGATTTCAGTATGCTACGTTTTCGCTTTAATCTCATAAATGTATAGCTGTATTCCAAAAGACTTGAAAGAACATCAGCGAAAAAACATCCTTAATTTGGGGTAGAGGGAGCAAGCTGTTTCAAAATCGTATGAGTAATGTTCCTTTCAAGGAACGTCATAACAATAGTTCACAAATGTTGTTCATTTGGAGAAAGAAATAGTAGTTTCAAGGAAATGCCGTTCCTCCTTTTAAAAAAAAAAAAAAGATCGGCAGAAATCAAAAGTGCTTGTTCTTTTTGGAAAAGGAATAGCAGAAATAAAAAGTGCTGTTCCTTTTCGAAAAGGAACAGTAGAAATCAAAAGTGTTGTTCCTTTTGGAAAAGGAACAGCGGAAATCAAAAGTACTGTTCCTTTTGGAAAAGGAACAACAGAAATCAAAAGTGTTGTTATTTTTGGAAAAGGAACAACAGAAATCAAAAGTGTTGTTCCTTTTGGAAAAGGAACAACAGAAATCAAAAGTGTTGTTCCTTTTGGAAAAGGAACAGCAGAAATCAAAAGTGTTGTTCCTTTTGGAAAAGGAACAACAGAAATCAAAAGTGTTGTTCCTTTTGGAAAAGGAACAACAGAAATCAAAAGTGTTGTTCCTTTTGGAAAAGGAACAGCAAAAATCACAAGTGTTGTTCCTTTTGGGAAAAGGAACAGCAAAAATCAGCAATGTTGTTCCTTTTGGAAAAGGAACAGCAAAAATCACAAGTGCTGTTCCTTTTGGAAAAGGAACAGCGAACATCACAAGTGCTGTTCCTTTGGAAAAGGAACAACAAAAATCAAAAGTGTTGTTCCTTTTGGAAAAGGAACAGCAGAAATAACAAAACATACTGCAAAAAATATGTACAAAAATAATTCGATAAGTTATATACAAATTATAAAGAAAAGTAGATTTTTTTGTGAGTTACAGGCAGGGAAGACTTGTCTTCCTCCCCTAAGATCTCCATATCTGAATCCTGGCATAATTGTTGGCAGAAGGACTCCCGAGTAAGTGGTCTGCGATAGAGATGGACTCGATGGCCATTTGCCTTGAAGGTATATCCAGAACCATCGATAGTAGTCAAGGTAAGGGTCCCATTGTCATGCACTTTCTGAATTTCATATGGTCCCAACCAACGAGTCTGGAGTTTCCCGGGGAAGTCCTGAAATCTAGAGTCATACAAAAGAGCCCAATCTCCCTCATGGAAGACTTTGTTTTTAATGAGAGCATCATGCCATTTAGCTCTCTGCTGCTGTATCAGAGCAGTGTGTTGAAGTGCAGAGAGCCTAATTTCATCTAGCTCATTAATCTGTTGTAGTCGATTAGTCTGTGCCTCAATTAAATCTAAACCAACTTGTTGTGCTGTTTGTAATTTCTGGATTTCAAATTCTATAGGAAAGATAGTTTGTTTTCCAAACATTAGCTGATAAGGTGAGTGACCAATAGTGCTTCTCCATGTTGTTCTATAAGCCCACAATGCTTCTGGTAGTTTGGCTGCCAAGTCGCGTCTATGTGATGCAATTGTTTTTGTTAGAATCATCTCTATTATTTTGTTACTGCTTTCTACTTGTCCATTTGCCTGTGGGTGATATGGGGTGGTAACTTTATGTTGAACATGATAATTATTGAGTGTTGCCGCTATTCTGTTCCCAGCAAACTGTGGTCCTCCATCTGTAATTATCTCTCTAGGGAGGCCATAACACACAAATAGATGGAGCAGGAACTGTATAACAAATTCTTCTGTAGCTCTAGGCAAGGCCTCTGCTTCAACCCACTTGGTGACGTACTCTGTTGCCACCAAAATGTATGTTTTTCGGTTTGATGGCGGGTTGATTGGTCCCACGAAATCAAGAGCCCAACGCTCAAATGGTTCGATGACTAACTGTGGTTTCAAAGGCATCTCGTCTAAGTGACTAGGGCGTCCCGCTCTCTGGCAACTGTCACATGCTTGGACGAATTTCTTTGCATCTTTAAAAAATGTGGGCCAATAATACCCTGTTTGTAATACTTTATGTGCAGTCCTACGATCAACAAAATGTCCACCACATGGTTGGTCATGGCATGCTTTCAATATATCAAAAAATTCATCTTGTCTAACGCATCTTCTGATTTGCATGTCTGCCCCTGTATGAAACAAATAACCCCCAATCCAGGAAAATCTGGCACTTCGTTGGACAATCTGTTTTCGCTCATTAGGGGTTAGATGCTTTGGTAACTTACCTACTGCTAGGTAATTGGCGACATCCGCATACCAGGGTGTTTGAACAGCAACAACAAAGAGATGCTCATCTGGAAACTGATCTTCAACTGCTGCTGCATCGACTGGTTCTGGCACTCTTGAGAGGAAATCAGCTATCGGGTTTTCTTTCCCGGGTCGATCCTTGATTGTAATATCGAATTCCTGCAATAAAATCAGCCATCTAGTTATTCTGCCATTTGTGACAGGCTTATTTGCTAAATATTTTATAGCAGAATGATCTGTGTACAGAATAACAGGATATCCAGTAATTTAATGTCTGAATTTATTGATAGCATATATAACAGCTAAAAATTCTTTTTCAGTGACAGTGTAATTCAATTCAGAAGGGGATAGATTTTTACTAATGTAATAAATTTCATATGGTTTTCTATCCTCCTCCTGTCCAAGGACCGCCTCAATGGTTGTATCTGAGGCCTCAGATGATATCTGGAATGACAAATCCCAATTTGGTCCCCGAAGAACTGGGGCTGTAGATATGAGCTTCTTCAGATCGTTGAAGGCACGTTCACATTTTTCTGTCCAACAGAAATCAATATTACTAGTTAATACATACAATGGTGCAGCAATATGTGAATAATGTTCTATAAATCTTCTGTAATAACCAGAGAATCCAAGAAAGCTACGTACCTCTGTTTGAGTAGTAGGAGTAGGAATAAGCAAAAGTATTTGGATTTTGGTTGGGTCTACCTGAATGCCAGCTGCTGAAATGTAATGTCCTAAAATAAGTCATTCTGTCATCATCATGTAACATTTTTCATGGCTTAAACAAAGCCTAGTAGCTATGCAACGTTGTAGGACTTTTTCTAGTGTCTCCAATGCTGAATCAAACTCATCTCCGTATGGAGTAAATTCGTCCATATATACTTCCAGTCCTTCATTTATTAGATCTGCAAAAATGCTAAGGATAGCCCTTTGGAATGTGGCAGGGGCATTACATAAGCTAAAAGGTAAGACTCAGTAAGCGAATGTTCCCCAAGGAAAAGTAAAAGTAGTTTTGTACTGATCTTCAGGGGCAATCTGTATTTGGTTATACCCACTGAAGCCGTCGAGAAAAGAAAAGAATTTCTTCCCTGCCAAAGTGTCCAATACTTGATCGATGAACGGGAGAGGAAAGTGATATTTTTGTGTTGCCTTATTCAGCTCCCTGTAGTCCACGCAGATCCTCCACTTCCCATTCTTTTTTGGTACCACCACAAGCGGGGAGACAAATTTACTATCAAAGATAGGGTAGATGAAGTTAACATCTAAAAGTTTTTGAAGCTCGACTTTTACTACTTCTTTTAGGTGAGGGTTTAGTCTTCTCTAAGGCTGCCTAACAGGTCTTGCATCATTTTCTATATAGATGTGGTGTGTACATAACTGTGGGTCAATTCCTTTCATATCAGGGTAATCCCATGCAAATGCTTCTTTATATTTTCTTAAAATATAAATGAGTTTTGTTTCTTGTTCGGGTGTAAGGTCAGCGTTAAGGTTTAAGGTCTTTCCAGGTTCAATTTCCACAATTTTACTATGTGCAACTGAAGTGATAGGGATTGTGTGATCGTGTGCATCTTTCAGAGGTTCCTCTTCTACTTCGTTATCAAATGCTGCTTTTATCATATGACACTGGGTACGAGATGTGAGTTCAGTTTGACTAATGAAATTACTGATGGCATCATCTTCTGTTCGGTCTTTGAACTCTAGTGCTTGTTGTATAGTCAATGGAGATCTGATGTTGTCAGTCAGGTATGATACATGGTGCCTATTAGTTTTAACTATAGTAATACTTGGGTGCGCTGGAGGATATAGTACTAAATTCTTGATATCCACCCCCTTGGTTATAATCATGTTCCCTTGTCGACAGCCGATATAGGCATAAGCGGTAGCGAGCCAAGGTCTTCCTAAGATCAATGGATGTCCATCAAGTCGGGTTTTAGGGTTTATTATCTGAAAATCAGTTGGGTATTCCCAGGAGTCAACCGAGACCATGACATCATGCAGTATGCCTTCCGGTCTAACCACAGACCGATCGGCCAATTCTAGCAGAGTTGAGGTAGGTTCTGCAGATGTAATGCCTAGCTTTTGGCAAGAAGTAGTTGTCAATATATTGATTGCAGCTCCAAGATCAACTAAGGCATTGGTTAGGGTTTGACCATAAATTTGAACAGTTACTATTGGGTTTCCTGGGTCCTCATACTTAATAGGTGTTTCCTTTCCTGACAATAGGTCAGATAAAGTACCGACTACTTGAACTCTTGGGTTATCCATTATATTCCTCCTTGGCCTTTTTATGCACAATTCTTTAATAGTTCTTGCATATATCGGGATGTCTTGAATGGCCTGAAGGAATGGAATTTTTATATACAAATTTTTTAATTCTCCCAGAATGTCAAAATTAGATTGTTGTATCGGTCAAGGTATGACTAAACGTTCTGGGAACGGGGGAGAGGATGTGGTTGCTTGATTATGAGTTTGTTGTCTATTCATATCCTCTTCTTGTGACAGATGTTCTCTAGGTAACTGTTCTTCAATTTGAACTATTTTATTTCCATCTATTTGGTTAATACACCCAGATCTTAGCTGAAGATCATTGCACTCCCTCAGATCGGGTCCTTCTTCTGGTGTTTCTAAAATTTGGAGTGCTTGGACAGGTCTGTTATTTGGATTGGGATTCGGCTGGGCTGGGAGTTGCGGTCTCAGATTAGCCTGGGGATTCTGTTGTAAAGCTGGCAATGTAGGTTGAGGGAGAGGGACATTTCCTACTGGCTGATTTGTTGGTCTCTTCCAGTTATTCTGCCAGGCTGAACTTTGTGAAGTAGGGGGAGTCCATTGTGGAGGATATGGGTTGTTTTGCCAATATGGTGGGGGATAAGGAGGATTCGACCAACCGGATTGGTTTGTCTGATTTAGCCATGGATTAACAGAAGGATGTGACTGCGGTGACCAGTTTGGAAATGGGGGTTGAAATTGGCTTTGCCATGTATTATACTGTTGAGCATTATACTGGGGATACTGAAAAGAAGAAGTTGGATCTGAAAACATACCAGTTTTTCACGACTGCCACTGACGACGCTGGTTGAGCATGTACACCGTTTCTGGTTCTTCTTCTTCCTCCTTATATACTGCTTTTAGTCTAGGTAGTGAGGGACAACTTTCTGTCGAGTGATCCTATGCACAAATGGCGCATGCTTGGACTGCATCTAGTGGGCATTCCTTATGGCTATGCTTCTTCCTACATTTGGGGCAGAAGATAGCTAAATTCTATTCTACCTCCATTTGCTTTTGCTTGGCCTGCAAAACGTCCAACTGTGTAGTTAGTGTTCCTAATATATCAATTTTAAAGTTTTCCAATAAATTTCTGATTTCAGCCCGCTTTACTCCTTCTGATGAAATTTTGTTTTCTCTTGCAAACCGATCATGTTCTGCTAGTTTGATCCGTGTACTGCCTCTCGAGCTCCTGATGCATAGATCAATTATGTCAGCAAAATTTTCTTGATAAATATCCCCTTTTCCCATAATGTTTAATGTTTCAATCCATTGTTCTTTCATGCCTCTTATTAATGTTGATTTCAACACATTATCGGGTAAGGGTGATGATGCATAGGGCGATCTTTGCAAATTATACTGAAAACGCTCCACATGTTCTTCTAATGTTTCGCTTGGTCTAGCCACCATCTGGAATATTTCATCTTTTAGTTCTCTAGACCTCCAGTAATCTTGATATTTTTTTAGAAAAGATTCCTTCATTTGATCCCAATTATTTATAACCCCAACACCTAATCCCATAAACCATCTTAAAGCAGCCCCTTTCAGGGTCGAGGGAAACAGTTTTAGTTTCTAGGGATCAGTGGTGTAGTCATATCCCCTACATAGTACATCAAATTCAAATAAAAATGCATCCGGGTCTTTTGATGTAAGTCCGTGAAATGTAGGGATATGTTGAAGGGGAATTGCTTTCATGGGGGCATTTGCTGCAGAATCCACTATGGGGTATTGTAATGTAGAGGTTTGGGTGTTTGGTGGATTTTGAGCCATTGGGTCAAATATATGCCAATAACCTTCCGGAATATCTAGAAGAGTTTTCCTTGGTTGAGCGGGAAAGGTTTTGATGGGATTAGTTTTAATATCAATTCCTCTATCTGGAATTCCTATCTGAGGGGATTGGATCTTTTCAATAATAATTTTTACCGCACTTCCTTTGTCTGGGCTATTCAATGGCTGAGTTATCATAGGAGGAGATCTTGGCTCTTCCCCTATTTCCCCTTCTCCTTCACAAAGATTACTAAAATTCCCTTCTTGCAATCGCTCTGGAATAGAATTTTCAATTTCTTGAAAGTCATGTTCGTCAGTTTGACTATGCACTTCAACAAAGGCTATAGATGGTGGACTTGTGGCCTGAAGGGAGCTAGTAGGTTGTCTGGAAATAACTTTCCCAGGTCCTACTGAAGGCTGATATTCGGCTTTCTTATAGATTTCGTCTATGAATGTTTTTCGACCAAGGGTCACCGGCCCCTTAGCTTTTTCTGGATTCGGCAAAGGTTTGGGATTTTTCTCCGACTTTTTCTGCTTAGTCATGCACTCAATTTAACTACTAAATCTTTCTTAAGCAGATAGAAGCAATTCTGCAGAGAAGCGAGCAAAGGAGCAGGGCTTTTACATGCTCCGTACGTAGGTTCTTACCTTCTGTTTTCAAAACCCAATTCTTCCCTAGCAGGTTCGTACACTACCCTGAAAAAGACAAATGGCTACACTCTTTCCCCGGCAACGACACCAAAATGTGGAGCTATAAAAAGGGTCTCTTTCACCTCTAGTTACCTCACATTAAAATGTCAATCCGGGAACGTCTTGCTATTTCAAAAGAGTGTCTTAGTATGAGGCTTAGCACTTGTCGGAGTAATGCTCGTAGTACAACTACTTGAAGGCTACAAAAGTAAATGGCTGCATGTCTACAACTTAACTACTTCAAAAGGCTAAATCACACCAAGCATTGCATCAGTCGAAGGTTCGGTAGCAATAACCCATCCTTTTCATAACTGACGAGAACAAATCCGAGGTCTGGAGCTAGGTAGCAGATGCTGGGGCTCACTACAGCCTGAGAGCGTCCTTTATGAATATAAATCAAACGGCAAGTAAAGGAAATAACGATGAAATGGAACAGCACATCAGCCAAGGGTTTGGTGGCAATAACCTATCCCTTTCATAACTGATGGGAGCAGATAAGAGGTCTGGGAGCCAAATAGCAGAAGCTGACACTCACTACAGCCTGAGTCTGTCCTTAAGAAATGGCAAGTAAATGAAGCAACAAATCAGCAATATTGAAATAGACCAGTAATTGAAGTGGAACAACAATTCAGAAATGGAACAACAACTAAAATAAACAATAACCAAGTTCATCAAGCTGTGATTCTATCTAACTACTCCAATCAAAACATCAATCCCACAGTCTCAAAGAAATTACAATCCTAGAAACACAACGTGCTCAATCTGCTTCTATTATTGATCTGAATAAATGCCTGTGATTGCATTTCAAGATATAAACAGTAACATTAAATAATCATCTGAAATCAGATTTCCCAAGATAACTTGTCATAATGCTAAAACAGAATCACCATGAACTCTGTACTAGAGTGATACGATCCTATAGAGATTAATCAACACTTTAATAAATTGGTAACAAAATGCAGTGTCAATATAAGACTTCAATTTGCAGGAACATTAAACAAGTTAAACATAACAGAGCATGTAATATAATGTTCATAAAACACAACAGATTACCAGATCACGCCTATTATCAAACCACACAGAAACCACGCGTAATGGTACAAGAGCAAGCGTCCTCCAGGGCCAGGCCCTTAGCCTCCAGGGGTACACTTCTTAAAGTTGATCCAGGATCAAAGATAAAAGAGTAACCAAGTCTGTATTAATGCATGAAATAAACTTACAGCAGAGCAAGTCTTAACAGGATATAAAGATCATAGTCTTGATTTGTTAACAAGGAATTACAACGGAACGTCCCCTATAGCCAACGATGCTATATCTTATATAAGGATGATGACGGAGATATCTAGATACAAAAAATAGATAAAATAGCGATCCCTCAGGATCTAAGATCCTGAGGGATTTGCAGAATCATTAACCCTGAGTCACTTCTTTCCTTTTTTGCTCCGAACTGGTATCTCCGCTTCCTTTTCTAGGTTGGTCCGTTTTGATCTGGTTTGTTTTCGGTTCCCCGTCAAAGGGACAGCAGTTAGCTCCTCTTTGTATTTCCCTTTGAGATGGCTAATTTCTGCTTTTCCTCCTTCCTGCACGTAAGAATGACAATTATCAGTTTTTCCTATTAACCTCACGTGTTTCGTCATTATCTAAGTTTAAAATGTAGAAAGGTTTGTATATCATAATGAAAAAGATATTGAAATAACCATCAAAACATACCTTCTTTGAGACTCTACAATATGCATTAGGATAATTCTATCAATAATAGGCATTGGTGCACCATACTCTGATGACCATGAGGGATATAAAATATATATTACACACACTACAATAGAATAGGTAATTAACGCCTAAAATAGTGCCATAGTTTAGTGTTTCTTAGTTCACGAATTAGACACCATTCCCACTACAAAATTGGCTTCTACTTTGGCTTCTAGTTTTACATCTAGTTTTTCTTCCAGTATTTCTTCTAGTGCGGCTTCTAGTTTGGCTTCTAGTTTTATGTCCAGTTTTTCTTCTCGTTTTTCTTCCATATTTTCTTCTAGCGTGGCTTCCAATTTTACTTCCAATTTTTCTTTTAGTGTGGCTTCCAATTTTGCTTCTAGTTTTGCTTCTAGTGTGGCTTCTAATTTTTCGCTCATTTTGCTTCTAGTTTTGCTTCCAGTGTGGCTTCTAATTTTTCTTCCATTTTTACTTCTAGTGTGGCTTCCAATTTTGCTTCTAGTGTGGCTTCCAACTTTGCTTCTAGTGTGGCTTCTATTTTTTCTTCTAGTGTCGCTTCCAATTTCGCTTCCATTGTTTCTTTTTTTTTTGCTTCCAAAGATTGGGAATAACAACAGGTTTAGCACTAAGATTTCCATCGAGTTTCGCTTCTGATTTGGCTTCCAGTTTTTCTTCCCATTTTGCTTCTAATGTGACTTCCAATTTTTCTTGCAATTTGGCTGCCATTTTTGCTTCTTCTTTTACTTTCAAAAGTTATTATTGTTTTTCATACAATTAATTTAATATGTTTTATTTTAAATCTATTAGTTAAATATATCATGTCTTTTAAATGAGTCATATGATTATATAGTAAGTCATATGAATGCATTTGAAATATTTTATAAGATAACATTTATAAATAATTTTTAGTGAAACAAACATTCATACAAATGAACAACATCATTATACTTACAAAATCTTCATTAAAATAGAATCTACAACATCCAATATAGGTAAAATAAAAGGATAATTATTGTAACATGATAATCATCCAAAATTAAAACCAATGAGTCAAATATCTATAATTGAAGTGAATCTGACAACATCCATCATAAGCAGTAAATCAAAAACATCATACGCAATAAATATGCATCCAAATCATCAACCACTTTCAACATATAAAAATTGACGAGTAAATAATAACAAGATCATTATCATATATAACTAAAACAAGTGAAATTCACATATACTAGTATATCAATAACATTCGAAAATTATGCGTGTTCAACAGTCGACATAAGTCAAAACGATACATCATGTACAAATCATATAAATAAAAATGATAAATTATGTAAGACAAAATAATACAAGTCAGTATGATACATCATTTCCAGATGATATAAGTCAAAATGATACATGTCAAAAAGGTACAACTCAATAATATGGTACAAGAGGCCATGAAAATGATACATATGATAGTAACCATGAAAATTGACATCATAACAATATATCAAAAACGATCCATGATGTAGTTTATATGATCATGAATGTCACTAGTTGCTACAAACCATTGCTTCACAATCATTTTCATCACCGTGATCACGATCACGATCTTCATTTGTATCGACATCGACCTCATTGTCATATGTATTTGGGTCATCATGAGCATTATCTGCCATCTCAACATTAGACCCAACATGATCTCAATCTAAGTGATGAGGATCATTTGGATATTCTAGAAGATCCTTGTTGTGCAAAAAAAACACTCATAATAAAAAGTTATTATTTATTTCATGCAATAATTAATTTCTCAGTTATATATCTAATATTACAACATATGGAATGAAACATTAATAATATTAGATCATATCAAAGTGCACATACAATAATAAAATTTCAAATAAGTTAGACCTAAGATGTCATTCCAATGATGTAAAACAATCAACAATTCTAATAAATGTTAGTAAATATCATTAAAAAAATTGTTATACAATTTAACTATCAATTGTAATTTCTATTACATAAGCCTAAGTACAAACCCTCTCCATTTTGTGCTCTATATACACTACATTTCCACACTTAAGTGAAAGGATGGTTGATGTTTCCTTTCAATGTTGAGTAGGATGTAGTAAAGGTGTTGAAGATGAAATGGTTATGGGGAATGAGACTAGAGTCAACTCCAGGTGAAGCAGAAGAATCAACAAGAATCGCACAAGTGCAATTGCAGCTGGTAGCGCTGACTATCTAGTTGCAAGAAGTGGTGAAGGGGAGCTTCCCTTTTTCTATGCCACTTCTTAGAGGAATTGTTGTGCTTGAATATCACTTTTAGAATAGCTACGAGATAGAGGGATTGTTCCAACCTAGGCTTGGGTTTAGAGGTTAAAAATAATCAATGAATTGTTGGAGGATTAAAAAAGTTGACTTTAGTCTAAGAATCAATACAAGGGAGGTGGCTTCGAGGTGACTTAGGGTTGTCCTAAAACATGGGGTCTTCACTCAATTAGCCTCTAGCATAACATGTGCGTTCATGGCATACTAAAAAATACCCTTATTTTGACCACATATTGGAAAATACCTCTAAAAATCATATTATTTAACACCCTACCAATATGAACCCAATACACTTTTCCAATTTAAAAAACCCCTACTTTCACTTGATATTATAGGTATCCATTTTTTCATTAACATTTTTTACACCCCTTTATATTTTTTCCTTAATTTTGAGCTCCCTTTTTTATATTTGTCAATATAAAAACCCTTTACCCCGTATTATATGCTCAATATATTATGCCATTTTTATTCAATATATATCCCCCAATATGAATGCATGTGGTATGGTATTACTCCATTAGTGAATCCCCCGTGTCCTAAAAGGATGCTACAAGACTACAATAAAACTATAAGCTAATTATTCATTGCAACTTCTAAAGGGTAAACACTTTCCGTTTATATAATTGTTGCAAATTATTTATGCTTTCATGATATTTTGGGAACATATTCAAGGTAGAGTTTGCGAGGGCTAGAAATTAGGGGTCAAACTCAAATCAAGATAATCCTTGGAATCTATGAATTGGCATTGGCCACTTCACATATTAGGCACGATGTACCTCTATTTGTTGGTGAACATATGGATTTTAGATGTTGCAACAATTTTCAACTAAATAAATGAAACTTCCTTATGAAATAACCTGTTATTGATGAATTAGAATTGTGTTGAAATCCACTTGGAATTAGGCTTAAAACCTAATTCAAACATAGTCAATTATGCCCTTTGTTGATCAAGAGAATTGATCCCAACAAATTTTTCTTTTGGTCAGTTGTATAAAAGTTGAAGGTTGAGCATTATTTATGTGAATTACAGCCATACGCCATGGGTAGGATCATTTAACTCACTTGGTCTAACAAATAATCCTTGAACTCGACTTGACAAAGTTCTAGTTTTGTAGATGAATTCCATTGAAAACTAATTAATCTATTGCATTGGAAATAATCATTGAGTTTTAGAGACATCATTGTTTACTTCTATATTTATTTTCATAATGATCCATGTTAATGAGATAAACAGGCCATAGGCCTACTATTTATGGATCATATGTTATCAAACCAACTGGATTTTTGGTCTTGAAGGAGATGTAGCACCTTGAGGAGAAAATTGAGGGGTTAGAAAGCAATTTCATCTTTGTGAATGGTTGAAAGTGGGCATCCAAAGAGGTGTTTCTACCACCCAACATTACACCAGCACTTGGGGAATCAAGAAGACAAATTGAGAAGAAAAAAAATAGGTAACAATGGATTGAGATGCAAATGTTGTAACAATGGATGTTGTAACATCAAGCCATTTCATCTTGATTGTCAAAGCTTGAAAGTGAGTAGCCAAAGAGGTGCCAATTAGAGGAAATTTTAGCTTCAAAGTGCCCATAAAATTTTCAAGTAATTTCCATGTCATAATATGTAAGGCAATAAAAAATCCTTAAATTTAAAAAGAGGTACATGTCTTAAATAGTTTTAAATTGTTTATTTGGGTTTCTGTGAAATATTTTATTATTAATTTGGGTATTCATGAAATATCTTAATATTAATTTGGGTATTTGTGAAATATTTAATTATTATTATCTAATTAACTTACCCATATGAAATAGAATATCAAAAAATTATTAATGCAATGGAAATATTCATATTAATGAAAAAATATAAATTGAAAATGGGGTCCCATTTGACATTAATAACCGTGCCCCAAAAACACACCAAAAAATAGTTAAATACAAAATATAAACTAGTTAAATAGTTAAAAATAAAATACAATTAAATATAAAATAGTTAAATAGACAAAAAATAGTTAAAAAACCATATCAAAGGACAAATTACCATATTTTGGCCAAAATATAACATATATAGTTAATATAAAATAATTAAATATCTAAAAAATAGTTAAATAGTTAAAAAATGTATTCCAAAAGAACAATTTACTAACCAAACATATAAAATATGTAGTTAAATATAAAATAATTAAATAGTTAAAAAAATGTATTTCATAAAGGACAAATTATCAGATTTCGGCCAAAAAAATATATTCTACGTGAAATTGTGGTCTAATAGACAACACCGTTAAAAAACACAAGAAACATAGCTAAATATAAAATATATATAGAGAGTTAAACATAAAATATAAATACATATAGTTAAATTTAAATATAAAATATATATAGATAGTTATTTTAATAAAAGTGTCATATATTGGATTTTGATAAAGTACAATACTAGATAGTACATACATTTTTATATTAAATTTTGTACTAATAAATATTGTGGAACATATATAAAAGTAAATAAATATTAAGAAATTCTCTATATGAATTTTTTTATTATTAATTTCTTGATTTTCCTTAGGAGGCCACTTTTAGGCTTAAATTTCATCTAATAGTTTTTGCCACTAAACACTACAACAACACATGGGAGGATTAAGAAAACAAATTGAGAAACACAAACATAGGTAACAACCGATTGAGAAGCAGATGTTATCACAATGGATGTTCTAACAATATATGTTGTAACAATAGATGCCATATTAGCATGTCATTGAAAATGTTGTAATAACTGATTTTGTAACACCCATTATTGTTGAAAATGTTGTAAAAGTTGATGCTATAACAACTGCTAATATTGAAATTACTGAAACAATGATCACTATAATGAATGATTCAACAATAGATATTGTAACAAGGATGTTGTAACAATAGATGTTGTAGTAATAGAGGGGGTAGAAAGACATTTCATCTTTCTTTTCAAAGCTTGAAAGTGGGTAGCCAAAGAGGTGTTTCCGCCACCCAACTCTACACCAGCATTTGGGGGATTAAGAAAATAAATTCAGAATCACAAACATAGGTAATGATAAATTGAGAAGCAGATGATAAAAAGGCTAATGTTGTAACAACAGAGGATGTAACAACAGATGTTGTAACAACAAACCATTTCATATTTCTTGTCAAAGATTGAAAGTGGGAAACCAAAGAGTCATTTCTACCACCCAATGTTACACCATCACTTGGGGGATCAAGAAAACAAGTTGAGAAGCGCAAACATAGGTAACATTCGACTAAGAAGCAGATGTTGTAACAACATATGCTATAACAATGGATGTTGTAATAATATACATTGTAAAAAAAATTGCCATAACAATGTGTCAATGTTAAATATGCTACTAATGTTGTAGCAAATGATGTTGTAACACCCATTACTGGTGAAAATGTTGAAATTGTTATAAAAGATGGTGTTCTAACAACTTATACTATTGAAACTACTAAAACAATGACCCTTACAATGAATGTTGTAATAGCACATGATGTAACAATTGAGGGGGTAGAATGTCATTTCATCTTTCTTGTAAATCTTGAAATTGGGCAGCCAAAGAGGTGTTTTTTTCACCGAACACTACAACAACGCTTGGGGGATCAAGAAAACAAATTAAGAAGCACAAACGTAGGTAACGATGAACTAAGAAGTATATGTTGTAAGAATGGATGTGTAACATCACCCCATCAAATATTTTAGAGGAATGGAGTAATATATATATATATATATATATATATATATATATATATATATCTATATATATATATATATATATATATATATATATTCCTTCCGAACTTTTTTCATTGCTACAAAACCCTCCAAAAGTTTCACTACATTTTAATTTTCGAGCCTACTTCACTATCGTGTTCAGTATCAATTTGGTTGTCAAGTTTCATTCAAGTCATTCTATGTGTTTCAAGTGTTCTTGAATGTTCTCATGTGTCGTCGCATAAAACTAGAACATATTTAGTGCATTTCATGGTTGAAACACCTTTATTGTCATAAAACGACACTTTTTGGTTGTAGTCGCACACACTTTGTTTATTTTTCTTGGGGAATGTATGTAAAGTGGCATTTTTATGTATAATTATACTTGTTTAAACTAGTATAAGTTTTCTTGTTGAGTTGGTATGCATCACACATGATTTTATATCTGAACTCATCATGTTCATCACTTGCTCTATACTCTAGACTTAAACAAGTTTTGGTTATAAAGTGAACCCATTGAGGCAAGAAGCACATGAGCATACTCTTAAACCTTGATAAAAATCCTTCATCATTTGGAAGTGTGCCATGTGACCCCCAGGAGCACATAACACACTCTTCAATCATAATTTCCCTTCCTTGCTTCAAACTACACACTTTGAGAAATCAAGCCTTCCTTTGAATGCACTCCTTCGACTGAAAGAAGTGAGCCCTCCTTGAGGACATGAGTGCACAACGAATACCCAAAGCTCAACCCTTTAGCCTTCAACAATGTGCATTTCACTCTCATTGTCCTTTGAGCACATGAGCACACTCTAAAGCCCTGAAGCTTCACCCTTCATCCTTTTACAATGATTCCTACGCACTCGTTTTCTGTCTTGAGCACATGAGCACACTGCAAATCCCTGAAGCCTCTCCCTTTAGCCTTCAACTCCATGCCATTCTCCCTCCCTTGCTACTTTGAGTGCACAACACAGTTGGGGAGATAAAATCCTTCTCCTTCATCCTCCGGACATGCACCCTGTGTCATTCCTTAATTTTCTCTCTCTCTTGAGCACATGAGTGTATGTTGAAGCACTGGAGCCTCTTCCCTTCAGCTCTTGAGCCGTTTGAACTATGCCCTTGCTCCTTCCAAACACACTATTAAGAAACACCTAGAAAAATATGCATGGAACATGTTAGAATATTATATTTTCAGGTTAATGGTTGCTTGTCATGAGTAATTACAGTTACAGGTATTTCAAGAACAACATGACAAGAACACATGAAGAATAATAGGAAAATAATGAATCGAAATGAAGCACAAAGAACAAAGAACACATTGAAGTCTTTATGATTGAAGCACATTGAAGACTCCATAATTTTAAAGACCCTTTGTAGGGAGAAGACATCAACAATCAAAAGTTGCATCCAGAATGAAGACACAAGTGGAAGCCACGTCACCGTTGAATAAATTCCATGTCATCAGTTACTATAAGTCCCAGTCATTAATAATAGTGACTTGTCATGTCCCATCACATAATGATGTGGACGTTATGATGCAATGAGTTGATCATTGTAAAGAAAAATACATGTAAGGACAAAAGAGCTATGCAAGTTCAAAGGACATGTAATACCAAGAGTCATATGTAATTCAAAAGGTCATTTGGAAGTCCAAAGGTTGTAGAAGTCCAAAGGTCATTAGGAGTTGGAAATTCAAGAGTCGTGAGGATGTGAAAGGTCATGCCTCAAGCTATAAAAGGATCCTGATTACTCATGCAAAATACTTTTAACCTTAGCTTCTCCCACCAGGCATTAGAGATATAAAGTTAGTAATTTTGGGGAACAGGTAGTGGATTCAACGTTCTACTATTGGAGCTAGTGATGTTCATCGTACTTATGTATCTTGGAACGTTTTCTTAATACTTGAAGATTTTCTGCCAACACATTTTCATACATGGATTGTGGGTGTTTTAACACTATTATTTGAATGTTTATGATTCATGTTTTCTTTCACATGTAGTAGAGTAATTGAACTATTTCAGTGACTTTGGTGCTTAACTCATTGGAAGTGTGTTGTAATGTTTGTAACGATCGCCGCATCTATGTGAGCTATTTTGTTTGATGTTAGACGAGTCTTTCTCTGTCTGTGTATCCATTAGGGTAGTACTATTAATTCCCTCTTAGAGGCTCACTTTATTTCCCTTCTGTGAAAGCACCTATATACATCTACAATCGAACATTCACAAGGCACGCTCTCTTTCTCATTCAAAAGCACATGTGCACTTCTGTCTTTGTTGAGTTTTGTTATATTCTTTGCATGACTAGCCCACGTAGTTAACCAGGGGTTAGAGGGAGGGCGGAGCCCCCCCTTCATTGCGTCGATTGCGTAGCAGGGGGTGTCACAGGGGTTTTGAGGGGTGCAAGTAACCCCCCTCTATGGGGTCTGTGCTAGCGCCCTGCAAAATTTTGTTTTTTGGACGCTATATTAGGTTGGGCGGACCTACCTATGGTTTTGTGCATGCTTTTCACACATGGTTTTGGACGCGATGGTTTTTGGTCCATGGTTTTGGATGTGATGGTTGTCGGTCCATGGTATTAGATGCTTCCGCATGTATAAATATGTATTGTAACACTGAAAGGAACATAATGAAAAATCAAGCTGGTAATCCCGGCTTTAGGATCCAAGGGAAAATCTCTCTGTATATGTGTTTTATGTGTTATGATATCGCATGGTTTATTTTCTGTGTTTTAGAAACCGTATGCAGGTAATTTCTATACGAGGTTAAAACCTACATTTAGTATCAGAGTTGTTTTGGCTTCAGGGGACACCTTTTTTGCTGATGGCTTTTGCTCAAGCCTATGGTAGACCCTATTCAGTGGGAGATCTGTGAGATCGATTCTGGTGGTGAAGGAATGTGGCAAGTAGTGGAAAGATAGAGATCAATAAATTTAATGGTCAGAGTTTTGAGCTATGGAAACTCAAGATGGGGGATTTGTTGGTGGATAAAGATTAGTGGATTGTGGTAGATCCGTGTACTAAACCAATGGGAGTGTCCGATGAAGAATGGAATAACTTGGAATGGAAGGAAAAGAGCACAATACGATTGTGCGTCTCTGATTCAGTATTGCTCAATGTATCAGGGGAAGCTACGACGAAGGCTTTGTGGGACAAGTTAGAGACTTTGTACCAATCTAAGTCTTTGGTGAATAAACTCTTCCTATGGAAAAAGCTGTATAACCCAAGAATGAAAGATGGAGACTTGGTGACAGAGCATTCGAACGCATTTAGTACTATGGTAAGTAAGTTATTATCTATTGATATTGAAATTTCAGATGACGATAAGTGCATTAGTTTGTTGTGTTCTCTACCAGATTTGTGGGATAGGCTAGTTATTGTAATAGGTAGCAATGCAAATGCCTTGCAGTTTGATGAAATAGTCTCATCCTTGCTGACAGAGGAGATTAGACGAAAAAAATATGGAGAGCCAGAATGGTGATGCCTTGCCTATATGAGGATGGTCCCAGAATAGAAACAAAACTAAGTCATCGAGTGGGAGATCCAAATCTCTAGGAAAACCTGTAAAGGGGGTTTGTTGGAAATGCGGAAAGGAAGGGCACTACAAAAGGGACTATGGATCTAAGACTCCTAGCAAAGGAAAGGGATATGATGATGCTCCTTCTGCAGAGGCAAAAACCACCTCTGATGAAGGTGGGGATGTGTACTTTTCTTTTTCAAGTACACATGTAGATCATGAGGCATGTTTGATTGACTTATGTGCATCCTTTCACTTCACTCCCCATAGAGAGTGGTTCTGTGAGTGTGAGAAATATTATGGTGGTGATGTCTTCTTGGGAGATGACAGGAAGGTTAGAATCATTGGTTATGGAAAAGTAAAGTTGAAGTTGCAAGGTGAAAGGGTTAGAACACTTTCGGGTGTTCTACATATTACTGCAATGGCCAGAAATCTGATTTCTGTAAGCAAGTTGGATGATGTAGGTGTAAAAATAGTGTTCAAGAATGATACTTGCAAGATGGTTTGGGGGGAACTAGAATTTATGTGGGGAGCTTGAATTGGAACTCTATACAAGCTGCAAGGTAGCAGTGTTGTTGATGGGTGCAACAGTTCTATGGTTCTCGAAAGTGGAGCAGAAAATCTAGTGGTCTCTGGAGAGAAGACCATGTTGTAACATCAAAGGCTTAGACATATTAGAGAGAAGCACCTTCAAATACTTCATGGTAAAGGTATGGTAGAAGGTATGAGTAATAGCTCTCTAGATTTTTATTTCTGTGAAAATTGTGTATATGGGAAGTAGAATCGGGTGAGTTTCCCCTTTGGTGGTAAGAGGGAAAAACAGACATTAGAGCTTGTGCACAGTGATGTTTTTGGACCTGTGAAGGTTCCATCACTGGGTAAGTCTTTGTACTATGCATAATTTATAGATTACTTCTAAAGGAATACATGGATATATTTCCTTAAGAAGAAATTTGAAGTTTTTGACAGGTTTAAAGAAATTAAGGCTTTGGAGGAGAACTAGACAAAGAAGAAGATAAAGGTGTTGAGGACAAATAACGGTGGAGAGTTTTGCAGTAAGGAATTTGAAGAATTTTGTAAGAAGTGTGGTATAGCATGACATAAGACTACTCCATACACACCTAAGCAAAATGGAGTTGCAGAAAGAATAAACAAGACGCTGATGGAAAGGGAAAGAAGCATGCTTAGTGGTGCCCAAAGAGGACAAGAATTCTGGGCAAAGGCGGTGGAGATAGCCTGTTACCTGGTCAATAGATCACCTTCATCAACATTGGAGGATAAGACTCCACGAGAGGTATGGACTAGTAAGAACCGCTATATTTCACATTTGAGAGTATTTGGATGTGATGCATATGTACATGTTCCAAAGGAGAAAATAACTAAGTTGGATAGGGAATCTGAAAAGTGTACCTTTATTGGGTATAAGGACAGTTTAAAGGGTTATAAGCTTTGGAACTAAGTAACAAGGAACGTTGTGTACAGTCGAGATGTGGTGTTTAGAGAGGTGAAAGATGCTAATAAACATGAAGTACAACCAAAGGAACCTGAGAAGATAGAGTTTGAGCTTAAGGAGGAAGAATCAGACTCTACAACAGAGGAGGAATCAGAGGATGAAGAGCCACAAACTCCAAGTGTGAGAAGATTAGTTCAAGAAAAAAGGCAGCCAAAAGGTATAGTCGATCTACTTTCTGTTCAAATTTTTATTTATCTGTTACTGATGATGATTCCAGAATTATGAGGGAAGCAATAGATTTAGAGGATGG
Source organism: Pinus tabuliformis (assembly GCA_031772625.1). Taxonomy (NCBI): domain Eukaryota; kingdom Viridiplantae; phylum Streptophyta; class Pinopsida; order Pinales; family Pinaceae; genus Pinus; species Pinus tabuliformis. Next base: position 637,960,730 of record CM062820.1, on the reverse strand, counting down.
AAAACTCTAGAAAGAGGCCATGGTTGATGAAATGGCATCTTTGCACAAAAATGAGGTTTGGGATCTAGTGGAGTTGTCGGCTGGAAGGAAACCCATTAACAGAAAATGCGTGTTCAAGAAGAGGACAAATGCAAAAGTAAAGGTGGAGAAATACAAAGCTCGGTTGGTAGCAAAAGGTTATTCCCAGGTGCCAGGAATTGATTTTGGTGATATTTTTTCTCATGTTGCCAAGGTAGCTTCTATTAGATTACTTTTATCTGTTGTTGCTGCTTTTGATTTTGAGGTAGAATGGATGGATGTGAAGACAACATTTCTTCATGGGGATCTAGAAGAAGAGATCTACATGAAGCAACGTGAAGTTTTTTTGGTGAAGGGTAAGAAAGAAATGGTATGAAAGTTAAAGAAGTCTCTGTATGGGTTAAAACAGTCACCAAGGATGTGGTATCAGATATTTGATGCATTTATACAGGGACTTGGCTTCACTAGAAGCAAAGAATATCATTGTGTATATTTTAAATTAATTGATGACCGAGTTATTTATCTGATCTTGTATGTGGATGATATGTTATTGGTTGGAAATGGTAAAGAAATTATTCAGGATTTGAAGACCCAATTGTCCTCCAAATTCGACATGAAAGATCTTGGTCCTGCAAACTATATTTTTGGCATGGAAATTAAAAGAGACCAGGAAAAGAAGAAGATTTGGTTAAACCAGAGGAAGTATGTCGAGAAAATACTATAGAGGTTTAATATGCAGGATATTATACTGATGAAGGTTCCTATGCCTGTAGGTGTGAGGTTATCTGCTGAACATTATCCCAAGACACAAGAAGAGGAAGAGGACATGTCATGTGTTCCATATGCAAGTGTAGTTGGTAGCCTGATGTATGCAATGGTTTGTACTAGACTAGGCATTGTACATGCAGTGGGAGTATTGAGCAGGTTTATGTCGAAACCAGGGAAGAAGCACTAGACAACAGTGAAGCGTGTTTTTAGGAATTTTCATGGCACAAGTTGTTACAGGGAAAAGTGTCTACACAGAACTGATTATCCCACTAAGGTGTGATAGCTACCTTAGAAACAAATAAAGTAAAGCTACTTTCATTTCTCCTTTATGAAGTATAGACGAGAGAAGAACAAACAAGACCAACCTCTGTCTTGCGCTAATCTCCTAGTTCGATTCCTCTCTCTCTTGATAGACTTTCGCTACTTGTTCCCTTACACACCCAGCTTCACAGAGTACCTGTAAGATCACAGTAGCATAGCACTATACAAGAACATGGATCTATAATCATAAACAATATAGGATCAGATGTAAATTGACCATACAAATGCAACAAACATAAATGACAGAAGAGTATGGAGGAAAACTTGAATAACTTTTATTGATAAACAAGAAAGAGCCAAGGGAGTTACAACCAGTTGTTCTGACCCAGCATCATCCTCTCAGCAGGGAAGCCCCTGTTCACCTCATACAAAGCTTACATCACCCAACAATCTGATGTTGTCTCAAGAAACCAACAACAATTCCTTACAATATGCAAAATTCCAGCCTCTGGATCTCTGGGATGAGGGATCCATATATAGATATCTGTAAGGGAGATGAGTCAGCTTGTGATTTGATTAGTGTCTTCCCTCTGACAGTTCTTGCTTCCACTTGGATAATGATGATCTCTTACTCATCCTTGGTTGAATTCAGAGAGGCAAGTGTCACAGGAGAAGTTTCTGGATGTTTCCATGCCTCTCCACCTCGCGGAATGACACTGCCATTTGTCACTTCTCGCCCATCACACCCCATAGAAGGGATTTTTGAAATGAAATGCACCCACATAGTGTGCTTAGGTGAGATGCAACACACTTTGCCTATGGAGCAACTGAAATGATCCTATTTTGACCAGTTGTGAGCAGTTTTTCATGGATAACTTCTGGGAGAAGCTGTAATCAGTTGACCTTGTTTCTTTAGGAGTTAGAACAACACTTTTAGGGACTTAAGAGCCCTTGGTTTATGGGCATTTCATGCTTTGGGTTGTAGTGCCCAAAAATGTCTATAACAGTTTCCCCCTAAAGCATGAGATCGTTAATATTTTGATGTCGGGTGAAGTGCTTTATTACGAGGATCTGAAGTTCTTTCAAGCTGGGAGGAGACCTGTAATAAGATACAATACAATACATCATCTTCATAATATTTTCATGATCTAGCTGAGGCAGGCATTCCCATGCTCAGCTTTATAAATTCATTTTCATGTACATAGGATAGACAATGGTCTGAGTGTAAACTGATGATTCTGGTAGAGCCATCATCCCTTTGATTGGATGATTATCTGTGCAGCAATGATGTACATTTGATGTCTTTATTTCCCTGAATATATATCGCAGCCCAGATGGATGAAACTAGATCCAGGGTCTTCAATCTCGTTCGATCTTCACTCGAAGTACAAGTATATCCATGTGAGAGATGTTCTGGAGTCGAACATGGAAAGACATCGCCTGATTACCAGCCAATGATGTAAGCTGTTAACAGGCGCGAGAGGAATCACCGATAATGATAATGATCCTCAAGGTACTGCAGTAAAATTCACGTGGTGTGAATTAAGGACTTGGCATCGAACACCACAGAAAATCTTTCCGTCGAAGGCCATTGATGTAAACCTATCGCTGGAAGTGAGAAACTTTCCATTGAGGCATGCAACCTTCAAAGTACTGAACGGGGTGTTCCTAGATCGACTTCTTGGATAATGAGCTGATGTCGACAAGAAGCGATCCGTCACAAGAGGGCCTTAATGAATCCCACACCAATGACACGGAACGGAGCAAATGATTTTAATGGAGGTGAAAACGATCTAATGACATACGGTTCAGGGTGGCGGTCATGAAAGAATGGAGTGTAAATGTATTGTAGTGGGTGAGACACGGGTGAATTCTCTGAATGACTTCTCTTGAACATATCGGCGACACTAACATGATGGATTGGTAGCATTACCCCAAATGTGGATGGTGTGATGGGACCATGGTGATGTGACCGGTGAATGAAACAACCCAACCCGACTTGGATGCGGAGTGAAAGTGTCATGTTCAAGAGCGACTTGCTACCAATAAAGTTTCTTCAAGTTTTCTTCCCAATTTTCCCCAGTCATTGCTGACCAGTACCTCTTTATTTTTGTCAAGCTTGAGGAGGATAACATATGCTTGTTCTATAATTTTCCCTTCGGGCAAACCCATCGCTATGTTTTAACGAGCGTAGCGATAGTGAAACTAGTTCTTGTCTGCTATGGACAAGTTTGTCTCTATTAAGTTTTAACGAGTTTAACGAAAAAGATAACTCAGTCCTTTTCAATTTTAGAGAGTCTGAAAAGGAACGTAAAGGAAACTCCAAAATTCCTTTTTCGTCATCTAATCCCTTAAGTCCGAAAAAGTACAAAACAATACAGAAGGGATGAATTTTCGATACTTTTAACGAGCCAAACAAAACAAGCGCTTGATCTTTTTGTGTAATAATCCCTCAGGGCCAAAAAGATTAAAATTTAGAGGAGGGATAGCACTTCCGGTCCCTTTAACAAGCTAGAGAGGCCAATGGCTCGGAAATCTTTTCATATTTTACGAGTCAATTGAAAAGAGCTTAAAGGAGACTCGTCTTTTGAGGAACGAGTGATAAAATTGGGTAGCAGCTGATTCCAGGTAAGGTTTGGAATATTCCAATCACGACAGTGTTATAAGGATGGCCAATGAGATCACTCTTCACAGATGTTCCTCAAAAGGGGTAAACAATCAAATGGAGGTGAATGATCAGCTAATACAGAGTGGAGGTGATGATGAGAACACGACCAAGGCTTTTAAAGGCTGAAGTACTACATTCATGATGGTTATTTACCAAGAAATAGTTCATTTTTTAATGATCTTAAACGCGTGGGGAAACATTTGCTCATGGCTTATGTTTACTTTTTAACGAGCTTGAAATATGTGCTAAAACTGCTCGATTAATCTAGTCATATAATAAGAATGTCCCATTTAAAAACGACAATTTTTAGAGTTTTGCCCCACATCCTTTCTTTATGCATGTTAGGAAACGACCAATCCAAAAAATAGATAAATGATCGCTCTTCACTTGCACGCCAAAAGGTTTGCGTGCCCCCAGGTATAAAATAAAGCTTCAAGGCCACATTTTATTCAAACCAACAAAACATTTGTTTTATCAGGAAAGGTATACCTCTTTCAGGTTACCAAAGACTGTTTTGTTCACAGCGCAAACAAAACATTTCCTCAGCGATGCCTACCGAAATAGACAAAAGCGAGTGGAGGAGGCTACTCCACTCACATAACATTGACAAGAGAATCTTGTTCCAGAATAACTCCCTCTTCCAATCACGGGCGGGGGTACATACCAGTCATATATCTCTCGCGGAAACCTACCCTATACCCAAAGTTTTCCTGCCGAAGCAAACCAGGGTGCATGCCCCCTGGGTTTCAGTCATGTCCCCCGAATCACTCGCGCTCATCAGGTGGATGGAATGGGGATTGATGAGACATTCCTTGTGTGAAAAGACCATTCAGGGATGGCATATGACTATTTTCTCTATGTGATCTGGGAAATGAAAGCTGGTCTACGAGCTTGACCACTCTTCCTTCGTGCAGAAAACACATTACTCTAAAGAGTGAGCATACAATCGCTCCCATGCAATAAATATAGTCTCGTTCGAGGAGTAGATTATAATCAAGGGGTCCTTGAACTACCATTACGTTCATGTGAATGGTTTTCCCTCTCAATGTTATGGGCACATTGGGAAGGATCCCTAACGGTCGATTGGTTCCTTTGTCAAAGCTTGTTAGATTTCTCATCTCAGGCAAAAGCGATGGCGAACCAAGCGCTTTCCAAGCAATCGAGGAAAGGATACTCACAGAAGCCCCTTCATCTATGATGGTACCAGCCATAACCATTTAATATACTTGAGCAATAATTTGGAATGGTACACTAGCTGGTAAACGGGGTCTGCCTAGTTGATTCCAGTCGAAGGAGACAACTAGGTAGCTTGGAGGTGGGACCGAATAGACGGCCGGGTATGACTCTGACGAACTTCCTTCCTGTGGTAAAGGAATGGGTAAATTGCCCCCATGTTCATCGGAGTCTGTGCTTACGAAAATAATTTGGACGGTGTCATCCTTATTCTCTTCTGTGATTGTATCATCTGAAGACAAAACCTCTGAAGGCAAGACCGGGTCAACTGCCACCTCGACCTTTTGACTTTCGTCTGGTATGGGTTCAGATGGTTTGTCTTCAATGATAAATGATTCAGCCGACCATCTGGGCGGGTCAGCCGGTTTTTCAACTAGTGACAGACTCGGCAAGAGTATTTTATACCCAGGAGGAAGTTGTAACGGTGAAACCCGACGATCGTCCAAAACTCTTTTAGCCTCATCTAAGAAGGGACAACGGTGGACGGCATGATCGCCTTCGCACAGTTTACAAGGAAATCTGTATTTTCGTTTTTGTCCTGGGGCTTCACTTTCACCAGTCGACGGTGTGTTTTCAACATGATCATCAGAGGTTGACGACACCGGGTTGTGCAAACGAGGAGACCAGTCCCTTAAGATCCGAGGGATGCAAGGACAATCTCTATGATATTGGTCTCCTTTGCAAATGACACATGGTGATTTAGGCCTGGTCAGTGCAGTGTGTGGATTTTCGCTAGACAACGCTTGGTTGCCCCCTTTCGCTTTTCGCTCCTTCTTATTCTTCTCTTTCTTCTTCTTTTCCTTCTTCTTCTCAGGTACTTGATTTTTGGCTTTACCAACCCCATCAAGCGAAGAAGAAGGAGGAGAGGAAGAATTGGAGGAAGTAGAAGGTTGGTGGGTAACTCTAGACTTGTCTAGTTGCTGACTCGATTGTTCAGGAATTGCGGTGTTCTGAACGACAGAAGTTGAGAAGAGCCATATGGGCAAGCCGATTGTCAATCCTGGAAGCGACAATGTGGCCGTATGGGGTGCACCAACATCTCCCCAAGAGGAGAAGGGACTAGGATTTCCTCCAAGGGGAATTCCTTGGTTGGTGGGTTCCATTTTCTCAACCTGAGATCAACGTAGGAAAGGGTGATGATTATTCCATTTAAAATAAATTTTAGACGCTTTGACACAACTTGTTTTTTCAATTTTTAAGAGTCAAGAAAAAACAAAATATGACTCTAGTCGCCTTCGATTTTTAATGAGCCTGAAGTGACAAGTGCTCAGATGGACCTTTTCCGTTAAGGAGTCTGAAAAGGAACGAAAGGGACTGCTCTGGAAATCTAGGTAGAGGCATTACCAAACCAATCGCAAAACTGTAGAATACTTTTTATGGTATGGTAGTCAATCTTCCCGAATGCTGTGTTCAGTGCATTGCGATCGATAGGGCGACAGACATGGCTTCCTATGGATAAAGGATTAAGCCTATTGTGGTCTCCCAAAATATACTCGATGGTACGTGGGAGCACAAGTCCGTACTGGCAGTTATCATCTCAAAGTGGAGGAATCACCCAACCATCAGTGAGAATAACAGTTACTAGGCTTTACGACACCGGAATACGTCTCTAGCCTAGACTTCTAAATGTTGTGCGTTAGGTTCCAAAAGCGTTGTTAGATTCATTGAATTTATTTTATAGTTGATCTTGTTTATGAAGTTTGCCTTTCAGGTTCACTGCGAGATGTAGATGTGTAATTCCTAAAATGCACTCTAAGATGATAAACAGTCTTTTACCTTCTTTGTGCAATGAAAATCCTAGCTACTAAGGAAAGACAGACAATATTCTTTCACAAAGAGCAAAGAGCACACTCTAAATGCACTTTCCTAAATCAAAACAATCAAACAGTCTAAATGCAAATGCACATGCATGTATTTTTTTTCTGCTTTCTTAGTATGTGAATGGAAAAAGAAAGCTAATGCACAAATCTGAATTACTTTTCAAGCGACAATTATCAACAAGTTTCTTTTCGAAATAAAAAATGGAGACAATCACAACACTTTACGATTTGGAAATGAATACTTGCTTTCAACACTAGAAAAATTATAAGTTCAGACCAAATACAATAGTAACAGGATAATCGACTATCTACAGCAACCAAACTCTTTCCTATGACTGAAAACGACACTTGCGATGCTTTCAAACCAAAGGATGACAGTACAATTACGTTACTTTTGTAAAGGAGAACTGAAAATGACTCAACAAATACACAAAAACATTTACAGTTCTTTTGTACAAAGGAGGCAGAATAACAGCAAGGAGAAGGGGTTTCAAACAGAGATATACTGATCACAGGCAGCAAAATTCATGAATAGAACTGGAAAGAATGAATCACAGAAACCAAAATTGAACAATGCCTAGTCTGATAAGGGCACCTGTAACACAAGGAATTTGAAATGCAGTGCACCTACTACACTCGGGAAGTGCACTGAATTTCAGATTCACAGAACAGTACTTGTGCTGGGCTAGAGACGAGACTTTGCTTGGGTTCTGGGTCACAGTTTGCAGTTCAGTTCATGGGTTTTGGCCGAGAAAATGGTGATCAGTAATGCAACAATCAAGGGTAGATCTAGGGAGGATCTAAGAGCTATCACAAGGGCAATCAGAGAGATTGTAAATCAGTTGTTTAATTTATAAACAAATCCTATAGATTGACTGAAGCGGAATTTATCTACTTTGCATTTGCATAGCAAATGCAGTTCGAAAGCTACCTAGCTCGACTTCAGGCTCCATTTGTAAGTTTAGAAAATAGACAACAATGAAGATAAACAAACAAACTATTTCGTCCCCAATGGAGTCGCCATTTTGTTACAAGGAAATGTGTCTACACAGAACTGCTTATCCCACTAAGGTGTGATAGCTACCTTAGAAACAAACAAACTAAAGCTACTTTCGTTTTTCCTTTATGAAGTATAGATGAGAGAAGAACAAAGAATACCAACCTCTGTCTTGTGCTAATCTCCTAGTTCAATTCCTCTCTCTCTTGATAGACTTTTGCTACTTGTTCCCTTGCACGCCCAGCTTCACAGAGTACCTGTAAGATCACAGTAGGATAGCACTATACAAGAACATGGATCTATAATTGTTGGCATTTTGGCACAGGTATGGCACTATGGTATAGGTGTTGTCCTTGATGGCAACTCACTTTGGTGACAGATCTCAGTTCAGGTGTTCAAAATGAAGGAAATCTTGTATACGCAGGTACACCTTGCATAAGACGCGTATACACGCGAGTTATACGTTCCGAAGTCGTGTATGCATATACACGCACTTTTATGCACATAAAAGCACGTACATGGTGGGAAACTTATTTTTGGTCCGTGGTTGTTAGTCCTTGGAATTTGAACCTATGGTTGTGGACCATTATATCTCGTCGGAAGTGTTGACCCCAGGTTTTTGGGCCCTTGTTATTGTTTATTATGGTTTTGAACCATGGTATTGTGCAAGGCCTATAACTATAAAAGAGGAAGGAGATCATGTGGTAAGGCACTATCTGAATTATTGAATATCTGATATTGTGCTAGATCTGGAATGCGTGTGATCAGGTTATGGTGCAGATCTAGATCTGAAAAAGGAGGAACCTAAGCGCAAGAAGGATAAGGGCTATTGATGAATCAAAATATCAAGGCTTGAACATTGGTATCTCTGTATAACTTTGATCTATTATATGTGGCGCTCTCTTGATCTATAAATCTGGGTTAACTAATGTCTGAATGCTTAAAAGAATAAATTATCCCTTATAGATCTGTATGCAGGTTCAGTGAATTTCAGGTGCGTATACATGCTTTTTCTGTGAATGAAAGAAGCGTATACGCAGGTTGGTTGTGGTACAGAAGCGTATACTCGCAGGTTGCTGAATAGTGAAGTAGCGTATACATATTGATTTATGTTCTAGCTGCTTCTGTTTTATTGCTGCAGTGTTCTGGGTTCAGAATTGGTGTTTGATTACAGTTACTGTGTTCTGGGTACAGTGGTCAGAGAAGTGCTTATTTGTTTCAGCTTTTGATTGGTGAAAAGGAGTTTGGGTTATGCAGAAATTCTTGATTGATGTTACTTGTGGATCCAGTCTGAAAATTAATGAAACGAGGTCCCTGAAAGCAAAGAGAAGGTTGCAGCCTTCTGCAGGTAGGAGCCTGTGTACTAGTATCTCAAGCTAGTACAAGAACTAAGGGGGTTGGAGCTCCCTTATAGGAAAGCTGGAAAATGAGAGAGAGTTGTAGCTCTCTGCAGGTTGCAACCTGTGTACTGGTAAAGTCTGCTCCAGTACAAGACATTGTAAAGAGAAGTTTCTAACTAATAAGAAGATAGAGACGAATTGCAGCAGGAGGTTTTCACCCACATTGGGTTTCCTCCTTATATCTTGTGTTCTTGTGTGTGACTGTCCTCTGCTCTATTTCATTGTTTCTGGTACTGTTTATGTGCATCTGAATCACAGATTAATAACTGACATCTGAAAGATAATTCAAATTATAAGTCTGCTTGATATACGCGGGTTTCTTTATCTGTAGTTGCGTATATACGCAGTTTTTCTTAACTGAAGTAGTGTATATCATCTGGAATTTAAAAAGGAAATATTTGGCTTGATAATACTGATTCACCCCACCTCTGAGTATTGTTTCCAACAATTGGTATCAGAGGAGGTCCTTTTGAAATAGCTTGATCGCATGAAGGAAGATCTTTCATCATGAGCAACTACGAGAGGGAAGCATCAATTAGGCCACTGGTTTTTGATGGGACAAACTTCGTATATTGGAAGGTAAGAGTTACTGCCTATCTTCAATCTTTGGGTACAGAAGTCTAGGATATCATAGATACAGGATATACTTTTCCTGCAGCAACTCCTATAGATTCGGCTGAGAAGAAGAAATATGAAAAAAATGCATAGGCGGTCAATACTCTATTGGGATGCCTGTCGCAATCTGAATTTGTCAAAGTTATGCAGTATAAATCCGCAAAAGAAATATGGGACAAGATTGTTCTGAGCTATGAAGGAGATGATCAGGTAAAAAGAGCAAAACCTCAAACCCTCAGGATTCAGTATGAAAATATCAAGATTTATAATGGTGAAAGTGTGGTTAACTATTTTCTTCGTGTGGATGAGATTGTTAATTGCATGAAAAATTTGGGTGAAGAAATAAAAGAGGCTGTTGTGGTTGAAAAAGTTCTAAGATCTTTGTCACCTAGGTTTGAATCTAAAGTTTCTGCTATAGAAGAAAAGGAGAATCTACAACATCTTAAAATGTCACAACTACATGGAATTCTAACTGCTTATGAAATGATGAAAGGAGGTCCATCTGACAGGAGAGAAGCTATCTTCAAGGTTTCAGGCAAAGGAGAGTACTCTGATTCAGGACATGGGTCAGAGGAAGAAGAAGAATCAAATTTTGTCAAAAATCTTCAAAGGGGTGCTGGATGATTCCGAGGTAAGTTACCTTTCAAGTGCTTTGCTTGTGGAACAGTAGGTCACTATGCTGCCAAGTGTCCTCATAAAGATAAGATTGACAAAGGAAAGGAACCTGTTAGATGGAACAAGAAACATAATCCAAATAAGAAAAGCTATTACACTCATGAAGATAGTGATGGACTCTCAAATAGTGACGAAGATGAATGAGGTAATGAGTATAAACTTTTAATGGCTTTTGAAGATGATGAGTACATGGATGCTATAGATGTAGAGGGTTTTTATAATGAAATGTCTGATCTCAAAGTTTGCTTAGAAGAGAAAAGTGAAATTATTGGTTCTCTACAATGTCAACTGGCTGAAAGGGAAAAACATCTTGAAAAATTGGAATGTGAAATTGTTTGTCTTAGAAAGGAGATTGAGAAAACAAAAGCTATTAATCTTAAATTTGTTAAAGGATCTAAAACTCTGGATGAGATTATCAATGTGCAGCCTTCTCCACTAATCAAGATAGGTCTGGGATATAATGGAGAAACATCTCAAGCATCCACATCCAAAAGTTACTTGATGCAGCAAGGAGGAGCGAGAAAAGGCGTAATAGAAATCATCAGGTAAATCAGGGATAATTTACCTCAAGAACAAACAAATACTATCAAGAAAATCGGGGGCAAGCTACCTTAAGGACAAATAGAAGCTACAATCAGCCACAGGTAAAATCTTCTCAATTTGCCTTAAGAATGGATGTCAGTAGAAACTACAATCGGTTGGATGATAGATTTGATAATCGCAGGAGTTTCTTCAATGGCCAATGTTTCTCTTGCCATAATTTTGGTCACAAAGCAGCTCAATGTGTTGCCTATAAAACAATCATGACTAAAGAAGTCCAAAAACAAAGGAATATGACTGGGATCACGAAAAGGACCTATATCAACTTTTTGGCCCTTGAAAATGAAGTTGAATGTTCTATTTGTAATAACTTTGGTCATGAAGATTTTGAATGCAGGAGCAGGTTTTGGAAGACAACTCAGAAGGAACAAACCTCAAGTGCCAGAACATGGAGAATGAAGGAACCACAACCAGAAAGATGTGGGATAGCCTTTTATGCAGAAGGACAGGAAAATCTATGGTATATCCACAGCGGATGTTCGAAGCATATGACAGGGGATAAAGAAAAACTTGAATCATATACTGCATTACAAAAAGGGAAGAAGGTTTCTTTTGGAAACGATTCCCCTGCAGCCATAAAAGGAAAAGGTACTGCTCAATTGAAAGAAAAGGTCAAAGCTAGAAATGTGTTGTATGTTGATGGATTGAAGCATAATCTTCTGAGTGTCAGTTAGATGTGCGATCAAGGAACCGAGTTAATATTTAGATCAAATGGATGTCGTGTTCGCGATCTTGATACAGGTGAAACAATGATCAAAGGTAGAAGAACTCCAAATAATCTATACATATTTGAAGAAGGATAACAATAATGCTATTTGAGCAAGGATGATGAACATTGGTTATGGCACCGGAGGTTGGGGCATCTAAGCTTTTCACAAATAAGGAAAGCATGCAAATACCAGGCAGTTCGTGGTCTTCCAGATATCAAAATTCCAGACAACACCATATGCAAATCATGTCAGTTTGGTAAGCAAACCAGAACTAACTTTCCTGAGAAGGAAGGATCAGCTAGCAGGCCTCTTGAGCTAGTTCGTACAGATGTATGTGGTCCATCTAGGAAAAGGTCACCTCGAGGAGAAGAATACTTTATATTATTCATTGATGACTTTTCCAGGATGGTTTGGATAGGACTGATGAAGCACAAAGATGAAGCGTTCGAAAAATTCAAATCTTTCAAAGCATTGGTTGAAAATGAATCAGATCGCAAAATTAAATGCCTCAGGTCTGATAGAGGTGGGGAGTTTACCTCAAATGAGTTTTTCGATTTCTGTGAAGAACATGGAATAAGAAGGGAATTCTCTACAGCTAGGACTCCTCAACAAAATGGAGTAGTGGAAAGAATGAACAGAACGGTTCAACAAATGGCTCGTGCTATGCTTGATGAGTCTGGAACTCCAACAACCTTTTGTGGTGAAGTGGCTTATGCTGCGGTGGTTATTCTCAACAAAACAAATGTCCGGGTAAATAGCACTCAAACTCCTCATGAGCTTTGGTATGGTGAGACTCCCTCGGTAAAACATTTCAAAATTTTTGGAAGCAAATGCTACATTAAGAATAATGATGAACATCTTGGCAAGTTTGAACCTAGAGCTAATGAAGGCATTCTTCTTGGTTATTCTCCCCACAACAAAGCATATATATGTTACAATAAAAGACTTGGAAGAATTGTTGACAGCATTGATGTTGTGGTTGATGAAAAAGGAAACGTTCCTAGGCAAGTAAATTATGAAAATATAGAAGAAGATGAAGACTACCCTCCAAATCAAACTGATGATGAAGAAGAACCTCAAGAGGCACCAGTGGAATAGATAAGGATAGAAGAAAAGACCCCATCCAGGTATGTGCAGAAGAATCATCCAGAATCTCAGATTTTGGGGCAGAAAGAAGCAGGTGTACAAACTAGAAGAACAATTGCAGAAACCTCAAGCTATTTGGCATTGCTCTCCTCCACTGAACCACAAAATGTAAAAGAAGCATGCAAAGATGAATGCTGGGTCAAGGCAATGGATGAAGAACTCGAGCAGATCGAAAAGAAAAAAACTTGGGAGTTGGTCCCTAGACCAAAAGATAAGAATGTCATAGGAACAAAATGGATCTTCAAGAACAAGTTGAATGAAAATGGGAAAGTTATTAGAAACAAGGCCAGGCTTGTTTGCAAAGGGTATGCTCAACAAGAAGGAATAGACTTTGAAGAAACTTTTGCTCCCGTAGCTAGACTTGAGGCCATCAGAATGTTCCTTGCCCTCTCTAGCTTTCAAAAATTCAAAGTATTTCAAATGGACGTGAAGTCAGCCTTTTTGAATGGAGACTTAGAAGAAGAAGTGTACATTGAACAACCAGATGGCTTTATCCTTGGAAATGATCCAAATCTTGTATGCAGACTTAAAAAGGCTCTCTATGGGCTTAAACAAGCTCCAAGGGCTTGGTACTATCGGTGGGACAAATACCTTCATCAACAACGTTTTTCAAAAGGATCAGCAGATAGCAATCTCTATATAAAAATTGAATTTAACAAATTGCTAATACCTATTGTGTATGTAGATGATATTATCTTTGGAAGCAATGAAGAAGCTTTGAGTCAAACCTTTGCCTTGGTGATGCAGAAAGAATTCGAAATGTCTTTGCTTGGAGAGCTGACATACTTTCTTGGATTGCAAATCCAACAAAATGAAGGCGGTATCTTCTTGTCTCAAACCAAGTACCTCAAGAAGATTCTGAAGAAGTATGGCATGGAATATTCGAAACCTGTATGTACCCCCATGATTATAGGATGCAGCCTCAGTGCAAATGACGAATCAGCAGCATTGCATCAACCAACCTATAGATCCATGATTGGGAGTTTGCTTTATTTGACAGGTACCCGACCAGATATTATGCATGCAGTGGGAATAGTTGGAAGGTTTCAAGCCAACCCAAAGGAAACTCATCTTCAGGCAGTCAAGAGAATATTCAAGTACCTTCAAGGAACTCAAAGCTATGGCTTATGGTGTCCTAGAGATACAGATCTCACTCTTCATGCTTACACAAATGTAGATTGGGCCGGAAGCGTGGATGACAGGAAGAGAACAAGTGGCGGTGCATTATTTATGGGTTCCAGATTAGTATCTTAGTTCAGCAAGAAACAGAGTTTGATTGCTTTATCTACATCTGAAGAGGAATATGTGGCTGCTGCATCTTGTTGCACACAACTCCTTTGGATGATGCAAACCTTGCAGGATTTTCAAATCACTTGTACTCCATCTGTCTCTATCTTATGTGATAATACAAGTGCAATAAGCATTTCAAAGAACCCAGTCATGCATTTAAAGACCAAGCACATACCGATCAAGTATCACTTTCTCCGAGAACAAGCGTTGGAACAAAAGGTCAAATTGGAGTATATTCCTTCTAAGGAACAAGTTGCTGATATACTCACCAAACCACTGCCCAGGGAAAATTTTGAATATCTCAGATAGAAGTTGGGAGTTGTTGATGCTTCATCCTGCTGTTGAAGCTTGTATGTTCCAAAGAAAATTGGTGTGCGTGAGTTGGATAAGGGGTATCCGTGTACATACGCCGATTTATGCAGGTTCGGTCGCGTATATGGAGTTCTGAAGAAAATCAGCAAGCGCAGACTCTGGTTGGAGAGAGTCTGAGATGGGTATGTCAGTGACCATCAAGCACAGGTTCAGGGGGAGCAGATAATCTTCTAATAATGCATTGTTGGCATTACCTTAGAAGCTCTTGGTTCTAGTACTCAAGCTGTTTTTGGCTCAGGTGGATCAGCTGCAGAAAGAAGATCAGAAGGAGAACATGATTGCGGATATATACAGTGATTGTCAGATGCTGCTGATAGTAGTTATTGGTGATTTGCATAGTCTTGATATTTCGTCTCTATGTCATTTTTTTATCAAGGTCATGTAACGGCCTATTTTGGTTTCCCCACTATGCCTGGGATGATTGATGTGTTTGGTTGTCATGTGTAAATTTATGATGTATCCCCACTTGGTTGGGTGGATGATCCCCACTTGGTTGGGTAATGGTTGTATGTATTGAGTCTTTTGGTGCTAGGAAGGTCTTTTATGATGTATAAGTCATGGTTCTTGTTGAAGAACATCTTTTGCAGATCTTGCCTACTATCAGGGGGAGCATGTTCAGCACAACAGAGCAGATATATCAGCATGTACTCAGGGGGAGCACAACCCTTTGCCCTTGATGACAAAGGGGGAGAAGGATTTTGAAGATCTTGGGGTTGCCATCAAGTCCAAAGGGGGATATTGTTGGCATTTTGGCACAGGTATGGCACTATGTTACAGGTGTTGTCCTTGATGGCAACTCACTTTGGTGACAGATCTCAGTTCAGGTGTTCAGAATGAAGGAAATCTTGTATACGCAGGTACACCTTACATAGGATGCGTATACACGCGAGTTATACGTTCCGAAGTCGCGTATGCATATATATGAACTTTTATGCACATAAAAGTGCGTACATGGTGGGAAACTTATTTTTGGTCCGCGGTTGTTAGTCCTTGGAATTTGAACTTATGGTTGTGGACCACTGTATATTGTAGGAAGTGTTGACCCCAGGTTTTTGGGCCCTTGGTATTGTTTATTATGGTTTTGGACCATGGTATTGTGCAAGGCCTATAATTATAAAAGAGGAAGGAGATCATGTGGTAAGGCACTATCTGAATTATTGAATATCTAAGATTGTGCTAGATCTGGAATACGTGTGATCGGGTTATGGTGCAGATCTAGATCTGAAGAAGGAGTAACCTAAGCGAAAGAAGGATAAGGGCTATTGATGGATCAAAATCTCAAGGCTTGAACATTGGTATCTCTGTATAATTTTGATATCCTGAAGATGGATCCCATTTGGGATTTGAAATGTTGGTACAAAAATGTTAAAACTGTGGATTCTCCGGTCAATGATTCAAAAGATTCAAGCCACAGATCTCTGAAATCCATAATTTTGATCTATTATATGTGGCACTCTCTTGATCTATAAATCTGGGTTAACTAATGTCTGAATACTTAAAAGAATAAATTATCCCTTATAGATATGTACGCAGGTTCAGTGAATTGCAGGTGCGTATACATGCTTTTTCTGTTAATGAAAGAAGCGTATACGCAGGTTGGTTGTGGTACAGAAGCATATACTCGCAGGTTGCTGCAGTGAAGTAGCGTATACATATTCATTTATGTTCTAGCTACTTCTGTTTTATTGTTGCAGTGTTCTGGGTTCAGAATTGGTGTTTGGTTACAGTTACTGTGTTCTGGGTACAGTGGTCAGAGAAGTGCTTATTTGTTTCAGCTTTTGATTGGTGAAAAGGAGTTTGGGTTATGCAGAAATTCTTGATTGATGTTACTTGTGGATCCAGTCTGAAAATTAATGAAACGAAGTCCCTGAAGGCAAAGAGAAGGTTGCAGCCTTCTGCAGGTAGGAGCCTGCGTACTAGTATCTCAAGCTAGTACAAGAACTAAGGGGGTTGGAGCTCCCTTCCAGGAAAGCTGGAAAACGAGAGAGAGTTGTAGCTCTCTGCAGGTTGCAGCCTGCATACTGGTAAAGTCTACTCCAGTACAAGACATTGTAAAGAGAAGTTTCTAATTAATAAGAACATAGAGACGAATTGCAGCAGGAGGTTTTCACCCACATTGGGTTTCCTCCTTATATCTTGTGTTCTTGTGTGTGACTGTCTTATACTCTGTTTCACTGTTTCTAGTACTGTTTATGTGCATCTGAATCACAGATTAATAACTGACATCTGAAAGATAATTCAAATTATAAGTCTACTTGATATACGCGGGTTTCTTTATCTGTAGTTGTGTATATACGTGGTTTTTATTAACTAAAGTAGCGTATATCATCTGGAATTTAAAAAGGAAATATTTGGCTTGATAATACTAATTCACCCCCCCACTCAGTATTATTTCCAACAATAATCATAAAAAATCTAGGATCAGATGTAAATTGACCATACAAATGCAACAAACATAAATGACACAAGAGTATGGAGGAAAACTTGAATAGATTTTAGTGATAAACAAGAAAGAGCCGAGGGAGTTACAACCAGTTGTTCTGACCCAGCATAATCCTCTCAGCAAGGAAGCCCTTCTTCACCTCATACAAAGCTTAGATCACCCAACAATCTGATGTTGTCTCAAGAAACCAACAACAATTCCTTACAATATGCAAAATTCCAGCCTCTGGATCTCTGGGATGCGGGATCCATATATAGATATCTGTAAGGGAGATGAGTTAGCTTGTGATTTGATTAGTGTCTTCCCTCTGACAGTTCTTGCTTCCACTTGGAGATTGATGGTCTCTTACTCATCCTTGGTTGAATTCAGAGAGGCAAGTGTCACAGGAGAAGTTTCTGGAAGTTTCCATGCCTCTCCACGTCGCGAAATGACACTGCCATTTGTCACTTCTCGCCCATCACACCCCATAGAAGGGATTTTTGAAATGCAACGCACCCACACAGTGTGTTTAGGTGAGATGCAACGCACTTTGCCTATGGAGCAGCTGAAATGATCTTGTTTTGACCAATTCTGAGCAAGTTTTCATGGAGAACTTCTGGGAGAAGATGTAATCAGTTGACCTTGTTCCTTTAGGGGTTAGAACAACACTTTTAGGGACTTAGGAGCCCTTGGTTTATGGACATTTCATGCTTGGGGTTATAGTTCCCAAAAATGTCTATAACACAAGTGATTATAGTTTGCACTACCAATAAAGACCAGGATTGGATAGAGTGTTGGATATTCATGGCTTTGTTGATGCAGACTGGGCTGGAGATCTCGATCAAAGAATATCTACAAGTGGGTATGTGTTTAACCTATTTGGATCTGCAGTCAGTTGGATGAGTAAGAAACAATTTATAGTGGCACTATCAGCTATAGAGGAAAAATACATGATAGCCACTCTCGCAAGCAAGAAAGTAGTTTGGTTGCAGAGATAGACTGTGACAGCGAAAGTGCAATTTTCTTGGCAAAGAACCCTGCATATTATTCAAATACAAAGCACATTGATGTTAAATATCACTTTGTGAGGGATATGATAGAAGACAAAAAGGTGTTGCTGGTAAAGGTGGACACTTCGAAGAATACTACAGATGCGTTGACAAAATCTATGAGCTCTGAGAAGTTCTCTTGGTGTAGAGAAATAACGGGCATTGCGGGGTTGGATAAATGACTAAGCTTTCTTGTGGTCCCCTGTGGAAAGAAAACAACAAGTGGAAGAATGTTGGGTTGTGTTATATTCTTTCCATGACTAGACCATGTAGTTAACTAAGGGGTTAGAGGGGGGGCAGATGCCCCCCTTCATTGTGCGGATTGTGTAGCAGGGGGGTCACAGGGGGTTTGAGCGGTGCAGGTAACCCCCCTCTATGGGGTACAACCTAGCACCCCGAAAAATTTTGTTTTTTGGACAATATATTAGGTTGAGCAGACCTACCTACGATTTTGTGCATGTTTTTCGCACATGGTTTTGGCCGCGATGGTTTTTTGTCCATGGTTTTGGATGTGGTGGTTTTCGGTCCATGGTATTGGATGCTTAGGCATGTATCAATATGTATTGTAACATTGAAAGGAACATAATGAAAAGTCAAGCTAGTAGTCCCAATTTTGGGATCTAGGGGAAAGTCTCTATGTATATGTGTTTTATTTGTTATGCTCTGGCATGGTTTATTTTTTGTGTTTTAGAATTCGTATGTAGGTAATTTCTATAGGGGGTAAAAACCTACAGTCTCATGCTAACTGTTAAAGCCAAGGGAAATATTTAAGTAAAATATAGCGAGGATGTATTCCAGATGGGACTTGAAATGTCCCCCACTCATGACATTATCTCGTCACCAACCTATCAAGAGGGTCCACCTTTGAAAAATCTTAGGACTTTTAGGCTAGTGTGTCATCAAACTCATCCCGGCTTACATTATCTTGGTCGATCCTATACCTCCACCACACAATTCTCTAGGGTAATATTCCAGGTTTGTACCTCAAATACACATCGTCACTTCCTCGTCCAATTTCATTAAAGTAAACATAGGGTCACACCAATGAAGAGTCTCCATGACTAGGGTTTAGATCGATGCAAGGATAATGTTTTTCCAGATTTTCCTTATAAGTTTACAGATTTCCCTCTTGCATTGCATCAAACATTCCTTCAATATCTTCCATGGATCGACTCAGGGATCTTAACCCTACCTTAAGTAATGCATCAGAAAAGGATATTTACAACCATTGTAAGAGAAAGTCTCATCCCAACCATAATTTTCCTAAGCTAGTTATTGTGACCATGGCTCTGTCTCAAAGGTCCTACAAACCTCCATATCAACATTAGTACTAGACGTCAATGTTGATGGCTTCTTATGATTCCCTATTGTTCTAACCTTCTTAAGTTTGATCCCATCCCACTCCAAGGCATTTATGGCCCTTTTGCATTCCTCGTTGTTGGACAAGGAATCCAATGCATGCCAGCATAGGCACTTCTGTGGCCCTTACCTACCACCAGCTTGGTGTGAACTCCTGAAATGTATCCACCTCACCTACCACATGTTAAGGGTTCCAAGATTCAAAGAAGCCCTGTAAGTAGCTCCATGGGACTATGCAGAGACTTCTGGGGCCAAGCTATCTACACCTTGATGCAAGAAAAAGATATCCAGTCTACTGATAATGCAAGGTTGGAAAAGTCTGCCTACATGGGTGTCGACTACTCGTACACTTAAAGGGAGGGTAAACCTTCTAGCATTGACTCAGTGCCTTCTACATAGATTCAAGGGATTATAGCCCCAGTGCAGGAACATCCATGTATATCTACATACCCTGACAAGAAGGCAATATATTATGTACTTATTTTATGTTAATAAAAATGATCCATGTGCCCAATGTTCCAAGTTTTTATTCTGGATCCTTATGGATACTTTTGCTGCCTATAGAATTTCATGACATATTTGTGTTACTTATCTATGTGTTATTAATTAGTATGAATGAACATTCTAGTTTAGGAACATGACTCAAGTTAGTTTATTGTATACAAAATTACACATTTTGTTGCAGATTGTATGTTATGAACTACGGTAATGAGAATTTGACACAACACTTCATTCCACTGCAGATGCATACACTAGTTCAACTTATTTATCAATATTGTTCATTGTGAAGGTGTGACATATGTGTTTATATATTCATTTATTTATCGTAACTATCAAGCTATCTTTGCATAGAGGGGAATCCACATGGTCATCAGATCAACAATGTTGTTACAATCCCAAACGAATCCAAGCCATTTGAACCAAAAATGCATCATAAGTTCATTAATATTTAAGAAACACAAATAGATACTTATCTTTAAAGTTGTAGGGAAACTGAGTTTGAGACAAGGACTCTCCACCCAACCATAAACAACTAAAACCACACTTACCTATAGCTATCACCTCTAATCCATATTCCAGAGTGTGAAGGGGGTGCTTGCTTGAGGGATTAGAACACCAACTGCCAATTGAAATAGGGAATCTAGAGGGACTCTTCCTTAATCCCACCAGTTGACACTACCATATTCTCAGCACTAGGAGTCCATAGGCTCTTTCCTTACCCCAAGTGCATACACAATGATTAACTCCTTTCGAGGAGTCTAGGATCCATTGTAAGAGTAATACAATAACTAAGGTATTTAATCAAGTCTTATTTTGATGCTACTATAGGATTAGCCTCTTCCCAAGTTGTCCAAGGATTCAGAGCTGACTATTTCAATCCATAACCTCTAGGGGACCTAATCTGTTACAGGGATCCATAGCTTACATCCAAACCCACAACCTCTAGGGACCCAAGTTGTTACAAGGCTCCAGGTACTCTGTCTCAACCCACAACCTCGAGTGACCCAAGATATTACAAGGCCATAGGGATGCTATCTTAACCCATAGCTTCCATGAAACCCCAAACTATTACAAGGCTCTAAAGACTAGAAACTCAACCCACAACCTCTAGGGAAATTGAGATCTAATCCCCATCTCTTCTCTCTTGTTTTGCACTTCCTATTGATTGAACCTGATTTCTCTATATTTTTGTTGCTCGAATTGTCTCTCCTCTCTCCTTCAAAATGAACTTAAATACCATTCCTTCCCTTGTTTTCTCGGCTGACATTTGTTGATTCCTCCTTTCTTTCTTTCACTGCGTAGTTCCCCTCTTAGTTTCTTATCCCTTTTCCTTGTGAAGGTTCCCTAGTGCATGGGTCTGTGTACCTTCCTTGCAGTTTGTTCAATTTTAATTGAACCAATTCATTAATTCATGCACCATCTTACTTTTAATGGCTTTCCCAAACATTTCATATCTACTACACAAGAAAACCTCAATATCCCATGTAAGTAATCCTCCACCCCAACTCATGAATCTATGTCCCTCTGACTTAGACCCCTTTTTTTAATTTCACATATTTGTAAAAAATATTTACAATGCATTTTATGAGAGAACCATGGGTGGGGCTATCATAGGATGTTGTAATAGAAGATTTTGTAATGATAAATTCCATAATTAATGTAAATGTTAAATGTGCCAAAAATGTTCTAAAAATTGATGTTGTAACACCCATTAATATTCAAAACACTAAACTTGTAGTAAAAGTTGATGCTATAACAACTGCTATTATTGAAATTATTATAATAGTTGATGTTGTAACACCCATTCAGATCCCTTCAACTTGGTAGTATCACCATTTTTAAGAAATTTGAAGGATTCTTTCTTAAAATATGGTGTTGTAGCTATTTTATCATTGTATTTGAAAGAAAAAAAGTCATGTCTATATACATATATATATATATATATATATATATATATATATATATATATATATAGACATATAGACACACACACACAAAAAGAAAAGGGATATATAAGGACCCTTTGAGCAAAGATTTTGTAAAAGTTTGTGCTATATGTACACTGCATTTCCATACTCAAGTGAGGAGATGTCAATGTTTCCTTTCAATTTTAAGTAGCTAGATGTAGTAAAGGTGTTGAATATTAAATGGTTATGGGGAATGAGGCTAGAGTCAACTCTAGGTGGAGTAAAAGGATCAAAAGGAATGACACAAGTGTAATTGCAAAAGGTAACAATGACTCTCTAGTTGCAAGAAGTGGTGAAGGGGAGCTTCCCTTTGTCTATGTCACTTCTTGGAGAAGTGGTTTTGTTTTAAGAGCACTTATGGAATAGCTATGAGTTAGAGGGATCGTTCCACCCTTGGCCTAGACTTAGAAGTCAAAACAATTCAAGGACTTGTGGGAGGACAAAAGAACTTAAATTTAGTATAAGAATGAAGGCAAGGGATGTGAATTAGAGGTGAAATTGGGTTTTCCTAAAGGGTTGATACATGTCTGCACTAAAACTATAAGCGGATTGTTCATTGCAACTTCTACAGGGTAAACAATTTCCATATAGATGATTGTTGCAAATTATTTGTTCTTTCCTAATAGCTTGAGAACATATTTAAGGTAGAGTTTGTCAGGGCTAGTAATTAGGGGTCAAATTCAAAATCAAGATAATCCTTAGAATCTATGAATTGGCATTCGTCACTTCACAAATTTGGCATGATATACCTCTATTCACTAGTGAACCTATTGATTTAAGATGTTGCAACAATTTTCAACTAAAAAAAATAAATTTCCTTATGGAATAGCCTCTTATTGATGAATTATAATGGTGTTGGAATCCATTTGGAATTAGGATAGAAACCTAATGCAAAAATAGTTGATTATGCCCTTTGTTGATCAAGAGTTTTGATCCCAACAAATGTTTCTTTTCGTCAATTGTATACAAGTTGAAGGTTGAGCATCAGTTACATGAACTATACTAATGCATCATGAGTAGGATCCTTTAACTTGCTTGGAGTAACAAAGGATCTTTGAACTTGACTTGACAAAGTTCTAGTTTTGTAAATGAGTTGCATTAACAATTGACTAATGAATTGCATTTGAAACAATCATTTAGTTTTAGAGAAATAATTGTTTTGTTTTATATTTATTTTCACAATGATCCATTTTCATGAGATAAACATGTCTTAGACCTACTATTTATGGATCATATGTTATTAGAAAATTGAAGGGGTAGAAAACGATTTGAGGAGAAAATTGAAGGGGTAGAAAACGATTTCATTTTTCTTGTGAAATATTGAAAGTGGGCAGCCAAAGAGGTCTTTCTACCACCCAAAACTACACCAACAATTGGGGGATCAATAAAAAAAATTGAGAAGTACAAACATAGGTAACAATGGGTTGAGAAGAAGGTTCTATAACAATAGATGTTGTAACAACAAGCCATTTCATCTTGCTTGTCAAAGCTTCAAATTGGGTAGCCAAAGAGGTGTTTCTACCACCCAACACCAAAACAACACTTGGGGTATCAAGAAATAAAATTGAGAAGCACAAATATAGGTAAAAGAGGGTTGGGAAGAAGATGTTGTAAAAAAATGGATGTTGTAACAATAGATGTTGTAACAACAAATGCCATAACAACATGTTAATGTTAAAAATGTTGAAAATGTTGTAACACCCATTACTTTTGAAATTTTGAAATTGCTATAAAGGATGATGCTATAACACTTTCTACTATGAAAGTATTGAAACAATGACCATTACAATGGATGTTGTAACAAAACATGTCGTAAAAACGGATGTTGTAACAACAGATGTTGTAACAACAGATCTTGTAACAACAAATGTTGTAAAAACAAATGTTATAACAATTGAGAGGGTATAAATCCATTTCATCTTGCTTGTAAAGGCTTGAAATTGGGCATCCAAAGCGGTGTTTCTTCCACCCAACACTACACCAATGCTTTAAGTGTTGTAATCTTTTATTGTTACATTGAAAATTTCAAAATTTTGATTAAAATTTCAAAATTTTTGTTTTTATGGCACTTTGTAATAGTTTTCCCACAAATATATAATGCCGCAATATATTATTTTGTTTTATTTTAATAAATACAATGTCAAATTGCCACACACTAACTATCATGCATTTTCTATTGTCGGTGATTGACACTTTTGTTATCGACGACTCTTGTTCTATTGTGCAACTGCCCGCTTGCTTGACATTTAATGAAGGGGGGGTGAAAAAAGTTATTTTTCCATAGCAAATTTTACAACATGGAAACATAATATGAATTATGCAACCCCTCAACCACCCCCCACCTAGGAAAAAATTATCCCCGGTTTTTGGTAATAAATATATCCTACCACCATTTTATTGATTGTTTTCCATTTAATTGTGAATATTTTTTTCCATTTAAATATTCCCCTTACCCAAATGTTCATTATGTTTCGTTTTCACTCATGTTCAGAACTTAAGCACTCCCTCCTTTGTCTGTCCCCTCTCACCTTTCCTTCATTCACTAGACATAGAAAATAAAAGTGCAGAATTACAGTAAGTCCTCAATGACAACTTAGAAATACAATGACACATTTGACAGGTAATTATGCTCCTTGCTACAAGTTGATAGTTAAAAATGAGTTCAACTAAAGGAAAATATTCTTAGGTTTAGTCTAAAACCCTCCCCAAATTTGATGAATTACCCTTATTTAATAGGGAAAGAAAAATAGAAGACACAAAACTAGAGTTTGACCTATATGAACTACAAATTTGGGCTTCCCAAAGGTTTCAACATAGTAGAAAAACGTTTCCTCTGTGCGATTCCTTTTTACCCTAGTTTGTGTTTCCTCAAACTCATCCTTTCTAGGATTTGTAGTATGGTGCATGTTGTAACATTATTTGGTTTTGATAAGTTAGTATATTAGTCAAAAATAATTTTAAAATATTAAAGTTAGGATATGGATGCAAAAGAAAGAAAATTTCAAATGTTAGGCCAATTTAATGTTTTATAAGCATCCATATCAAAAAAATGTTAGGTGTTAGCTGCCCTAAAAATTGAGTTGAAAGAGAAATAAAATGTTAGAGAAGCAAAAGGAAAAGAATGGCTTCATTTCATATTTGGTAAATGCAAAGGTTTCTAGTCAAAATGTGCCACAAGTCAAATATCAAATGTGATTTTCACGTGCAAAAGGAAAAAGGTGAGTAAAGGTTTTTCTCTAAGGTTTTAGATATCAATTAATTTTGGTATTAATCTTTATTCCTAAGTTTAAAACCCCCAAATCATCAATCTGCTCATATTATCTTCCACTCACTTATACCTAAAGTTTTAACACCCCTTTCATACATTGCAAATATCCCTCTATACATTAAATAATTCCCTTCGGCCACATCGGTTGTCCCATCCCATCATGATAATTATATGACACCTATCACTCCATCTCCTTCCATCTCCCAAGATTTGATGGTCCACGCTGTATTTCAGCCCCCCCTCACCATCTAAACTTTACCGTCAAGGGGGGTGGGTGAAATGGGCGGTATATGAAATTGCGCCCTCCCCCAGGTGTAAACGCTAGATATTTTAGAACCCCCCTCGAGTGAAACTGCTAACTGCTCTCCCCACCATCTAAAAAGTTTTTTCCCTCACTCCCAATACTGCTCTCTTACCTATTATGCTCCTTCCACTCATCTTTTACCACCTTATTTTCCTGTTAATTCCACCGATTACAACCGCTCCCTCCAAAATTAACCCGTTAAGCAATTAATTATTTAGTTGTTAATCTAATGGACCCATTCCACCTTCAATGGTAAAGCCACACTATTATATAAACCTCAATTTCATAGGTTAACATGTTACTGAATTCATGCGCTATCACTATTATTGATTTGTTACAGTTTTGTTGGACTAAAAATTTGACTTTTTCACTCGCCAATGACATTGTTTGCTCATTCTTTTTAGCCTATTACCTCTATTTTTCCCCCAAAACCTTACTCCTCTTTGTGTATTCAAAACTCCAATCCAGTTTTCAATCCTATCCTTAGCTTTATTCAAGGATGCCTCTAAAGTACAAGGGACTAGAGGAACCTATCAATCCTCTAACCTATCCTCCCATAGATTTTCACCACATCCCTTTAGCTAATAGATAATTTAAAATCCATGAAACTCTCTCTGAATTTTACCTCTTTGAGATGTATTGCTGGCTCGAGGACAAACACATTGAAAATTCCGATGAAATTCAATTGTGGGAGTCCAATTTACCCCACTATATTTTTCCTCATACCCACAACACCCCAGAGTTTGTTAGAAAGTGCCATCATTACTCCCATTGGAGAAATTATGTTTACCATCACTCATCAAGCCATAGACGAGATGATGCAAGCCCCCATAGTAGAAAATACTACCCCATTTTCATATGAAGCACTAATTGAACTGTACCAGAAATTAGACTTTGCTAAAAGGCCCAAAACCTTTGAACTTTTCTTGAAAGAAGATGCCCCATTTCCAAAGAAAAATCCTCACTATCCCTACTCTATTTTCCCTAAGAGAGCTAAGAAAATTATCACAGTTGTTTCCTACCTCCTTGGATACTACTATGATCAGTGGATAAATGAGGCCATCATAGGAATTCTGTCCATTTTCTCAGTTGATTATAAGCCCTCCATTGTGTTTAACTTCAGCCAATTTCTTGTAGAATCAATTCATCAGTAGCTTATCAAATTCCCAACTAAGGAGGTATTTTTTTGTACTAGTTTATATGTTCTTATACTTTTAGGGAGACAACATCAACCTTGCTTCAAAAAAGTTGGATGAAAAATGAAACTAACAGTCAGACATCTTTTGGACTACTCTGGTGATGAAGGAACAGAAGGAATATACATATAAACAGTTTACATAAATGTTTGTTCATACAACACTCAATCTTCTGAGTAGCAGGATAGAACCTAGGATCAATGAGGAAATCAGAAAGGTGTTGCACTATCATACCAAGTTCAGACAAAGGATTGGTACCTCTACCAAAACTATAGTAAATTGAGAATATGTGGGTATGAGCTTTCACCTCACAAGCTCCCTAAATTCCTCCCAATGAGGTTTTTTCTCTAGAGTACATAAGGTAGATGCTAAATATGGATGAGATCCACTTTGTTGCTACCAAGAAGAAGTTTGAGTTCAAAATCAAAACATAGATTAGGCCTTTCATTTGCAAAACAAGAGAAGCAAGGGAAGAGGCAGATAAGCTACTAAAGGAAATGTAGTTTAGCCTAAGCTTTACCTGGTCATATGATCCATTAGGGATCATTTCTAAATTAAGACTAGAAACCAAGTCTACTCCTTATTTCACACATCCAAACCGAAGATAGAGAAGTACAAAAACCATCTTGAATGGGTTGAGAATACCCACAAGAGGCAGAAGAGACGCTGGTTTCATCCTCTACAGTACAAACTCCTACCATCTAGGAGCAAACAACTAAGAGAAGGAGAGAAGAGGACTCCCCTTCAGGGACTGACATATTCAGTACAGGATTCAAGATCATGTATAGAAATAAGACCAAGCTTAGTTCCAAACTAAGCCTGATTAAGGACTGAGAGTAGGAGAATATTCTCACCACTAATGAGCCACTTGTTTCCTCATTAGTGGGTGATCATACCACACTGTCTCCTAGCACCTCTACGACTTAAGTACAAGAGGAAAAAAACTTATGCAGACCAAAACATCTACTACAGGGGAGACAAAGAAGTGTATAATGAATATTTTCAAGGACATAAAAATAAGGAATGAGGCCTTGAACATTAACGCCTACAATCAGTTCTGGAAGCAGACTTCCAATGCTCAAAGTAGGTTGATGTTAGCCTTTGATTCAGAGAAGGGGAAAATGCAAATGGCATTCCTCTAGGCACAGGTTCCCCAGACCAAGGGAGCATCACACTACAAGAATAAATATTTTTAGTTTCATGTAAAAGATATACATCCCATTGACTAAATGGATATGAATAAGGAGATTGGGGAAATGATATTTTCAAATGTCACTAATATTGCAATGACCTTTCCTAAACTACAGGTTACATTAGCAAATGTCCAATCACAACTGAAGATGGAGGAGGTCTCTGCACTTAACAAAGACACCAAGATTAAAACTTTAGAGGACATGGTGATCAAAGTGCGTTATGACCCTTCAAACATCAATGCTGCAGAGGAACTTGTAAAGAAAATAATTTAGACATAGCAGCATTAAGGAAGCAGTTAAAACAACCAACCATAGAAGATCCATTGGGCAAGGATATTGAAGAGAGAGAGAGACGCAAAAAGCAGATACGATGAAGCTCATCATGGAGCAGAGTGCACATCTGAAGCAAATGGAGACAGAGATGGAAAATTTGATTAAAGAAAATGAGAAAGATGCTAAAAGAAATGTTGTCCCTTTGGAAGCACTTCCTATCACAACCATTCCTACAACCATATTTGCTACAACAAGTATAGCGGATGTTGAAGATCAGTTGGCTAATGCAATGAAAAACATGTCTCTCCATACTTAAGAGATCAAAACATTGCAAGATCAAGTCAAACTTATATAGGATCATCAAACGTAGACTGAAACTTTTCATGCAGTAGAGCTATAGAGCTAAAAATCAGATAGAGGCGTGGAAGAAGTGAGAAGCTAAGTCATCTATTGGCTATACACTGGGTCATGTTAAAGAAATAATCTCGAATACTATCATTGAAGAAATAAATGAAATCTAGCCATGTATCTCGATTATTTTTTAGCTGAAGTAATTGATGGAGAAAGCCAAGCAAACCATTACTACTATCAATGCTCAATTGGGAGAAATGCCTGCTACAACCAAAAACATCATAAAGTTCCTTAATTCCAAAATCATATATGAGTTGGATGATCTAGGAGTGGATGACAGAACATGAACTATTATGGAGGTAAAGAAATTTCTAACAAAGAATATTTAGTTGTCCAACTAACAAAAAAGTGCCACACTCTACAGGTAGCAGTTAATAGGTTTTTCACTAGAACTGATGCATTAAATAAGAAAGGTCTCCCTTCACTATTTGTAATCAATGATAAGATAATGACCAGGGAAGGCTACATGAGAAGCTTCAGGACATTTCCAAGGATATAGCTAAGTCTTCCAACATCAAAGGTTCTATGAGGGGCAAAGATTTTTATGAAGCTATCAACAACATAAGTTTTTTCCAACATGAGATAAAACACATTTTTATAGTAAAACCCACTTTTTCTTGTTATACAAAGGTAGATGAGATCTACCAAAAGATAATAAAGATTGTTATTCCAGATGAAGAATGGTGGGATAAGTTGTATGAATTTCAAGACTAAACACTAGTAGAAAATGGTGAAATTAGTGACTAGGTGACTGAAAAAGTTATTCACACAACTTTTCCAAGTGAAATACTACCAAATATTAGCAATATTAAGCGACCCAACTAAAAACGACTAACATAAATGACTATATTAGTCACCAATTAAAATATACGACTAGCTAATAAGTAATACTACTAAAAATGACTAACATAAATGACTAATTTAGTCTAGGAAAACTAATATGAATACCTAACAAAAGTACAATAATATGAATTAGTCGTTTATGTTAGTCATTTTAATTGCGTCACTTCAACAATCTAAAATTACGAGTCATAGGGGATTCAAAGGTTGTTTTATATTGGGTGAAAGGTTATACTTCCTTGTACACTTCTTTATTGGATCAAAGAATGATTAAAATTATGGAGCTTACTAGAATGTTTAGGGTCACATCATTTGATCACATTCATAGGGAATCAAATTCAAAGGTTGACAAATTATCCAAAACGGGAGCCGACCAATGCCTCCTTTTGCAACACAACATGACCACCTATATCTGTTGCAACAACCTTTCCAACTTATCTAGTTGTTTGCACATATATTTCACATTTATTCTTCATCTTGCAAAGTGGTAGTGCTAAGGAGAGGGTATGAACTTTGATCAAAGAATGTTCACTTAGTACCACTACCAAATTTTTTTTCATGCAGCTTGCATGATGATAAATGGATGGCATCTGAATGTTACAAATGTGTAAGTAATACACATTCAACATTGTTGTCCTCGTTGTCCTTAGTAACAACAACAAGTTTGAATATTTCCTTTATTTATCATCACAAACACATAACTCTTTGTTTTCCAAAACACAGTTAGTATTGTTGGTGTAAGATCTCTTAATTGTGGAATGGTCTCTTGATGATGATAATGAACTCTCAATCTCCAATTCTCATGAATACGATGAATGAATGATCTAATGCCTTACTTGTATAGAAAATTTATGATTCATTTTCTATTCTTATTGTGCCATTGTATATATGCTTCACTAGCATCTCAGGCTATATGGTTAACTAAGTAATATTTATCTTTCATTTCTCAAGTATAATTTGGTTGCATGAATAAGCATAGTTGTGTAATTAAAATCATTTAGAATTTGTTAATAATAAATCGTTTGTTTGACTATTCGCACACTTATCCCTGACCTTTTACTTTGAGAGTGAGTAGTGTCAAATCACCAGTATTCGTTAAGGAACTTCCTTTCATTACTCAATGACCTAGCTTAGCTCAATATTTAAGGATTCCCCACTAGATAAGAATATACTTCTTGTAGGCTAAAGAGTGAGAGAAGGCCACCAAAATGACATTGGGTGGCTTTCTTGATGGGTGGGGTCAAGACTTTTTTCTATGAGATTGTTTGAGTGGAGATACAATTTAGAAAGTGCTTACAAGAAAATTAGTTTCCTTTATTTCCATCACCTAAATTACTTCCAATAAAGTCATGTGCTTTTAATAAAATCTAATTTTGATAAATAATTAATTCAATAAAATTAAAAAAATAAGATTATTATTATTATTGTTATTTTTTTGTATATGAGAGAATAGACAACTATAGAATGTTTGTACTTAACGATCGATTCTATCCACTACCACAATCACCTTCAAGTGTACCCACATTCCCTCACATGTGGCACATTGAGCTAATCGAAGTTTAAACCAATAACATCATAAGGAATGCCTTAACAATCCATTCTATCATCAACTAATCTACACCATGGGGCAAATTAAAAATAACTTTTAATATTAAAAAATATATCCAATTTATTTTATTTGAAAATCAATTTTAGCATCTAATTTGAGGAAACTCTGTAAAATAAAATTTAATGTGAAAAATGTTAAGAAAAATAAAGTTGGGGTAAATTATAAAAATAAAAATAAGTAAAGTGAAATATAAAATTAATAATTATATTTATAACTAATAATTCAATCATATTAGTCCTAATTTACCAAGTGTCACAAACATAAAATCTCTTCATATACAAACCTTTTTTAAAGTGAAAAGAGATTTGATCCCCTGCGCCCTTGGTAAATCCAAAATTAAGATCTAAAATTAAGATATATCCAAGCTAGTTTTGTATCAATTTATGTAATTGAAAATAAAGAATTATTATTTTAATGAAAAGTTACTTTCAAAAATATTTGTAATTTCCTCAATTTTAAAATAAATCCACCCTATTTCCATCTTAACTCCAAATCTATCAAGCGACAAGAGGGATCACATCTCTTGAGGTGCAAACCTCTTTTTTGAGTGAAAAAATTGAGGAAAGGTTTGTACCTCAAGAGATTTGATCCCTCTCGGTGGGTGATAGATCCAAAGTTAAGATGGATCTAGGTTGGTTTTAGTCATGTGCGGCGAAAGAAAATCTAAAGAACATATGATTAATTTTATCAATAATATGTAAATTCATCTAATATTAATATAATCATTTTAAATATGTTAATATGTCTCAGATTAATCTATATATTTTAATTTTGAATTTGCATAGTTGCCTTAGTTTGTTATGATGATAATAACTTTAATGATGAAAAATGATGAAATATAATTTTGAATGTAAAGGGACAATGTAATAGTTTTGAATGATAGAAAATGTGAATAATAAGGATATAGTCAATTACAAATAGTCTTCATTATGGTTAATCTAAAACTATTTTCTTCTATTGTTCTTATTGTCACTCTTTTTACTTTTGTCATATTTTCATGTTGATTGCCATATTTTCATATCGATTATATGAAAAGGACATATTAAACCATAAACCATAATCCATTTAAATCTTTAGCTCAATCTATTGTAGTAAACATCATTCCTTCTGTCTCCTCTCCAATATTAATAGGTTGAATTACTATAACGCAAAAATCAATGTACATTGTTAATAAATTTTTGTGCTTACATTGAAATCAATGCACAAATTTAATCCAATCACTTTAAAATTAATGTACCATCATATATCCAATTACATCAAAACATAAATCAACATTCACACAGCAATTGATGAATCTAATGCAAGCAATTAAATAAGATTAGAAAACAACATTGACACTAAAATCACTACATCTAATGAAAGCAATCAAATAAGATTATAAATCAACATTTACACTCAAATAAATTCATCTAGTGCACGTAAGGAAATTGGATTATAAACCAACATCTACATTGAAATTAATACACCTGGTGCAAGTAAGCAAATAGGATTATAAAGAAAAATCTACACTCTTATCAATGCATCTAGTGCAAACAATCAAATAGGATTAGAAAACACCATCTACATTTAAATCAATGCATTTAGTGCAAGAAATAAAATAAGATTAGAAATCACCATCTACATTGAAATCAATGCATCTAGTGCAAGCAATCAAACATGATTAGAAATCAACATCTACATTGAAATTAATGCATCTAGTGCAAGCAATAAAATAGGAATAGAAATCACCATCTACACTGAAGTCAATGCATTTAGTGCAAGCAATCAAATATGATTAGAAATCATCTACATTCAAATTAATTCATCTAGTGGAAGCAATCAACTATCACTAGAAATCAACAACTACACTAAAATCAATGCATCTAGTGCAAGAAATCAAATTGGATTAGAAATCACTGTCTACACTGAAATCAATGTATCTAGTGTAAGAAATATTCTTCCCTCTCACCCCATATATATCTATATCTCCCTCCATCTCTCCTTATTTTCCACTCTATCTCAACCCCCCAAACACACATGCTATTTCACTTCATATCTATCAATCTCTTTCTCGCTCCATCCATCTTTCCATCTCTCTCTTCTTTCGTCTCTTCACTTTCCATCTATATCTCTATCTCCATTTTCCTCTCTATATCACCGCCAAAACATACAATCTATTTCTTCAATCTATCTAGCTATCTCTCTCTCTCTCTCTCTCTCTCTCTCTCTCTCTCTCTCTCCTTCTCTCCCTCTCCCCCGCTTCTATCTCTCTTCCCTACTTATTCCTTCTCTCCCTCTCTCTCCATCCTCTTTATCACTCCCTCTCTCTCTCTCCACCACTCTCTCTATATTTCTTTCTTCTTACCTCTCTCTCTCTCCCCCTCTAACTCCATCTCTCTTTCCCTCCCTCACTCCACTCTATCACATCCTCTGTCTCTTCGTTCATCTCTTTCTCTCTCTCTCATACTCTTTAGCCTCCAACTCTATTAGTATATCCCTCCCTCTCTCATTCTCTCTCCCATTCTCTCCATCTATCCTTCTTTGTCTTTATCTCAACCTCAAACATACACACTCTATCTCCATATCTCCATTGTTACTCCCTCTCTCTCCCCACTTCTCACTCTCTATGTATTTCTTCTTCCCTCCCTCTCCACCCCTCTAACTCCATCTCTCTATCCATCCATCTCTCCTCCTCTCTCCCTCCCTCTCTCGTCCTCTCTCCCAAATCTTCTCTCTCGTACTTCCTCTTTCTCCCTTTCTCTCCTACCTCCCTCTCTCTTCCCCCATCACTCTCTCTCTCTCTCTCTCTCTCTCTCTCTCTCTCTCTCTCTCTCTCTTTCTCTCTCTCTCTCTCTCTCTCCCCTTTTCCCTCTGATCCTCTCTCTTACCCCATCACTCTCCTACTCTCTCTCAAGTATTATCTCTCTCTCTCTCTCTCTCTCTCTCTCTCTCTCTCTTCCCTCCAATCCTATCTCTCCCCCCAGATCTCTTCCTCTCTCTCTCTCTCTCTACCTATGTTACTATATCCCTCCCTCTCTCCTTATGTCTCCTTCTCTCCCCCCTTCTCTCTATCTCTCCTTATTTATCTCTTTATCTCGCCCCTAAACATACACTCTTTCTCTCCATCTCTCCCTTGTCAGTCCCTCTTTCTCTCCACTTACCACTCTCTATGGCTTTCTTATTCCCTCCCTCTCTCACCCTCCAACTCCATATCTGTATCCATCCCTCTCTCCTCCCCTCTCTCATCCTTCCTCTCTCTCCCTTTCTCTCCTACATTTATCTCTCTTCCCTCCAATTCTCACTATCTCCCTCCCACTCTCCTCTCTCTTCCCCCTCCATCTTTGTGTCCCCCTCTCTCTCTTTTCATTTCTCCTCTCCCCTCTCCTTCAGTTTATCTCCACCTCTCCCTTGTCACTCCCCCTATCTCTCCACCTCTATAACTTTATGTCTTTGTTCTTACCTCCCATATATATAGAGTCAATATATAGCATGATATATGATAATATATTATAATATAACAAATTACTATTGGATTAAAACAAAGTTATTATATTTAATAATATCAATATTATGATATATTGATATGAATACTAGATTTAATAATAATAATAATAATCTTTTAATATTAATATTATGGTTAATAGTATTGTTTGTATGGTATTGATAATAATTTGGCCCATGGTATTTTGCCCATAGGCTTCACCTAAATAAAACCTATTTTTTGAGTTTTCATAAATATAAAGAGCTTAATGGAGTAAAGATAAAAAGAGGTTTTATTTATTTACCATACCTCTAGTTTATTTAAAATATATATATATTTATCATACCTTTAGAGTAAATATAGAAAATAGTCTTATTTATTTACTTTTAAATTTATTTTGTGTTTATACATAATAATAATTAGATTGATTTTTAAATAGGGCTGACATTATATTAACAATGTTAAAGGTTAAACATTACATTTACATTTTAGTTTACATGTTTACGTTCTTATGCCAGATCTACCCCATGGGGGTAATAATTATTTTATTTTTAATTTGAAATTACAAATAACTTTGAAAAATACATATAAATAACAAAAAACAATTCTATATTAATTAAAATAAAATAAATTTCAATTAATTGAAAGTTAAAATAATATTATTTGAATGAAAAGTTGCTTTCTATTTTCAAAGAGAGTAAAGAGATTTGTAATTATTTTGTTTAAAATTTGAATTACAAATAATTTAATAATTTAAATTGCCATAAATATGGGGTTTTGGGTGATTTTCCCTAAACCGTAGGGGTTGTAGATCATCTTGCCTTGATAGTTGGCAATGTAAAGACATTGTTTTACATCTGGCACTGTTTCTACCAGGGTAATGCCTATATCAAAATATCTAGGAATATAAAACTGATCCAGATC
Source organism: Pinus tabuliformis (assembly GCA_031772625.1). Lineage (NCBI taxonomy): Eukaryota > Viridiplantae > Streptophyta > Pinopsida > Pinales > Pinaceae > Pinus > Pinus tabuliformis. Next base: position 637,925,381 of record CM062820.1, on the reverse strand, counting down.
TTGCGGCTAGATTTTCAGTGGATCCAGGTGTTTGGTGCCCTTGAAAACAAACATCTCAATCATAAGAGTGGTTTCATATTCTATTGGCATTGAACTAGTGACAACTAGTTGGTAACTAGAGAAAGAAAGATACATTGCACTGCTAAAACCTAGAAAAAAACTAATATATTTTTAGATTCGAAGTTCCTTTTAATGGAAACATGGTGGGTGCTTCAGATGTTGGTTACATGTCTGGAAGTTTGAACTGCTTCCTATGGATCAATGGATGTCGAGATTTCTTCGAAAGTCAGTCTTTGACAAAGTTGAGGAAACCTTTAGATCCGATGCTCGATTACTCTCACATTGTTGTTGAGCTAAATGAAATATTCAGCTTGCAGAATGATTGATCCAATCATTACGCACTATGGAAAATGTCAACTATCTTGCTTCTTGCTTCTTGCCAATCCAGATACTATACTAGATTTGGTGAGTAACTCTTAACAAAGTGTGAAAAGGCATTTCGTAATTAATTTTTGATTTTCTTAAGTATTTCCATATTATTATTTTTTTATTAGATTACGTTTTTCATCTATATCTGGAAGATGACAATGGATGGTTCCAAACTTAGATTTGACATTTTTTAATTATTTAAATCATATTTATTTGATTTTTTTGGAGCTTCTCTACATTATTTATTTCTCTTGGGAGGTCAGATCTTCCATATATGTCTTCAAAACTTTGACCCAAAAAGCCATTAACCTTTTTCTCTTAAATGTGTTATTTTTTTTTGTTGAATTCAAATTAACATGGTTACAAATGCAACTTTAGCAGCCATGGCCAAACAAGCAGGAAAGCATGGCTTAAAGGTTTTTCAAGTTGCTTCTTCGGTGGTAAATCCCATAACAATTCAAGAACTTTTAAAAATAATATTTGAACATTTTAAATGTAATCCCTACATTGATCGCAAAGGAAACCCAATAAAATTTCTCATGGCTTAAATGTTTTTTCAGGCTGCTTCTTCGGTCGTAAATCCCATAACAATTCAAGAATTTTTAAAAATAATATTTGAACATTTTAAATTGTTGAAGCAATTGACTGTGTTAATACTATGGAGAATTATGGGCACGCTTTTGGACACAACAGTTAGTTCACCAATGAGACTCTGTGTTTCTTACTCAAAATTTTGATGAATATAAGTGGAATTTGAAAACTTAAAAATTTACTCATCTAAATTTTACTTTTACTTTGCATATAATCTTTGTTAAACGAGTAGATTCATTATTTAATCTAAATAGTTATTGATTTACCATAATTATAAAAAAATACATAAAATGAATCATTGAAAAATAGTCATATTGCAGATAGCAGGGTTATCAATAACCTCTACAAAATATATGTTACAATAATTGAAGCACTTGGAAAAGACCTACTAGCCATATGCATTCTACAAAGGAAGGTGAATTATGTGCAATGGAGATGAAATACAAATTTATTGGTGTTGTATTGTTTTAAACATTTTGATTTGTAATCAAGCAACATATTTTAATAATTTCTTTAATATATTTGTGCAAATTCAATACAATTCTGAAAAATTGTTTCAAGAGCTCCCTAAAGATGAACAAGAGAATTTCGGATTTGATATGAAGATGAACTAGACGATTTCAGATTTGATGTGAAGATGAACGAGACACTTTCAGAATTGATGTTAAGATTATCAAGTAGAAAAATTACATCGGAAATATTCATATTCCGACTTGGTGAATATATCTTAAATGGGTGACCATGTATTAGCAGATCACAATGGTTGCAATGGCCATGAAGACATCAATTTTCACATCAAAGGGTTCACTATTTTTGGGAGATTGATGGGGGCTCTTGGAATAGAAAATTATCCAGATATAAATGGAGGTCGTGTCAACATGAATGTTGAACTCATTTCCACCAGCAATGATCTCATTAATGATGTGTTTACGTCATAGGGAGGTAGTTACACATTTACAAATATTACTCTAAGGAAATATAGGCTAGTTTCTTCCCATCATGAATACATAAACTTCATCAATCCTCAAGTAGTATACAAATACCAAGTCATATCAAATCCCACTACATTTTTTTTCAAAAAGGAAAGGCCATGATATATTTCTCTCTTTTCCTTCTTTTGATATGAAAAATAAGTTTGGAGATTCCTTAAGGATGAGTTTCTAGAGGGCACAGTAGCCCTCCATGAAATCAAACATGAAGAAGTGGGAAGAGCAGGCTCTGTGAGCCAATTGTTAAACAAAGAAAAAAGGTACAAGGTCATACCTAATTTCAATCCTAGCTAGGATGGCACTACGGATAAGGTAGAATGATTGAGGTTTACAGAGTATATTTTCTATAATATTCTCTTTCAAATATGTGATTCTCATGTTCTCATGTTCTCTTAACAATTGTCCAAAGAGGCTCTAGAGAGATGGAGTTGGGCTTTGGAACTCTGGTAGTAGATGACATCTTTTATGTCCCAAGTTATGATATGGATGGCTTATTTGTTTCTCAAGGTAACACTATTTTAGGTTTTCATGTATACCTTTATTCAAATGATTTCCATGAGGTGAAGTGCCCTCAAAGAAGCTCCTTGTCCAAATCAAGCGCTTTGTCATGCAATATCTGATGCATATGGTAAATTTGCTTTTAATTTTATTCCATGTTGAAAATAAAGGTTGTCTACAAGGGTGAGAATAAAATATTTGATGTTTCACTTCCATCTATAGAGGTTCTTGTTGAGCACAATCATGTTAATATATCTCAGCCATTTCAGGTCACTGGTTTCTCAGTTGGAGGACTTTTGGTGACTTCTGAAGGAGTCCGTTTTGAAGGTGTTAAGATATTAGTTGATGGACGAGAAAGAGCTACAACAAATGTCCAACGATATTAAAAACTTGATCATGCAACACCAACACGGTACACAATCAAGGTGGAGAAGGATCACTTCAAGTTTAGTAGTTTGGAGAATTTCATGGTTGTGCCAAACATGGCTTCAATCCCAAAAATAGAAGCAACACATTATAATATTTGTGGTTCCCTAAAATTAGTGATAAATGGCTATTATGGCAAGTGTCAAGTTGGCTTGACACATGGGCCAGACAATGTTAAGCCTTAAGCAAAGAGGATTGATGATATGGAAAACTTTTTCTTCGAGGTTCAACCATGTTAATATCAAATATCCCCACTGACCATAACAACAGAAGGTAATCCTTTTCAACTGAAGAAAATACTCGAAATCATTGATGTAAAGGTTGATCAAGGACTTCCAGAAAAAGAAATTGAAGAATATGAAGATGGTTTTTCCATTGAAGAAGAAGGACCTAAAGAAGAAGAACCTGAAGAAGAAGAAGAAATAGATGAGGAAGAAGAAGAGGAGAAAGAACCACCTCATACCCCTTCAAAGATGAAGTTTGTCCAAAGATATCATCGAGAAGAGTAGATTATTGGCAACAAAGATGAAGGTGTGTAGACCCGAAGAAGGATAACAATTACACCCAACAGAAAACTCATTTCCCTTCTATCTATGATAGAACCAGAAACATTTGTAGAAGCAAGTAAGGATCCTCATTAGGTAAAATCCATGGAAGAAGAAATGTCCCAAATTGAGAAGAACAAGACATGGGAGCTGGTACCTTGTCCAAAGGAAAAAAAACATAATAGGAACCAAATGGGTGTTTAAAAATAAAATGAATGAGGAAGGACATGTTAGCATAAACAAGGCAAGGCTTGTTTTCAAAGGCTATTCACAAAGTGAAGGAATTGATTTTGAAGAGACATTTGCACTAGTAGCCCGCATGGAAGTTATCAGGATGTTCTTGGCATTTTCTTGATCAAAAGGATTCAAAATATTTCAAATGTACCTGAAATCAACATTTCTAAATGGAGAACTCAAGGAAGAAGTCTACATGGAGCACCCAAAAGGTTTTGATCTAACAGAAGGAAAGAACTCTGTCTGTAAGGTTAAAAATGCTTTATATGGGTTGAAACAAGCTCCTAGAGTTTGGTATGCAAGATTGGATCACTATCTACAACAACAAGGGTTCAAAAAGGGAGTGGATGGAAGTAATCTATACATAAAGACAGATGAAGGTAAGTTATTAGTTACTCTTGTTTATGTCAGTGATCCTATTTTGCTAGAAATAATGATGAAATGAGCCATTAATTTTCTCAAAACATGTCAAAAGAGTTTGAAATGTGAATGATAGGAGAGTTGTCTCACTTCCTTGGACTTCAAGTATATTAAACTAGAGCAAGACTTTATATATCTCAAACCAAATATCTAAAACACATGCTCAAAAGATATGGAATGGAGGAATATGAACCCATGAGCACACCTATGACCACAAACTACAAATTAAACAAAGATGATGACTCACCTCTAGTAGATGCAACTCATTACAGGTCAATGATTGGAGCCCTTCTATACTTAACAGCTACAAGACCAGACATAATGCAGGAAGTAGGAATGGTGGGAAGATTTCAATATACTCGCAAACAATCCCATTTATTAACTATAAAAAGAATTCTCAGATATCTGAAAGGAACTTCTCATTTCGGTCTTTGGTACCCAAAGAGCTTAACACTGACTGTCACTGCATACACCGATGATGATTGGGTTGGAAGTATAGATGATCGGGAAAGTACTTGTGGAAATGCGTTCTTCCTAGCAAAATTGTTCAGTATCCTAGCTCAGCAAAAAATGGTCATCCATATCATTATCCACAGCCGAAGTCGAGTATATTGCTGCAGTAGACTATTGTACTCAGATACTATGGATGATGGAAGCTTTAAAAGATGTCGACATATGTACAGATCAACTGATTACAGTCTATTGTGACAACACAAGTGCTATTAGTCTCAGCAAAAATCCTATGATGCACTCAAGAACCAAACACATACCAATCAAGTATCATTTCCTTTGTGAGCAAGTAGCCGAACAAAACGTCGTCCTAGAATATATTAGTAATAAGGACCAGATAGCTGATATTTTCACAAAACCTCTTCCTTGAGAAGCATTCTAACATCTGCATCAAAATATGGAGGTTATTTCTTTATCATCACTCAAGTTCATTCATAAAGATGTAGCAGGACAGGGGGAGCAGTTTGACAGGAGGAGTCCATATGCATTCCTTTACCATTGATGTCAAAGGGGGAGAGCAGAAGAATATTGCCATAAATAACAAAGGGGGAGATTGTTGGACACAGATTGTCATTGATTTCAATATGGAAATATTCGACGAGAAAAAGGAGCTAAGAGGCGTAGAACAAAGGATGCAGACAACCATGGCAGCAATAGAGGAACAAGCAGAGCTATAAGGAAGCAGACAGAGGCATCAGAGGAGCAATGGGCGCATTTATATAATCGGGAGCTATCAGGCCACAAAAGAATTATATGCATGAAGATACAGGCGGAGGAGCATATATCATACATATGTGTTTTTATACTGTCGGAGGCACAAAAACTTATATATATATATATATCTATATATATATATATATATATATATATATATATATATATATATATATATATATATATATACATACATTTATACTATCAGGCCCGTAAAACCCATTTATGCATGCTTAACACTATTGGAGGTGGAAGACTTGGCTCTAAGGCAAATACACTATCGAAGGTGGATTGCGGACTTGAAACTATATACATGGGAGTGTTGAGTTGTATTGGGTCTGGCATATCGCATCGCTATGAGGGGTATACGTTAACGTTGAGCCCTGACCCTGTGCAACTTTTGATCACCGATAGCGAGTATCGCATCGAAACTTTGGAAGTGGAAGATACAATATGTCAAGCGGTCCATTGCAATCACTGATAGCAATATTGCATTGGACCTCTGCTAGGGGCAACTCCTGACTGTGATGCATATCCGCCACACATTACAAATATGACTTAATCTGTGATCGCATTTGTCACATATCATAAGTTGTAAAGCCTTGCCACATTGGAAGCACCGACTACGATATGTTGTGGACACGATGGGCATATTAAATATGGTTTAATACCATATCACATCGAGTCCATCAGAGCAGTGGAGGATTGGCCGTCAGCCATCGGCGGAGTCATGGGTCTGATATATAAAGGACCCCCGGGAGTCATGAATCACCGATTGTGATTTAAGCTCGGACTCGATACATGAATAGGTGCGATTGTAATATTTCCTAAAGTCTGCCTTTTAGTCTGTTTGACTGTTTTTTCTCATATTCCCTGTGTAATGGAATGTCTAGCTTGCGCGGGGTGTATTAAGCCAAAAGGCTTACGATGGATGTTCTGATGGTTTAGAAGGTTGAACGTCTGTGAAAAAGGATGAATCATGGAAATTATTATTGTGATTGGGACAAAACATCTCTGTTTAATTGAAAGAACTCTGTGTATGCCGCAATCATTGCCAAAAGGAGCACTGTAATGGTAAACCGGGAGGATGTGTTTTCCATGGATCGTTTGGACCAATCTAATGAATCTACGTATCGCCAGAAATTTAGTGAACCTGCATAGCTCAGAGGAAGCTGTAGTGACTGAGGAGGAAGCCTAAGAGGTAGTGTAAGTGGAAACAAATGGACAGAGGCATGGGAATGTATAAAATAGTAAAAAGAGAGAACTGTTGGTGCAGTTGTTGTGGTGAAGAACCAAAGTGTGAGGTACTAGAAGTAGCAGAGGGAGAAGAGGTAGCAGAAGCAGTGGAGGCTACAGAGGCAGGAGAGTAGGAGTGAGAGAACCTCAGCTAAATAGAGTGTAGCAGTATACCAATTTATACCAAGGTTGGGTTTTGAGCCTAAGAGGTCGGAGCCTCAAAACTGAATCAGACTGAATTCATTGGGAGTAGGTGTTCCTAAGTGTAGAACCACTACAAAATAGAGTTGGTTCTTTGGAGTTGTAGCCTTACTAAAGTCCAAGTTGGAGCTTGGAAACTATTCACAATTAGATATATACTTATATTGTATTTATTTCATTGCACTGTCTTGAGTTTTAATAAAAGCATTAATTCTAGCTGTTGATTTTTGTGTTATATGTATACATATACATATCTATATATTCTTTTGGCAATCACTAGAACAATTAAAAAAAAAACGGAAATACTGATTCACCCCACCTCTCAGTATTTCCAATTTTTTTTTTTCTTATGGCAGTTTCTAAACCTATGATCTATTGGTAGAAAAACCTTGTTCTTTTCATAAATAAATTTATGAAAATATTTAGAATACCACCCTTGAAATTGTTCCGTACATCTTGGACATGTCCTATGAATCCCTGCAATTCAATAAGGTTAATAACATCAAAATAATAGTATAAAGCTAAGTATGAAAGTTAGGATGACAAAAAATTATGAGTGTAAATAGGTAATTTTTTTTATCTTACTAGAGAAAAAGCCAAGTCCTGAGAAATCATGAATAGTCCAACATAACACACCATACAACATGAAGGACCTATTTGACATAGGACATGATATGTCATACATTCGTATTCCTTTCCATAACACTTTCATCTCATCAATAAAAGGCACAAGATAAACATCCATGTTTTTAACTTAATGTTTCCTTGGAACAATGAGAGTCAGGATCAGGCCCTCCTTTCTAACACTTATCCATGGGGGACTATTTTATACTATCAATATGATTGGACAAACACTATAATTTGATCTCATCAAAGAGAATGGGCACAGTCCATCAATTACAAGACCACACCTGATACTATGAGGTTCATCTTTCAATTTTTTTGGTAATTTTTCCTCTATGTGCTTCAACTCTTTGGAGTCAGCTGGAATTCAAAAGAATCAACATTTAGTCCTATTCTTTGTATTCCAATCCATAAATTGTGAAAGTGACTTGCAGTGAAACATTCATTGAATTCTAGGTATCATTGGCATGTGATGTAAAACCTTATTTAGAACTGTAGGACCTTGTAAATCTGTACGATATCTTTTCTCTTTGCATATAGGTTATTCTAGCTTATCTTGATATTCATCTATATATAAAATGAAATCATTTTTACATGAATTGATTTTCTTATATTTAATATGCAACTCAAACAACAACTAACATGCCTCTCTGCAAATTGATGTTAACACATTCTCTTAAGGAAATATTTTAGTTTTTAGTGCCTTGTAAGATTTCCAAAGATTAGATCCATTGAATGTTTGACTTATGATGAATATGTTTGATATGCAAATATATATTATGAGTATTCATATACAATATATGGCTTTAAAATATCCTTATATAAACATAAATGAATTTGATGAATGTTTATGAATTACGTGCACCAATTGAAAATGCATTGTAAGAAATAGATTTCAAGTCACTTCAGTAGGGTGGTGAATTATTTTTCTGACTAACCAAATAGTGACTTGTTTTCTAATAATATTAACGTGCATGCTAGTTTTGAAGTTCTACTTGCACTCGATTTGAACATGGGTGTCTTTTTTTCTTGCTTGATGGAGTCTTTCAGTAGGTTGTTATCATCAACATTGAATTGGTGGTAATCACCGTTGTTGTGATCGTTATTGTTAACCATATGATCATTATTTCCATACCCAAGGAAACTTGTAAGAATTTCATACAATCCTTCTTCATGCACTGCATTTTCACTGTCATGATCATCATCATTAAGTCTACTAGGCAGCCTTTCTTGAGTGTATGCGAATCCCATTAATTATTCAAATTTCTTAGGTGGTAGTGTTCTATTTAAATATGTTATTTTTGACTTGTTATGGTTTAAAGGATGGTTTAGATTATCCCATCTAAATATTAATAGCCCATTTGGATCAACTTGGGTATTAGTAACTATTGTTTCATCATCATACTCTACCTATCGAAAATCACAACCAATATTCAATGTTTGTCAAGAAATGGATAAATCATAAATGTATCAATTTCAAATAAATATAGTCTAATATCGCTTAAAAAATCCCATCCCATGTATTATAGTCTTGATCAACCTCTTCTTCAGTGCAATTATTTTGTTTTTTCTGAAATATCCATTCTCATATCCTCTTCCACCAACTATGTTCTTTGTGATTTAACAGTTTTAAATGTATCAATTTCAAATAAATATAGTCAAATATCGCTTAAAAAATCCCATCCCATTTATTATAGTCTTGACCAACCTCTTCTTCAGTGCAATTATTTGTTTTTTCTGAAATATCCATTCTCATATCCTCTTCCACCCACTATGTTCTTTGTGGTTTAATAGTTTTAGGTCCACACCACGTACATATGTTCTTTTTTTTGCTTTTGCTAGTGAATGCTTAGGCTACGCACTTGTTCCAATCTCCATATAAAATATAAAAAACATGCATTAATTTGTTTCAAGGTTGGGTAAGACACTATAAATTCTAATAATAATGTGAAAAAATGATGGATGTATCACAAATGCTTCCTAAGTTGAGTCAAAATTTGATTACCTGATATCCTGCGACATCCATTGTGTCCTTATTCGATATGAAACGATCTGTTGCCATTGCCTTGTCTTTCCCCTATAATACATAACATAGTAAATGATGTTTAGTACACCAATTATATCATTTCAAAAAATATGCTATCCAACACTAAACCTCACTTTACTCATATATTTGACATATCGATATCATGTTTTAGATTTGAAGAAAACAACAACATATTTTATATAACTTTATCTCGTCTATGTTCTAGCATTTGTGAATTCATAAACACCATCCTCATTTGGTTGAGGTTGTTTTGTCTTCTTACCTTTATTGTATCTACATATTTCATCTATGATTCTATGGTCACCCACTTTCCTCTAATTGATTTAGTAGGTCTATATCGTCCATGTCCTTTATCCATGGCCTCCTCTAGATCCTGTCATACACAACAATGAAAATAGTCACATAACATCTATGCACTTCATTTTTTCTCCATCTGATTTTCTAAATGCATAATCAATTTAAGATCAATTAGTTTTCACAACACCTTTCTAACTAAAATGCCCATATTTTCAATATATACCATTTTTGTTAATTTCTAATCCTAATATGGTGACATGACAAAACTCTTATAAATATTATATGAGGATTATGAAAACTAATGGACTAGTTTTTTATTTTTCATATTTTCATTTAACTTAATTCAAACCATTCATCCATAATTTTAAACCACCATATATCTGTATTTTTGTATATTTAAAAAAATTCCTCTAACCTTCTATGTTAGAGAATATACTATTTTCGAATTTTTATTATTGAGTCTTCTAAATGAACTCAATATATAATATAATAATTAGCATATGTTAACTTGTGGATGAAATTTATTTTCAGCAACACCATCCACCCTATAAAGAAGTAAAGAGTGAGTGTCGAGATCGAAAATGTTTGTGTTACATGTATACATAATCACTAAGCAACATAACCTTTAAAGTTGAAAAAGTGTGTGCGTCACTATAACTAGTGGATTGTTACATTGTGATTCGTTGGCTATTAAAATAAAAATAGAAAGTTTGAATCACACCAAATTGTGGGATAAGAAAATAGGACATAAAACACCCTTCATTGCAAGATCAAAACACCATTTATAGGGCTTTACATGAACAAACATTTCAGTTTATCCCATGTGCCTAGTATATTGCATATCCAATATTGGTATTCAAGTAAAACTAAAAAAAATTACAATAACATCGAAGCCTTTGACATTAACATTCTAAAGTGCAAAGATGACAACGAATACAAATTAGACCAAATAAAAGAATTGAAAGAAAAAACCTCACCAATCTATAATTGGCATGAACAATGGATAACCTATTGTGTATCTTGACTATTCAACCAAAATAATGTAATACATTCACCATATTTCCATTCTCATACTCACCATTTGAAAATTGGGACAACTTTGAAGTTCTGTATGGAGTTGGCGTGGATCACGGTTGGATCAATGTGTTGAGGCTATGAAAGAAAATAACTAATATATAGGATCTCTGTTGATGGTGGGTAGAAATATTGATACACCTTTCATCCCTTGTTGTGGATTTCAATCAAAAACATTTGATTTGTGGGTGTGATTCAACCGCTAGCAATCACAAAATGAATTTGTGCATCTCATTCACCCCCTATCAGTGAAAAAAATCAAACCCTTGCCTATCCATTTTGCACTACTGTTGTTTAAAACAATTAGAGGTAAGGGAACACAATTTAGGGAGAAAAGAGAATGGATTTTCCACAATGTGGAGGAAAAAATCATTGTAGGATGCCATAAAATGTCAAGTAGCAATAGAGGGAAATGAGTAAAGGGATCTGATTATTAAAAGAATGAGGTATTTCATACTCAATTTATATATTTTCACATGTTTCCATTACTTGTTAGAATTGTATATTTTAGTTTTTAGTTTCAAAATTATAAAATAATAAATTAGGGTTTATTTTTTTATACAATTTTAAAATAAAAAATTTACTATACATATATAGGGACATGATAGTGAGAAAATGAAAGAGGAAATCAATTCTATATTGGCGGTAGAATTAGTGAATAAGTTAGAAGGTATTCTTTCCATATATATGGAATAATGTAGTAAAGAAACTCAAATAGACCAACCAAAGCAACCCTGTCAAAGGGAATCGATTGATTCCCCATCAACCCTTGGATCGATCACAATATCTAGGAAAAAATAAATCACAATAACCTCTAAGAATGTCGAACAATGAACAGAGATGTACAATGTCCTACCCACTCCTAGGACACATATTTATTTCACCACTAGTATAAATACTTATGCATATTGCATTGGTATATACGAAACCAAGGTAGAATATGATGTTGTCTATGGGGAAATTAGACTGACAAATGTGAGGAAAGCGTTCCACATAGGTCGAAGGAATCATGCTTTCAACACTTCAAATAGAATCTACATATTACATTATCTAAGATACCCATACACCTTCGAAAGGCAATCATTGATGATATGCCGACTGAATTTTGGATAGGCTAGTCAGTAAAGCAAGTAAAAAAGCAAATGACTCAAAACAACAAGAGATATTGTTGCAACCAAACAAAAAAGCTAAGACAAATTCCTCTTGAGCTAAGGGAAAAAACAAGGCCAATTGATGTAAGTTTGAAAGTATGGAAAGAGCTCATGAAAGCATATAATAGAGTAGATGCTCGGAGGGAGTATGGAGAGGAGAGAATACAAGTATTTAAATTGGGTCATAACCTTATTTCAAATTCATTAAAAAAAATTTACTAGTGCATAATTGAATTGAATTAGTCTATGTTTCAGGAAAAGAGCTCAAAGACCACATTCTCCAAATATCATGCCACACATCACGGTGGCCAAACAAGTTTAGAAGCCTTAGCATGCAAATTTGTAAGTATATTTAATATATGAAATTATATATTTTGTTAATTTTGTATAAAAAGTAAATAATTGGATATTAATTACTTTAACTCAATGCCTATCTTCCATGTTTTGATAGCAGCAACAATATGGCCATTATTCATCGAAAGTGGAATTCGATATGATGCAAGAAAAAAAGTGGCTCTATCTTGTTATCTGGATGGAGAACAAGGTATCATTAGTTGAATTTCAATAACTTTGCTCTATATTTTTATTTTAATATGTCAATTTTAATTTATGTGTTGATTTGTTTATTTATGTGTAGCTTGAGTTCTTTTGTGCTCCCATCAGTCATGTCATCCTTATAAATAACCAACCTTTAATTATGATTAATTCCTTAGAAGTAATATCAGCTTTATCAAGTCCTTTCCCAAAAACCCTAGGCCAAAGGAGGGATGCAAGACCATGTAATACATAACTAGTAGACAAAAAAAATATTACATGGGATTGATTATAGATTCTTGGGTTGAGAGCACATGACATGGGATTGATTATAGACCCAAGATACATATTTTGGGGAGTAATAGATGATTGTCTTGGAAAGCAAGAAGCCTTGTGATGAAGAACACTATATAGTTCCAACCCATGCTTAGATAGTGCACCACTTGAGGATTGGTGTCTTGACGTGTATACCTTGGAGAGAGAGAGAAATTCCCTTGGAGACCTTATCTTGTTCATTAAATTAAATTTCTTGTTTAATTAGTACACTTTACCAGTGTTGGCCTCCATCACCTACTCTACATAGAGGGAAGAGAATGTCTCTGTCTACACTATACTCATTATTCCATCTATATAATTGTCATGGAGAGTTCTCAGTGCTTGTGTGATGCAATAGAGGAAGGCTTAGAGTTTGTGATGTAAAACCTAGATAATAAATGAAGATGAATGCTATCACTGGGGATGATCTTGAGTCTTAGCAATTATCTAATTTATGGTAGGATGAAGGGTGTATTGAGGTCTATTTTTTTTTTGTAGTGATATATATATACTGAATGAATTAAGCATATATGTAAGTTCATGGCTATTAGAATAGGGAAATTTAAGATGTAGGCCTTTGTTGGAGGCTGTTTGAACTTTGAAGGCCTAATTTGAAAGAAAGGACCTAAAACACTATAGGATAGTTCCCTTTCTAGTCTGATGGGGAGTATGGTTAGCATACAACTTGGTGATTCTCAAAACAAAATTCATCCTACATTCTACACTACAACACAAGTATATTCACTATTCCATCTCTATCAAAACCTCATTAATCCTAAAACAATTAGACAAGTGGGGTAGGTGACGATAGAGCTTTAGATGCAATGTGAACTAGATTTTGAGAAATTAATGAATAAATTCAACTGGCCTACTTATCTGTGATTACAACCTTAAAAATTGACGTTATTGTATTGAGAGAGAACATAAATAAATTCAAGGTTTGAAGCATAATGCTAAGCAAAATCCTATGCATTATATCTACAACATAGAGCATGAAATGAAATTAAGTAAGATGTACAAGTTGCAGAGTGATCGATTAAGGTTTATTAGACAAAAATCATAGGTATCTCAACTATTCACGCAACATTGATAAATCTATTAATCAAAGAAACAACCAACGTTATTACACAGGTCTCAGAGGAAGAATAACACAAATGAAAAATGTTATGAAACCATCTCAGTAAAAGATAAAAAAGAGAGATCAACGCCATCAAAATAATCCTCTTTGAGGGGGAAACCTCCTTTACATTACACAAATGAATAATTATTGGATTATACAAACGACAAAACCTCCTTTATATATATAGGAGTCTAAGGGGTCACAATATAATCAAAGCCGACATAACAATAATAACATAAGGGCACAACAATAAAAATAGTGGGCTCCCATGGGGCATAGTAATAACAATATGGGGACAATAGGGGCACAACAATAACAATAAGGGCTACAATGATAATAGTAATGGGTGAATCACTAGTATTATAAGGACCTAACATGTCCCTCTCCTTCAAGAAAGTGTTGTCCTCAATGCTTGATTAGTTTTGGATGCTTCTGTATAAAATTTTCATCCTCCCATGTGGAATCTTAAGTAGGTAAGTTCTTCCACTTGACGAGATACTACAAAATTGATCGATTTCATAGCTGACGAGTTCTTCTTTTTTTGTGACTGCTTCAGGTTCCAATATGATTTTTCCTTCCTCGTCAAGTTATGGAAATATTGTTTGAACTGGGAGCTTGTCACCAATAACCTTCCTTAAGCATGAAACATGGAAAACTGGGTGCACTCGGGAAGCTATAGAAATATCCAATTTGTATGTAATAGTACCAATATTTTGCATCACCTTGTACAAACCATAATACTTTGGTGATCATTTGTTATCCTTCTTAGCTTGCTTGAGGGACATTTGTTTATATTGTTGTAGAGATAGAAATACCTAGTCACCTACACCAAAACTTATTTCGCTGCGATGTTGATTAGCCTGTTGTTTCATTCTATTCTATGCCAAAGTTATGTTATCCTTTAAGAGTTGGCGAACTTGTTTTTGGTGCTCGATGTCATCTTCCACTACTTGAACCTTAGAATTTTCTCTTAAATATGACGTGATGGACGGTGGGTGATATCAATAAAGCACCATAAATGGGGTCATTTTTGTTGCAGTATGGAAGGAAGTGTTATACCACCATTTAGCCAGAGGCAAACATTTGACCCATTGTGTCTGTTTATCAGATACAAAGAAGAAAATATATCCTTCTAAAAATTTGTTTACTATCTTAGTTTTCCCATAAGATTGAGGATGATAAGATGAGCTATGAGCTAACTGAGTACTAAGAAAAGAAAATAATTATGTCCAAAAATTTCCAGTGAAAATGGGATGTATTTCACTTACAATAATCTTTGGGTTTCTATGGAGCTTTTGAATTGTTTCCATAAATGTAGTAGAAAATGTACTGGCTTTAAATGGATGAGATAATGTACAAAAGTGTGCATACTTGGTAAGTCTGTCAACTACCACCACGATGACACTCATTCCTTCGGACTTGGGTAAACCTATGATAAAATCCATTAAAACCTCCTCCGAACGTTGACTTGGAATGGATAAAGGTTGTAATAGACCTGGGGTCTTAATTGTTTCCACTTTATTTTGTTGGCAAACCAAGTCTTCTACCACAAAATTTTGAGTATTAGATTTAAGGCCATCCCAAAACAAAATCCTTCTTAATCCTGTGATAAGTTTTTAAACATCCCAAGTGCCCTACTAAGGGCGTGGTGTGCAATTACATAAGAATCTTTTGTTTGAGTTGGGAATTTTGACATAGGTATAAGCAATATTTGTACCATAACGAATCATTTTTCTAGCTAAGTTTATTAGATGTGCTGGGATCTTGTTGTAACATTTGAATGAGTTCCCACACTTCTTTGCCATTCTTCTATTCATTCCTTGCTTTTTTTACTCAATCTAGTTGGATAATAGAAATGGGACAAAGCAATGCTTCCACATCCTAATCCTTTCTTGAGAGTGCATCTGCCACAACATTTTGCGTCGTTTTTTTGTAGATGATTTTAAAGTAATAACCCAACATATTTGTGACCCATTTTGCTGCTCTTCTAAAGATAATCTTTGTTATAAAAATTATTTAAGACTATCATGATCCATTTTTATGTTGAAGTGTTTTCCCATTAGGTAGGGTTTCCATTTCTTAAGTGCATGTAGTATTTCCAACATTTCCTTCTCATAAATAGCTTTGTGTAAACACTTTCCTTTGATTGGATGACTTTGAAAAGCAACGGGTCCTTCTTCTTGCATTAAAACAACATCAATTTCATTTCCTAAGGCATCACATTCCATAATAAAGGTTTTTGTGAAGTCAAGCATAAATAAGACTGGTGCTTGGCACATTGTCTCTTTAAGATGTTCAAAGGCTTTCATTGCTTCCGGAGTCCATAAAAATGAATATTTCTTCAATAATGTTGTTAGAGGTGCTGCTATTGTCCCATAATTCTTAGCAAACTTGTGATAATACCTTGTCAACCCGAGAAATCCTCGCAGATGCTTTATGGATGTGGGGGTTTTCCATTCATTGATGGCTTTAATTTTGCTAGGGTCTACGTTAACACCTTCATGAGATATAATATGACCCAGATATTCCACCTCTTGTACTCCAAAGAAAAATTTGGAGCTTTTTTCATATAATTTTTTCTCCTCCAATAGTTTGAGCGCCCTGTCAACATGTTGAACATGATCCTTCCAAGACTTGCTTTAGATTATTATATCAGCAAAAAATACTAACACAATTTTTCTAAGGAAGGGTTTGAAAACGGAAATCATCAAACCTTGAAATGTAGAAGGTGCATTGGTAAGGCCAAAATGCATGACCAAAAATTCATAATGACCCTCATGAGTTATAAATGTTGTTTTCCAAATTTCTTCAGTCTTCATTCTAATTTCATGATATCTTGAATGAATATCCAACTTGGTGAAGTAAATTGATCCATGCAATTCATACAATAGTTCATCAATGAGAGGAATGGGAAATTTATTTTTAATTGTGAGCTTATTGAGCTCCCAATAATCCAGATACATGCACCATGATCCATCCTTTTTGTGTACCAATACTAATGGAGGAGAGAAAGAACTTTGACTATGTTGAATTATACCAGCCTCTAGCATTTCTACAAATATACATTCAATTTCACTCTTTTGGGCATAAGGATATCTGTAAGGCTTGATGTTTGGAAGAACACCTCCTAAAGAAAATGAATAGCATGATCATGATCATTAATAGGTGGGATACCTTTGGGAGTCTCAAATACCTTGCAATGATTGTCCAAGACTTTTTGGAGATCTGGAGAAATAGATGATTTTGATGTGGGAACCTCTAGTGAACATAATTGTGCAATTATGCCTCGTTTTTCTTTCTTTAGAAGCTTTTTCATTCCATTAGAGCTTATTATATTTCTTGGTTTCCCTGCGATACCTCTTAATTCAACCTCCTTTCCTTCTAAATAAAACTTCATGAAACGTTCTTGAAAATTAAAAGCTATTGTACCCAAGGATTGTAGCCATTGGACTCCTAGTACAACATCAACACCACCAATTGGAATGGAAAGCATTGGGCTATTCAATACATATTCCCCCATGGATAGCTTGATATTATGGCACTTTCCAGAGAAATTTATGGTTCCTCCAGTGGCACCCATCACTTGACACTCTGGTGCTAGATATAGGAAGCAGATCAATTACTTGGCTATCTTACAATGAATAAAATTATGGGTACTGCTCGAATCAATCAATACTATTACCTTTTTCTTCTTGATATGTCCTTCTATCTTGATCATTTGAGGAGTGGTAATTCCGACCAATGGATTACAAGATATGGTTGGATTCATTTCTTCTTTCTCTAAGGTTTGTTCTTGGTGTATATCCTCTTCTTTCGACATTTCTTGTTCTTCTTCCTCCTCGTCTTCACAATCTATGTAAAATAATTTCTTCTCAGCACACTTATGACCTTTAGTGTATTTGCTATCACAAATGTAACAAATCTCTTTTTCTCCTTTTTCTTCCAATTGTTGGGGTGTCAACCTTGTAGGTTGTGGAAGCTAGGGGAAAGAACACTTCCATCCTTATAGTTATGAGTGGTAGGCTTCCTTGTTTCCATAATTTTTCTTTCCATTTTTCTTCCCAACTTGAATGCCTTCTCCAATGAGTCAGGTTCCCAAAGGTGAACCTCTTGTTGGATGTTATCCTTTAATGTCCCTATGAGCACATCAATCCGATGATCCTCTGGATTATCTTTTCCCTTATATTCAAATTTTGGAAGTCCTTAATGTGCTCCATCATTGAACCCTTTCGTTTGAGGTTTATTAATTGGCTAAAAAAAGTGTTGCCTTTTGTTTCCTCACAATGTGCTATCATTTCTTTTGTAAAAATTTCCCAAGCAACAATTTGTTTATGAGAGAAAAGCCATCAATACCATACAAAAGGATTTGGTTCCAAATATAAAGTTGCAATGCGTACCTTTTGTGTGTTTTGCACATTATGGAGATCGAAATATTGCTTCATTTGTAGTATCCATGTTACAAGATCCTTGCCATCAAACTTCCTCATATTGATCTTTGGAACATGGTGGGTCTTCAATCCAACATTAGAGTTTATGAAATCATGATTAACATTTCATTTGTTCTCATCATGAGTTTCCTTTAATAACCTTTCACCACTATTAAACATTTCTTCTAGAAACTTAGTCAAATATATCTTCAAATCTTCCATCTTAACATCCATGCCATCCATATTAGCTTCCATGCCATCCATCTTAGCTTCCATGCCATCCATCTTAGCTTCCATGCCATTTATATTAGCTTCCATGTCTTTCTTTAAACCATCAATCTAAGCTTTTGTTACCTTTTGTAAGAGTCAAATTTGTTGCACTTGGTCTCGTAATTTTGATATATCATGTTGCATTTCTTCCTCTTCTTCATGAGCCATGCTAGAGCTTTCAGGTTTCTTACTAGGTTTTTCCATTTTCTTTCTTCAGGAATCAATTAATTATAATTCTGCTTCACTATGCCCTTTGAACTTCAAACTAATTTTTCAACCAAAACTTATGCAAAATTTTGAAAAGATTACACACCTTTTTTCACCTTGTAGGAGCACGATATGGAATCTATTATAACTCTATAATTGTGAATCTCCAAGGTCTAAAATTTCTTCCTATGGTAGCCCTTTGAGTCCTCCTTCCAATGCCACTATTCCAATCAAAATTGGATTCCTGAAGAAGGCATTATGCCCAGTCTCCCAACATGACTTGATTATATAAGTTTTCAGTAGAGCAGACTTGTACGACCTGCCACGTGTCATTGTTTCAACCTTTGGATCATAAAACGATACACAAAAACTACAATGTGTCATATTTCTGTAACTTCTTACAAAATTTCAATATGATGTTCAAAGAGAAAGTTATGACGATTTTCCCAAGGTCACCTGTTTGGAATGTAACTCGGGAGTCTGCAAAAACCGTAACTTCCTCAGATCATATGTCCGAAAATATAGTGAGGCAAGTTCAGAAATTTGAACCTGAGGTTCAAAATTATTTCGGCTCAAAGGGGTTTTTATTTTAGCTTCTGAAGCATCATAGAGAAAACATTATAGTGCCAATTCCACAATGACCTATTTGGAGTAGCAAAACCCTAGAAGGCAATGCTTTGATATGAAATGTTATGAAACAAGCTCACAAAAACATAGAAAAGAGAGATCAATGCCTTCAAAATAAGCCTCTTCGAGGGGGAAACCTCCTTTACATTACACAAATGAATCATTCTTGGATTATACAAATGACAAAACCTCATTTCTATATATAGGAGTCTAACGGGTCACATTATAATCAAAGCTGACATAACAATAATAATATAAGGGCATGACATTAAAATTAGTGGGTTCCTATGGGGCACAATAATAAAAATATGGAGATAATAGGGGCACAACAATAACGACAAGGGCTACAATGACAATAGTAATGGGGGAATCACTAGTATTATAGGGACCTAACAAAAAATCAGTAAGAAACACCTCTTTCGCTTACCAATTTCAAGCTTTGATAAGAAATATTAAATGGATTGTTGTTACAACATCCATTGTTATAACATCTGTTATGGAATTTCTTGTTACAACATCCAATATAATAACATTTTCTTCTCAATCCATTTTTACCTATGTGTGTGTTTCTCAACTTTTTTTATTGATCCCTCAAGCACTGGTGTAGTGTTTGGTGGCCGAAACACCTCTTTGGCTGCCCACATTCAAGCTTTGACAAGAAAGATGAAATGGATTTCTACCTTCTCAATTGTTACAACATATGCTAGTACAACATCCATTGTAATGGCCACTGTTTAAGTAGTTTCAATAGTATAAGTTTTTATACAATCATCTTTTATAATATTTTCAACATCTTCCATAGTAATGAGTTTACAACATCAACTATTACAACATTTTCAGTATATTTTACATTGACATGTTGTTATGGCATATGTTTTTACACAATTTACTTCTTAATCCGATGTTACATATGTTTGTGCTTCTAATTTTTTTTCTTGATCCCCCAAGTGATGGTGTAGTGTTGGGTGGCAGAAGCACCTCTTTGGCTACCCACTTTCAAGGTTTGACAAGAAAGATGAAATGGCTATCTACCTCCATAATTGTTCCAACATCTGTTGTTACAACATCTGTTGTAATGGTCATTGTTTTAGTAGTTTCAATAATAGAAGTTGTTATAGCATCAATTTTTACAACAATTTCAGCATTTTCAATAGTAATCGCTATTACAAACTTTCAACAGATTTAACATTGGCATGTTGTTATGGAATTTGTTATTACATCATTTGATTCTCAATTTGTTGCTACGTATGTTTGTGCTTCTCAATTTGTTTTCTTGAACCCTGTTGTGTAGGCAATCCTTTCTGCGGAAATAAATGATCCCTCTAGTCCTATGGGATGATCTAGCAACTATATAAGACAATTACATGCAATACTTCCTAATTCATACTAGAAAATACAAAGGAGGATAGATCTCCTACCTCTCTTGGATGATAATACCCTTGATGTCGACCTTTACTCTTTGGCTTCCAAGCTCATGATCTCTTGTTTGCTGGTGTAGATGAGTACCTGTAAGAAAGATCGGGTGGAGACAACAAAACTATATAAAGCATAACATTTTCCAATATAAAGTATGTAACAGATCAGGGACAATCATAATAAATGGACAATAATTGACACATTTATGGAAATAAAACACATATTGTATTATTAATAGATGTAAAATGGACCATTACAACCAATGAAGCCTTGATGTTCGAAGCCTCCTTCAAGTGAGATTCCAAGTCCAATCCTTAGCCTTCAAACACCTTTTATCCTTTGAAAATGGGTAGCATTTGGGCACAATTCAACAATAGGATGGAAACCAACGAACAACCAACCATTAGTTGATGGTGGGAAATTCACTTATAGGGAAGGAGAGGGAGTTGAGGGTACATGAAAAGAGGGAGGAGTTCCACATCTCAAGGGAGAGATTCATAGAAGTAGGATCTAGGGTTGGGAATGGGAGGTCTTGTTCTAATGTTCATCTATCTAAAACCACATCGTCATTCTCCAACTTTCTAGTAAGGGAAGCTTCTCCTCCATTTTGGGAAAAACTGCCTGAAGAGGACCAACGCAGATTTTCCTACTAAAAGTAGTGTTTTGAGTGCTAGTCACGTGTGATGCTAGAGGTTACTAGCATAGATTTTCCTGATAAAAGTAGTGTTGGACTTCCAAAACAAGGTTTTCAACAAGCTCTTTAGAACGCTTTCATGGAAAGTTTTCTTCCTTTTCTTCAGCGGTGTTCTGAACATGTTTCATGATGAATACATTGTTTGTAACAACTTTCATCACTTACGAAACTTGTGACATTGACAAAACAAAGTGTGACACCTCAAGATATGGGACTTGGAGTGTGGAAAAATACTATATCATAGATGCCCCCTAAAGCATGATGTCAAAATGGGAATTGATGGATGAAATGATTTACAAACAAAGGCAAGGACTTAGAGAACCACCGTCAGGAGATCTGCAAATCAAACATAATACAATATATCTTACATATTTGATGTAAGTATGCCTGACAATACATATTTAGGCGTGGATATAATAATACATGGGTCCATGGCATGGATGTATCCATCTAAATATAAAGGATCATGCTTAAAATCATGAATGCTTAATAACTCCACACAACCTATATTTATCAAACAAAACTGAAGGTCTTCATCTCTATCTCGATCCAACTGTTGAGGGCCCCGAAATCGGGTCAACAACAAGGGGGATACCCACCCGGTCGGGAACCTGGTTGGCGGCTCCGTGCCCGTTTGGTGTAGCAGGTCCGACTGGGGGTAATGGGACCAGTTTCCCAATGTGAGGGGTGTGTGTGTGTGTAGAGTTTGATGGTATTGATCTAGGGGTATTTTTAAGCTAATTTAATTCTAACTTCTAAACTAACTCTATGCTATTGTAATCTAATGAAAAACAATACATCTAATCTACGCTAACTCGGGGTAAAATTCTTTCATTATGCGATCTAAAAAGATTTCGAACAATAGCTGGTAATAAAGATCATTCAGCTATCATAAGAATATAAATCAATTAAGATGAACCATTCTGCATAAGAAGTTAGGCAAAACAGTTGTGAACAACATATCGCATAATTAGTTATTCATATGTCAAGCATAAATAAATGACTCCACCGTACAGAAGTGCCAAATGGTAATACACACATTCATACATTAACATATAAAGAACTCAGCTGCATATCACTTTAGGAATACAAGAAGAAATTAGTCAAGAGATAAAAGTACCATTTATGACTGATTTCACCAATAAACTTCAAGCAATAACGATTTATTTCTACTTGTTCTAATATCTGCTAAGAGTACAGAAGTGCAACATCAGTAACAGACATTAAAATGCAAACATAAATAAATCTCGATCCATCCATTCATCAAAAACCCCCTCCGAGGGTGCAAAAGTGCATGTTCTGAGGACAAGTTTTTTGACAGATTTCCGGACCCTTCTCCAAATGCCATGAGAAGGGTTAAATACTACTAACTAATTAATCTTAATTACACAAATTTAGGTAACGGCTTCAAATGACCGCCCTTTTACTAAAAGCAAATTTATTTCTAAAAATCAAATCTAATTTCTAACCGTTTCTGTATCTGCTCCTTAGTGCTGTAAGCAATGCGCTGTTCGCCCTGAAAGAGTCGGCTGGTTGTTCTTTCCTTTTGTTCGAGCTTGAAAATTAGAAATAACAAGAGCTGGCACCTCTTTCTGACAGACTAGAAGATATTTTCGAAAACCTTTCTCTAGCTGGGTGTATTCGCTGTGCGTATACTTAATACAACCCAGGTTCCTTTCGAACTAATTTTGTTGTTGCTATTTCGGTTTCCGATCGTGCGAATGACTCAATGAGTTAGGAGTCACGTTGTATGGACAATCCCCTGTATCGAGAATTGCTTCCGTTCTTTGTTCTAGGCTTTTCTGGAGCGTCCTCCTTCTTTTGCGTTTCTCTTTTTGCTTTACCCAGTCTGAGCTTCAAGATCTTTTGCAAACACGCTGCTTTTGTGTGCCTTTGACTCTGAGTCTTAGATAGTCTATTTTCATCAGCGCCTGTTGGGCGATACTCTGGAATCTGCGGTCCTGCTGCATGCGGCATCCATTTGCGGAGGCATCTTCTCTCTGTTACCCCATTGGCGCTTTCCTCTTTTCCTTGGATGTTTCCTGCATATAGATTTATATCAGTTACGTGTCTTGCAGTTTACGCAAAGAAGAAGAGAAATGACGAAAAAATTGACATGAAAGCATTAAGTTCTAATGAATGCGTGATTCTGACACTCATCATGATTTGACTCTTCGAAAAACGCGATACAATCATTCTTGGATACTGAAGCATGCGATCATTAATTTCCCTTAAGGTGCGCACTCAATTTTGGGTTTACCGTTTATGTCGGAGAATTCTTGCGATGAGTCCTTTCTGCGATTGGAATCGCAGTATCGAGGACTGCGACGTCATTAAGTGTCATTGCAAATTGCCAATATCGCAGATCACAGCTTTGTATGATCGCAGATCACAGATCGCAAGATCGCAAGATCGCAAGGTTTTCGCTTTATCACTCTTTGCTGCTTATGCGACATTGCGACGTGCGACGTCGCATATCAGCCGTCGGCGATTCCTTAGGTTTTCCCTTTTTGAGCGTTTTTAATACACGCGATGCGATGGGTTCTCGCGTCGCTCCTTTTCAGTGTATTTATGCGCTTTGGGAAAACGCTTCTCTCTACCTTTGCGACGTGATATAGCTCTTGGGGAGTTAATAGAAAAGATTTTTTAAACAAAATATCTTTTGGATTTTTGGTTAAGGGTCCCCCTTTGCTTGATGTTATTACCAATATCAAACAAAGAGGGGGGTTTTTGGTGACCACAACAATGGCGATTCACTGTGAAGAACCAGTTATCTCTGCTTTTGCATTGACCGTTCACTTCCGAAACAGCAAAATTTTTATATGTCTAAATTTTGTTATGGACAGATAGAGTAGATTACCCCTCACTTTGTCAACGATACTTTGTCTCAACCTTTTTATATCCCAATTGCTTGCTTCCTCAGGCTTTTTCTTGCATTTGCACTAGACATTACTTGGTCTTGATTAAAGATAAAATAAGGTCTTCTCTGCGTACTGGCTTAAAAGTATGCTCATTTGTCGTAGGTAGAGCCTCTGCTGCTCGCAAGCGTCCATAGCCTCGACAGGGTTACCATGTTATCCAACAATGATCCTTTTTCCTGCTTGAGGTTACTCGCAACATTCCAGAGAAAAAAATCCTTTTTTGACACACTTTTCCTTTTTTAATTCTCTAAAGAAAAATGTCTTGGTTTGGTGGCCAAATTATGACACAGTCATTCACTTGATTTACACTTTTGCTGAACAAGCCGACTTGTGATGAGACCTCTTGTCTTTTGATTGCAACAATCTTAAGTCGTTGCCCTGTTTTGATAGACAGTATTGGCAAAGTCAGCAAGTTATAATATCTGTGATCATGATAAGCCGGCTCGTGATGAGACCTCTTATTCTTTGAGATATAGTTTTTTCCTTGGATTGTTTCTCTGAATGCTGCAATTTCCTTTTAGCAGCGAGGAAGTCATTGTTTTTCCTTAAGAAAGCTCTGGATGACAATAATAGAGTTTTTGAAAACAACAGTTTTGCAGAGAATACTTATTTTATTATTGATGATACCTTTCATTGTGCTGATACAAAACAATTCTTTACCAAAGGTTGCTTTCGTCAAAGTTTTTTGAGGTTGAAACTAATATCGTAATCAGGGTGAAGTTAACTCTATTTGTCAATAATAAAATTTAGATTTTTCAAAAATTTTGCTATTTGTACAAGCGAAATCAAAATCTGATAGAGAATTAGCGTGCTCTTTCATGAATCCTTTTAAATGATCATTTACAACGGGTTTTATTCATAAAAAGAGAAAAACAAAACAAAATAAAAACTAAAAATTAAATCTATCCTACAAAAATTAGAAGAATTTTCTTCTATGGAAAATACATTTTGAGAATTTGTCCATTCACAGGCAGAGAATCTCTCCTGCCTATTAAATCCTGCAACACAAAAGTCGATGGGCCTATGACCTCTACAATCTAAAAAGGACCAAGCCACAGCTTCTGGAATTTCGTATCTTTGCCATTTTCTTCATGAGCCTTATCCCATTTTAAAACTAAATCACCCATCTGAAAGTTTTTTTTGGTCATGATGCTTGAGTCAAAAGAAGATTTTATTAGCACTTGGTGATGAGCATGGGTTTTCCTAGCTTGTTCTCTTTGCTCTTCTAGTTTGATTATTTCCATTTGTCTTAATCGTAAAGAGGAAGTAGATACTTCATCGATATATTGCACTAAAGACAAAGAGGGAATGACTAGGTGAGTCGGAAGAACCACTTCTCTCCCATAAACTAAATTAAAGGGAGAAGTGCCAATAGAAGCTTTCTTTGTAATTCTATCTGCCCATAAGGCGTTTACCAGTGCTTTGTGCCAATTCTTTTGGTTTTGGTCGACTGTCTTTTTAATAATCCTGATTAGGTTCTTGTTTGTTGATTCGACCAACCCGTTACCTTGCGGATAGTAGTTGGCAGAATACTTCAGTTTGAACCCTCTTTTGAGCGCAAACTCATTCATTGCATTTCCAGAAAAATATGATGCATTATCAAACATTAAGCCCATTGGCAATCCAAACCTAGTGATGATAAATTGATCTATGAATTCAATAATGTTTTCAGAATTAGCTGTCTTGAGAGGAACTGCTTCTACCCATTTGGTAAAATAGTCAGTTGCCGTGAGGATATACCTATGCTGTTTAGAAGAGTGAGGAACGATCTCACCTATTATGTCCAGGCCCCATTGACTGAACGGTTGCTCAATGTTAACCCGCTGCAGTGGCATGGATGACTTCTTTTGTTTCGCTGCAGCAGTCTGGCAGACTTGGCATTTCCTTACGTAATTGTATGAGTCTTTGAACAGCGTGGGCCAGTAATATCTTGCACGCAAGATTTTATGGGCGGTGGCTTCTCCAGCATAGTGTCCACCTTCTGGTCCATCGTGAAGTTCCTGCAAAACCTTTTCGGCTTCAGTTTTCTCAAGACATCTAAGAAGCACAGAATCGTAATTTCTTTTAAACAGAACATCATTTATGAGCTGGTATTGTTTTGCTTTCAATCTCAGGGCTCTCTTCTTGGTGTGATACAGGTGAAATGGAGCATACCCGTTTTTAAGAAAATAAATGGTGTCAGCATATAATGATTCTGTGTCGTTTAGGCTTACCTCATACGTGTGTACCTCTTCAGACGAGTTCTCAGGAATTTGCGATGCTCCAGCTAACATCTTGCAGAAGCCTTGACCTCTCACGATGTGTGCTGGCTTGATCTCCAGATCATATTCTTGTAAGGCGGTGATCCAATTCGCTCTCTTTTCGCCCACGTCCTTCTGTATCAGGAGGTTTCTTACCGCTGGGAACGGTACTATGACTTTGGTATGGGCTTTTAGCAAGAAAGGTCTGAAATATTTGATCGCTTTGAAAACGGCATATGCATGTTTCTCTACGTCTGAGTAATTAAGTTCAGCACTTTGCAAGTTCGAGCTAAAGAATGCGATTGGAGCTTCTGCCTTTTCTTGGTTCGATTGAGTTAAAATCGCAGCATAGGATTTCTCTGAGGCAAACGTGTATAAGATAAAAGGTTCTGAAAAATTTGGGGTTGCTAAAGATGGAGCGTTGATGATAGCTTGTTTGATTAAGTTGAATGCTTCGTGCTCATGTAGACCCCATTTGAAATTTGAATTCTTTTTTATCATATTTTGTAAGGGAGAAATAATACGTGAAAAATCCGGGACAAATCTTTTGACAAAATTGATCTGTCCCAGGAAAGATTGCATGGTCTTTTTGTTATGGGGCATGGATATCTCGGAAATTTCCTTGATTCTGTCGGGTTCTATGTGAATACCAGATTTTGACACTATGAATCCGAGCAATTTCCCTTCGCTTAATGCAAAGAAATATTTCTTTGGATTGAGCGAAATCCCATACCTCAAACACCTTTGAAAGATTTGCTTCAAATCTTTGAGATGGTTGCTTCGTTTTTTGGAGTACACTGTTATATCATCCAGGTAAATCACTACTGATTTATTGACTAACCCTTTAAACGCGATGTCCATGGCTCTCTGAAAGGTAGCTCCGGCATTGATCAGACCAAATGGCATCTTCCGATATGCATAAGTGCCCCATTTGGTTCGGAACATAGTCTTTAACTGATCATCGTGATGCATTAGTACTTGATTGTATCCTGAAAATCCATCCAGGAAAGACATTAATTCTGAGCCTGCTACTGCCTGTAATATTTGTTCCATAGGTAGGAGGGGAAAGTTATCTTTCTGACAGGCTTTGTTGAGATTTCGGAAATTGATACAGATTCTAATGTCTCCGTTTTTCTTCCTAACGGGTACCATATTGGACACCCATTTGGAATACCTGACGGGGAAAATTATTCTGGCTCTCAAAAACTTATTAAGCTCAGTTTTTATCTGATTTTCTAAGTTAGGGTGTATTTTTCCGAGCTTCTGCTGGACAGTTTTTTCATTGTCAATCATAGGGATAGTGTGTTGAATGATAGAAGTGTTGTAAGTCTTCAGCTCATCATAATTCCAGGTAAAAACGTTTTTGTACTGTCTCAGAAGACGGATATATGCTGATTTCTCTTCAGGGGCTAGGCTGTGGCCTAGGTTAACGTTTTGTGGCTTCTCGTCGGTTCCTAGGTTCACCGATTCATAGTTCAGAGTTGAACTGTAGAGTTTGGCATTAGCTGACCTTTTGAACCGACTTTTCAAATCATATAAATCTTCTAACTTGACCACTAATTTCGGTATAGCATTGTCAGTGCTACTTTGTTGTATTTGGTAATCATGATGGCCTTCGTCGATTATCTGATTTGAGTAGGATCCTTCAGAGGTGAGGAAACTTACGATGTCTGAATCATCGTTGAATACTCTCCAGTTGGTGATGTTGTCAGGGATGGATGGTCTAAAGATTAATTCTATTGAAAACCTATCAGGACTAAAATCTTCGGAAGGAATCAGTCTAGAATCTACGTTAGCTAGCAGGTCTGCGCTTGCGTTTTGAATTCTTGGAATTGACGAGATGTTGAATGCTATGAAATGTGCAGTGAGATCTTGAACTAACGATTGATAGTGCTTTAAATGACTTGACAGGCAGTGTATGGTGTTACGTACCTGTTTTACGACGATCTCGGAATCTCCAAAGACTTGAAGATACTTAACGTTCAATCCGATTGCTTTGTATAGGCCTTGAACCAAGGCTTCGTACTCCGCTGTGTTGTTCGTGCAATCAAACTCAAGTCTGCATGTGAGCATAATCTTGTTCCCGTCCGGGCTGATCAGAACGCATCCTGCTCCTGCTCCCTCATTGGATTTAGACCCGTCAAAATATAATTTCCAAAATAAAGATGTATTTACAGAATTATCTAAAAAACTAAAACATTTTGAGTCATCAGTTTGGGAGAAATTTTCAACCTGGGATAAAACTGAATTCTCTAAGTAAGGTGAAATATGAGCATTGAAATTGCCGAGGAAAGAATCTGCTGCGTAATTGCCTACAATGCTGCTATTGTATGTTATGGCTTCATTTTCTCCTTCTAGTTCTGTCACTATGTATTTTTGGTGCAACTCTCGTTCAACCTTTATCTGATTTGGTTTACCATTATATGGTAACCACATGTGCGACCAGTCGGTTGAGAAATATCCCTGGAGTTTCTCCGACCAATCCCTGCTAAGAATCAAACCATAGAACTCAGGGATATCAGCTACTAGAATGTCGATAACCAGACACACTTTTGGGTTAGACGACAATCTTATGGTCACCTGATTAAGTTCACCAATCACTTCGACTTGGGATCGATCAAGTTGAACTATACGTACTGCGGATTTTTGAGGTTGCACATTCAATTTGGCGCATATTGACCTGGGTAAAATATTCGTTGAAGCACCAGAATCGACCAAGCAATTGTGCACGTTTTTATTGAGGATTTCATATGTGAGAATAAAAGGAGGAGTATGAGATCTTGATCTTCCTCCAATCAAGGCGATGTCATTTGGATCAATCTTATTGATCACGTTGGTTGGAGGCCTTCCCAGATTGTGGGAAGCTACAGCTGTAGGTAAAGATGTAGTAGGCACAGCATGTAATTCTTTCATCATTATTTTCTGCTGGTGTTTCAATTTACTCAATTCATAAAGAGTGATGTTAGCCCTAGTCTTCTTCATGTCGTCAATGATGTTATACTCCATTTCATCCGACACTATCAGTGTTCTTGATGGAGGTGCTTGATCAGATTGGACTGGGCTAAACTGGGTCGCTTTAGCAGTTGTCTTTTTTGTTGCGACCTTATCTTTTGTTGCAGGGCTTGCGCCCTTTTGTTTTGGGGTAGTTTGGGGAGGATCAAGTTGATTTCTGCTTCTCGTGCTAACAGGAAATGCTTCTTGATCCTCTTCTTGTGGGAGGATGAAATCCCACATTCCTTGTAGTTCCACCACCTCTTCATCGTCGGTCTGCCCTTCAGTGGTATTCTCTTCTTCTTCTTCTTCAGATTCAACGTTTGAGACAGCATTGGGTGGCTTCGTCTCCATGGGAGGGTTTCTTTTAAAAGTCCTGAAAGGCTTTCTTGAAGACGTTTCTGCTACTTGTTTTTTAATATCAATCATCTCATTGGACATGGCTTTCAACACTTTTTGTAATCCTTCCATATCGAAAGGATCTTTCGTTTGCTTCTTCTTGGTGTCTTCTTTGAAAGAGATCTTCTTAGATTTGCGTTCTTCAATTGCAGATCTCTTTTCAAGGGCTACTACGCATTTTTCAACTGCCAACGCCTCTGTCAAGTTGTCAACTAAGGTGGTCTTGTTTGCCCTATCTACGAAGATAGCCAAGTTTGGAGGTAAAGCCGTGATGTACCATTCACATCTTACTTCCTCGCTGGGTTGTGAAGCAGCGGGGATTTTGTTGAGGATCTTATTGAACCGTAAGTTAAAATCTTTAATGGGTTCTCTAGCCTCAGCCTTAAGATTAGATAGGTCATTGATCAATGTCGCCGTGGATCTGTCATCACCAAACTTGGTGAGGAACTGACTTTGGAAAATGTCCCAACTTGTGATGGATCCGAAAGGTAACGAAAAGTACCACGACCCGGCTGTTCCTTGCATTGTATAAGGGAAAAACCAGACAACAGCGTCTTCGTTAGTAACTCCGTTAAGATTAACAGAAAGCATGAAATTATTGATATGTTCTTCGGCTAGCATGCCTGTTTTTGGATTGAATTTAGGCAGCCACTTCTCAGGATGGGCCGGTATAGGGCTCAGGGGTGGAGGCATTAAAACCACCCCAGGATTGTTCCATGGAGACTGGGCCATCATTGAGCTGCTAGTCAATGGAAGTGCAGAAGATGATCTCTGATGCTGAGAAGATGGAGATATTATGATCTTCGATGATCGCGGAGCAAGGGTTGCGGAAGATGGGTGAGTGATCTGGGGTGAAGATGTGGGTGGCTGACTTCGGGGTGAGGGAGTTGAAATGGACGAGGTAATGAAAGAGTCTCTCTGTCAGACTCTGGAAGTGCTTTCCTTGCTCTTTTCCTAGTGGGGAGAGGGATTTCAATTGGCTGGATGCCAAACTTTTCACTCTTCAATCTAGTCAGGGGATGAGCAGGATTGTACTGTGAAGTCACGCTGCCTTTAGATTTATCAGACCTCTGAGTAAAAATAGAGAATCCCTGCAGTTTACGATTCAAAGTTTGAAGTTCAGGGGGATCAATGATAAGTTGGTCTGATATATTAGAGTGTGTAGCAGCGGTGGATGCCCGAGCGACTTCTAGCTCCGAGTTTCATCGTACCGGAGAAGTCGGGGGAGTTGGTGAGGGTGATTTGCTCTCAGAATGGTATTTAGATTTTGACTTATGCGCCATTCATAGCTCGTGCCCTCCTTCTAGTGCCAAATATGTTGAGGGCCCCGAAATCAGGTCAACAACAAGGGGGATACCCACCCGGTCGTGAACCTGGTTGGCGGCTCCGTGCCCGTTTGGTGTAGCGGGTCCGAATGGGGGTAATGGGACCAGTTTCCCAATGTGAGGGGTGTGTGTGTGTGTAGAGTTTGATGGTATTGATCTAGGGGTATTTTTAAGCTAATTTAATTCTAACTTCTAAACTAACTCTATGCTATTCTAATCTAATGAAAAACAATACATCTAATCTACGCTAACCCGGGGTAAAAAATTTTCATTATGCGATCTAAAAAGATTTCGAACAATAGCTGGTAATAAAGATCATTCAGCTATCATAAGAATATAAATCAATTAAGATGAACCATTCTGCATAAGAAGTTAGGCAAAACAGTTGTGAACAGCATATCGCATAATTAGTTATTCATATGTCAAGCACAAATAAATGACTCCACCGTACAGAAGTGCCAAATGGTAATACACACATTCATACATTAACATATAAAGAACTCAGCTGCATATCACTTTAGGAATACAAGCAGAAATTAGACAAGAGATAAAAGTACCATTTATGACTGATTTCACTAATAAACTTCAAGCAATAACGATTTATTTCTACTTGTTCTAATATCTGCTAAGAGTACAGAAGTGCAACATCAGTAACAGACATTAAAATGCAAACATAAATAAATCTCGATCCATCCATTCATCAAAAACCCCCTCCGAGGGTGCAAAAGTGCATGTTCTAAGGACAAGTTTTTTGACAGATTTCCGGACCCTTCTCCAAATGCCATGAGAAGGGTTAAATACTACTAACTAATTAATCTTAATTACACAAATTTACGGAACGGCTTCAAATGACCGCCCTTTTACTAAAAGAAAATTTATTTCTAAAAATCAAATATAATTTCTAATCGTTTCTGTATCTTCTCCTTAGTGCTCTAAGCAATGCGCTGTTCGCCCTGAAAGAGTCGGTTGGTTGTTCTTTCCTTTTGTTCGAGCTTGAAAATTAGAAATAACAAGAGTTGGCACCTCTTTCGGACAGACTAGAAGATATTTTCGAAAACCTTTCTCTAGCTGGGTGTATTCGCTGTGCGTATACTTAGTACAACCCAGGTTCCTTTCGAACTGATTTTGTTGTTGCTATTTCAGTTTCCGGTCGTGTGAATGACTCAATGAGTTAGGAGTCGCATTGTATGGACAATCCCCTGTATCGAGAATTGCTTCCGTTCTTTGTTCCAGGCTTTTCTGGAGCGCCCTCCTTCTTTTGCGTTTCTCTTTTTGCTTTACCCAGTCTGAGCTTCAAGATCTTTTACAAACACGCTGCTTTTGTGTTCCTTTGACTCTGAGTCTTAGATAGTCTATTTTCATCAGCGCCTGTTGGGCGATACTCTGGAATCCGCGGTCCTGCTGCATGCGGCATCCATTTGCGGAGGCATCTTCTCTCTGTTACCCCATTGGCGCTTTCCTCTTTTCCTTGGATGTTTCCTGCATATAGATTTATATCAGTTACATGTCTTGCAGTTTACGCAAAGAAGAAGAGAAATGACGAAGAGATTGACATGAAAGCATTAAGTTCTAATGAATGCATAATTCTGACACTCATCATGATTTGACTCTTCGAAAAACGCGATACAATCATTCTTGGATACTGAAGCATGCGATCATTAATTTCCCTTAAGGTGCGCGCTCAAATTTGGGTTTACCGTTTATGTCGGAGAATTCTTGCGATGAGTCCTTTCTGTGATTGGAATCGCAGTATCGAGGACTGCGACGTCATTAAGTGTTATTGCAAATTGCCAATATCGCAGATCGCAGCTTTGTATGATCGCAGATCGCAAGATCGCAAGGTTTTCGCTTTATCACTCTGTGCTGCTTATGCGACATTGCGACGTGCGATGTCGCATATCAGCCGTCAGCGATTCCTTAGGTTTTCCCTTTTTGAGCATTTTTAATGCACGCGATGCGATGGGTTCTCGCGTCGCTCCTTTTCAGCGTATTTATGTGCTTTGGGAAAATGCTTCTCTCTACCTTTGCGACGCAATATAGCTCTTGGGGAGTTAATAAAAAAGATTTTTTAAACAAAATATTTTTTGGATTTTTGGTTAAGGGTCCCCCTTTGCTTGATGTTATTACTAATATCAAACAACGAGGGGGGTTGTTGGTGACCACAACACCAACCTATGAATATCACCATGTGAATAGATGTGTCAGAGTCGAACATGGTAGAAACCACCTTGTTACCGATCAATTTTGTAAACCATTAACAGGATCAAGAGAAACCACCAATGATGATAATGGCTCTCAAGGTACAACAACACAATCCATGAGTGTGAATAATGAAGTTGAAGTTGAACAATTGCAGAATCATTCAATCGAAGGCCAGTGATATGAACCTATCGGCGAATTCGAAGAACCTGCCATTGAGGCATGTAAGCTCCAAGGTACTAATAGTGAGTTCCTAGATCATATTCCTGGATAATGAGATGGAGTTGACAAGAAATGATATATTGAAGGAGGGCCATAATGTTTCCCATATCATCGACATGAAACATAAGATTTTGCAAAGTTGGAAAGAGTGATTCAGGATTGATGCAGAAAAAGTCAAATAGGGTATAAGTGGTTTGAAATTACGGGTGGGACTTCACTTGAACATATCAGTGACACGACTATATAATTTTGCATCATTTGACTCAAAATAGGATCAAAGGTCATGGTGACAATAAAATATAACCAAATTAGAGCAAAATGGATTTCCCAAACCCAGTAAGCTAAGTGACAAAGTGAGGATGTCCCAATCCTAACATGAGATATATATAAATTCCATGTTCAAGAGTAACATACTACCTTTCATAGAAGATACAGTGTATATGTTTCTTTCCACTTTCCCCACTATTTCTATCAAGTACCTCTTTAGTTTTAATCTCAATGTTGAAGAGGATACCATATGCTTGTCATATTAGTTCATCATTCACATGAATCCATCCTAGTATTTATAAAAAGCCCTAGGAAGGAGTAGTTCGGTCTTATCATGGTGACAATTCCTTTGTCATTTTAGTTATACGAGTCCGACATAGGGGTAACTCAACATATTTTTCATGTTTAGAGAGTTTGAAAAAGAGGTGAAAAGGAAACTCTAGATGTCCCTTTTCATAGATAATATCTTAAGTACGAAAAGGTAGAAAAAAATACTCAAGAGAACCTCTTAGCCATGTTTGACCAAGGTATTCCTTTTTAATAGCCAGTCTATCTGAGTCTGGAAAGGGTTAAAATTATACTGAGTAGACATCTTTTCGTTTACTTTAATGAGTTCGAAAAGACAAGTGCTCGACAATAACTTCATATTTTTGGAGTCTGAAAAGAGCTGAACGAGGACTTCTCCTCAAGGAACAAGTGATATAAAAGGGTAGCAACTCATTCCATTCATGATGGAATTGCTCAAAACATGCAAAGGTTAAGAAGTTGGCTAATAATACCACTCATCATAGATGTTCCCTAGGCATGGGTAGAACAACCAAGTGAAAGCGTTTGATCGGCCAAAGAGATGGTGACGATGGAATGAAAAAACAAGGCTCGTCTAGCAAAAACAGGCTGATAAAAATGTTAATCACGAGAGGTAAAGTGGGAATGGTTTCTTTTTTACACAATCTTGAAACATGGGAAACTATGCTTGAGGATACATGAAGATGGTTTCATTTTTCACAAACTTGAAACATGAGAAAAAACTATGCTTGGATTAGGTTTCATTTTTACACAAGCATGAAATGGAGACAAACTATGCCTGAGATTAGTTGAAGATGGTTTCGTTTTTTCACAAACTTGAAACATAAGAAAAATCTATGCTTGTATTTGGTTTCATTTTTACACAAGTTTGAAATGGAGATAAACTATGCTTGACATTAGTTTCATTTTTACAGAAGATTGAAACAAAGAAAAAGTATGCTTGAGATTGGTTTCATTTTTACACAAGCTTGAAACGAAGAAAAGCTACGCGTGAGATAAGTTTGCATGTCCCCACCATAATGACTCAATTTGAGGTACATTTGCCCCAAGCTTCATTTCATTAATCTAAGTAGACTATCGGTCACTAAAAAGTGAATGGAATGAAGGTTCATTTACGAGATCAAGTGAAAGAATCGACTGGGAATTTATGAGATCTAATCAAAGACTCGAATTGGAAGGGGTTTTTTTTCTTTTTTTTTAATGAGCTTGACATAGGAAAAGAACCCTTCTCATGATACCTTATTTCTTTTTTTAACAAGCTTGACACAAGTAAAGTAAATTTTATCTAATACCTTGTTTCATTTGTTAAGGGTATTGAAACAAACCAAAGAACTCTCCTCTGAGGAACATTGATTTGTTTGTTAAGGAGCTTGACACAGGTAAAGGAATTCTACTCTGAGAAACCTTGATTCATTTTTTAAGGAGCTTCACACAAGACAAGGAAATTTTCTTTAGGATCATATCATGGCCTCCAAGAGACCACATTGTCCAAGAGGTTCTCATCATATGGGAGAGAAACATTGTGGAAGGGATTAAAGGATCCAATGGATAGATCAAACTGTAACACTCGTAGTAAATGATGCACTGCATCACCTACTAGATCATCAGTAGACACACGCATGGAATAGGTTACCATGTAATTAACCTGTGGTGGGGTAGATACCATTGACGTAGACAAAAATTTAGGGAATATGGTTGATTGGGAACCAAATTAGGACAAACAAACAAAAGATGTTAAATGGTCATGATTCTTCGTTCATGCAAGAAACATATGACATGAAAGGGAGAAGATATAAGGACTCCCATGACATAAACATAGTCACGACCAAGGACTAAACTAAAATCCAAAGGGCCTTGGAAAGTCATCACATCAATATAGACAATTTTCAGTCCCAAAGTAATAGAAACTTAGGAAGGATCCCTAACAACTGACTGGTTTCTTTGTTAAAAGCTAACATATTCTAGGTAATGGGCACAAGCTGTGGAGAAACTAAATCTTGCCAAGTAGTTGAGGATAGAATACTAACTGATGTGCCTTCAACTATGATTGTGCCAGGTATGGGTATATTATAAGCCTGTACTATGATCTAAAATGGTACATAAGAAGGAAAACAATATCCTTCTAGTTGGCTCCAATCAAAGGAAGTGACCATAATAGTCGGAGGGGTACCATGAGAATGGGATAACTACACCCTTGCATTATGGGAATGGGAGGATCACATCCTTGTACCATGGGAATGGGAGGATTTCCCCCCAATTCATTGGAGACTGAAGAAACAAGAAGAACCTGAGTGGTATGAAGTTCACTCTCTACATGAAAGGTACAATCAACTGAAGGTCGAATCAAGTCAACCATTTTATCAACCATTGGTTAGTTGAGAATGGTCTCATGGGATTCACATTCAGAGAGGGTGGGGTTGACTATAGATGAATTATTATCAATAACTTGATTAACTACTGGAGGATCAGGAGAAATATTTTGATAACTAGTCAGAAGATGAGGCTGAGAAGCTATAAGGTTGTCCAACACTTTTGAGGCTTCATCCATGTAAGGAAAAAGGTGAATAGGATGATTCACTTCACATCACTTACATGGAAGTTTGACTTTACCGTTTTTCCAATGAACCTTACTATCACTTGTTGAGGGTTTGTCACCAGCATGATATCTAGAGGCTAATGCCAAAGGCTGATGTGAGCCTCTAGACCACACTTCTAATATGTTGGGAATACGGTGACAATATCTAAGAAGGTGATCACCCTTACAAAGCATGAAAGGGAACTTCAATTTGTAGAGCCGATTGGAAGCTTTCTCCAAACTATTTTCATCCATAGCAATGGTTTCTTGGTTGGCCCCATGTTTATTTTTCTTCTTCTTTTTCATCCTCTTCTTATTCTTCTTAGCTTCCTAGTTACTAGAGTCAATACTTTCACCAGGTGAAGAGGGAGAAAGGGGTGAAGAAACAACATGTGAAGAAGGGGAGGGGTAAATATTAGGATCAACATGAAGTTGATGTTGTTCAAGTGGAGGAGAACTCAATTGAGAAGAAGTTTGGGCATTCCAGACGATAGGGGTTGAAAATAACCAAACTGACAAACCAATGGTAAATCTGGGAAGGGACAACATTTCCATATGTGGAGCACCGAAATTTCCAAAAGAAGGAAAAGGACCAAGATTACTGTCAAAGGGATTTCCTTGATTGGTAGACTCAAGAGTTGTTGCCATTAGTCTCAACCTAAGTGGTGAGCTCCAGTATTGTAGCAATAATGTTGCAACTCTTTGGACTCCCTTCTTTACTTTTATCAACCCGATAGTTTGTAACAAACTTGGAAGCGATGGTGTTGTATGCACAAGTACTAGCTCTTGCCATAACTGTCACTTGGTCAGCTGGCACAAGTCTTCTAGGGGCTTAAGCCAACTTCTATGAGCTCTGAGAAGAAGCTTTTTAACTGATGGATGAAAGCTAACTCAAAGAAGGTTGATCTACTTGTAGAAAGAAACTGGAAAGCGAAAAGGAAACGTAAACCCTAGCAAACCCTAATTTTACCAGCCATTCCTACCGATGCAGGAAAGAGGATGAAAGCTACTGAAAGAGATTCCATTGACTTATAGGAAGGTAACTACATGTATCTAAGCTACTTCTATAGTAACATCTAAAAAAAACATTTTTTTGTATTTTTGAGTAAGTTGCCAGGATTATTATGCATGCGATTTGACCGTTTTGATTGTGCAGAGGTGGATTGGCGAGGGGAAATGGTTGGATGAGGTCGAGAAGGTTCAAAGAGTGCTTAAGGGGTCGCTAACACCCTTCTAGAGAGTTTCACGGAGTTTGGCTACCAAGAAACCTCATTCATGAGCTTCTACAAGAAGTCTGCAGGGGTTCTACAGGATGTCTGTGATTTTCTATAGGATGTTTTGTAACTTTCTACAGGATGTTCAGAAATGGGACTTTGGAGGATGGATGGATGGAGAAAGATGATGGAGTGGGTATGGAGGTAGGATAAAGGTTGGAGGTGGTCCGTGACTTGGCAGATGGAGTTGAGGATAGATGTAGATGGCTGGATTTGTTCAAGGAGGACTGAAGCAAGGATGAACAAAAACTAGGGTTATGTGAGCAAATGGCCAATGTAAGGCTAGAAGCTGAGCTGAGGGATGGAGTAGATGGGTTTGATGGAGTATGGGAAGGTAGAGAAGTGGTACATGTGCTCTGAAAGTCATTTTTCCAATTGAACCAATGAAAACTTGAAAAAATCAAAGACCTAGTTATGTTGACCTAATCTGATATAGTTGTCAGTAAAGAGAATGAACAGAAGTTGAATTGTAATGAAACCATGTATACTAACTCATGCAACTAAGCAAGAAAAAGTCTAAACTTGTAACCAACTTCTACACATGAAAATCAAACACTAATGATTGCATGGCAAAGCAAAATCAGTGTTTTTGTGGGCAACAAGGTCGCCCTGATCCCAGCTCTTGAACCCACTGAGGGAGAGGTGAAACCAGTGATGTTCGGTGGCCCTTTTCTGGAGCTTTTCCCTATTAACAACCTATCAACTAAATCTAGGCATCAAAAATTCTTTCTAACCATTAACAGTGACCTAGTTAATCAACAATATTTAATCTACTTAACAGAAATAATTTTGCAAATGCATGAAGAACAAATAACAATACATAAAGGATGCCTTAGCACTCGGGTTGGGCCCAACCCCAAGAGCTTTAGGCTCCTATAATGAACTCAAATCTGATGCCAAGTAAAATTGCTTCACATTACTAAAAAATAATCATCAAAAGAAAGTGTACAGCAGTAGTTAAAAAAAACGAGTTGAAGAAAGGACAACACTATAGTGCAAATACCAACAGTTCAAAAAGTAAACTACGAAGGTTGAGGCCTCCGTATTTAAACAATATGAGGGGGCTAACAGCCCTCCTAGATTCAAGGGACTCGGCTATTCCAACTGCTAGTAGACACTCACTCTTCCCAAAGCTACTTGGTTGCCTTTAGAACGCGTTTTGGTGGCCTGTTGAGCTCAGAGTTGAGGGTGGGGATTTCGAGGAAGGGCCATTTAATGCCATAGACAACCTCCCTACAAATCCTCACCTCAAGCTTGGCTATCACCTAGGCCATAATTGCTTGGTTTTGCTCCAGAATTTGTCCAAAAAGCCTGAAATGATCACGTATTAACCTCCTAGGTAGAGTGACCACCCTTATTCGTTCAAATAACATAGACATACTAGAAAAACATGCATAATCTATGAAAAATGGAGGATTGAACAAGGACAATTAGGCAAAAAGAGCCCAATAAGTTACCCAATTCGGGGCTGATCATCACCCCCCTGCTAAATGGGTTGCTCATCCTCTGAGCAACTAGTCCAACTCATCATCTTTTATGGCTTTGATCACCTCCCTCATGTCCCAAGCCTCTGTTGTGATATCCTGTTCCTGGTTGTGGAATCCTGCCTTCCTTTCCACCTCCTCCCATTGTCTACCATCCTCCTCTTCCTCCACTCCTTCTAGCAATCGCAAAAGTAAAGGAGGACTGAATTTCAAGCCAATCCAATTGGCCTGCAAATTCTGCATCAACTGTTTGTACAGGGGTACCCTTGCCAAGGCTTCCCTCATCCTGGTGGGAGAGCGGTATTCTTTTATCTTTAGGCTGTGAGGCAGTGTGTTCCACCGCCTTGTGCAGGCATGCATGTAGTTTTCTCCCAACAGTCTCTCCATGTCCTCAAAGTGGGTAATTGTTTGAGCTTGTTGCTCAATGTATTCCGGTAGATCCTGGGGAATGTTGGTCAAGTGCTGGTGGGCGCTTATCACTGATGATGGGTCATTCTGCTCTGCTCTAATCATGAGAGGCTCACTGAGCTCTCTGCCTATGATACGGTAGACCTCTGCTACTCTCTTCTCCTCATGGCTCATCCAAGAGGCCCTGGTCATAAGTTGGACGTCTCCTATCACCGTGTTGGGATCCCATGCGTTCATGTCCGGAAGGGAAAAGTTGTGGAAGTATAACTCTGATAATTTGGCCCTATCTTCAGATGAACTACTACCACATAGAGCTGCAAACTGATGATAATTTTGGAATGGGGTGATGCCCCTTTGGGCCAAGGTATTGATCTGAAACTGTAACCATTGATCCTTGAGGCATAGGGCATAGGATTTGGTAGGCTGCCTACACTGTAGAGCTTCCATTGCCCAGCTGGCCATGCAGGCCAGTTGAGCCTCCTTTTCTTGTATCTGCTGTTTTAGAGATTGTGTCTACAACTCTTTTTCCTATATCTACCGATTCAGCCTCTCAATTTCATTCTACACCCCTTCCTTTCTCTGTTGTTCACTAGGGGTATCTCTCGCTATTGTGGGCTCCTCCTGTTGCTGTTGTTCTCCCCAGATATGAGGTCTGTCTTCCTTCCTTTGTCCCTGTAGTTGTAGCTATTGTCTATGCATCTCATTTTCTTCTTGTAGCTTGACTTGTTGGCTGCTCTCCACATGCCTTACTAGAGCCAATTCCCTCCTTTCCACTTTGATTTGTTCCTCCAGAGGACCTATATCAGCCACACCCTTGGACTTAGCGATTTTCATCCATGTGTGGGTCCTCACTCTCTCTTCTTCTAGTGCAAGGAAAAGTGGCAATGTGAATTTTTGGGGAATGATCTTTCCGACCTCCAAGAAGTTATAGTAGGAGCCCAAGCTGGGCTGGGGGCTAGGTTCCACAATGTTCTCCACCTTTTCTTCCTCCTAGGGTGATTTAGCTGCCTCACCTTCCATTACTTC
This sequence comes from Pinus tabuliformis, assembly GCA_031772625.1. NCBI lineage: Eukaryota > Viridiplantae > Streptophyta > Pinopsida > Pinales > Pinaceae > Pinus > Pinus tabuliformis. The sequence continues at coordinate 637,884,148 of CM062820.1, read as the reverse complement.
GGTCTCCTTCAACCTAGCCAATGTTTCCTGTAGAATAGTCTCAACATCCTGTAGAGAGGCCTTTGTGTCCAACATTTTCATCCTCTCCCTCCAGGTGGATGTCTTTGGGCTTCCCCGTTCATAAGTGATGGATGCCTTGGAGGGGGACTTCTCCTTTTGTGTGGTAGGGGTGTCTACAATTGTGATTGGCTCCTTTGATAGAGGCTGGGGTCTGCCAGTCTTAATCCTCACACTCCTTCTTTCTTTAAAATACAGGGGAGGCTCCCTCTTTCACTTTTCCTTCTGCTTGGGAGATGTGCTTAGGGTGGCCAGCACAGCTGCTGCCTCGCTAGCTAAAATTTTCGGTGATTTTTCACTCTGTTTCTCTATCTTCAGACTTCCTGTAGAAAGTCCTGTGCTGACTATTTTCTGTCTTCATGTAGAAGCAGTTTTTGGGCTTCCTATAGAAAGATTTTTCACTATTTTGGCCTGCTTAGCTGGGGGTGTCTTCTCCTTCGATTTTGTTGTGGTTTCCTTGGATGTGACCTCTCTTGCTTGGACCTTTGCAGTCCTTTCTGCCTTGTTTTGCAACTGTTTCTCCCTTGGCATTTGTGCTTTTATTTCACCCACAGCTTTAGCCTCAGTAGCTTGGCCTTTTTCTTGTTTCTCTTCTTGCTTTTCCTGTGGTGGCCTGTCTTGGGTTTTCTTACCCTTAGTTAGCTTCTCTGCCTCAATATGATCCTTTTCCTCACTGCTAGATGAAGTGAGTTCCTCAGCCAGAATTTGGATATCATCATCCTTGGTCATATTGCGAAAAATCTCCCAGGAGAGAGGGACAATATAAGTATAGAGGGCATCTTCTACTAGAAGCTTGATAAGCCCATGATGGGCCAGCTAGTCTGGTGTCCCTTCCTTCAATTTTGTGCCACACTCAATCAATGACTGTAGGAGGAAGTAGGGGATGCTTAGCTATTGTTCTGTGGGTAAATCCATCGTATTCCTGAGCTCAGTTAACAACCAGAAGTGATAACCATATACAATACTGAATCGCCCCTCATAGGTAATGTATTTCAGAATCTGAAGGCTGACCTCGCTCCAAAATGGATGTAGGCTAGCTCTCTGGACCCCATTTTTATCCTCTAAAAATTGTTCTTCTGTAGGAAAAATTCCTTTTTGGCCTTATGGCCCAATTTCATTTCCTCTTTATCCCAGGGTATCCCCAATGGCAAGTTAGTGACCCGACTAATGAGTTGTGGGGTGAGTCTTAAGGTCAATCCTTGGAAATTTACAATGGCCAATATCTTGGATTTGGGTTGCAGTGACCTTAGCAACTCCTCTGTTATTTCATCATCGTGACCTTGAATTCTGTCACAGAAGGTCATTCAATTTGCACGAGTAAATAGGTCTACCACCTCAGGATTTTCTCTCAACTTCTTGGAATCCGAGGGTTCCTTTCTGATAAACCCTCCTGGCATGGTGAAAAATAATCAAATACTCTATTTTTGCTTGTGCTTTGATCAGAAAGGGAATTATGTTTAACGTTTCCTCCTTTGATTCTCAGGACAGGTTTTCTCAGATGTTTGTATCTTCCCTTTCACCAATTCCCTGGTTATAATGCTGCTGCTGCCCCAAAACTTAACTGTCAAAAGGAAATTAGGCTCTCACAGACAGAGTGCAGAGCTTAATTTTCACACCAACCATATACAAGTCAAATTTTTTTATGCACAGATCAATCCTTACAGAGTTTTATCGTTTCTATAGGAGGGATTTGTTAATAGGCACCGTGGAGGAGAATGTAACACTGAACCAACTGAAAAAAAAAAAAAAAAAAAAAAAAAAAAAAAAAAACTTTGTGTATCACCCAGGAAAACAACAATTCTTGACCCATAGGTAGACTTGTTTTAACTTTCCCTACTCCAAACAGTTCAATTTACCACCTTTTGAAATTTCATGCACGGGTATGGCATTTTTCGAGCCTACCTCTCTTCGAAACTCCAATTCTGACGCAAAAGATCCGGGTTTCTCTGCTCCGGGAGGCAATGTTGTGCTTCCTGTAGAGAGCTTTGCCAGCTGTTGGAGGACTTCACAGTGCTTCTGAGCAAGCTTGGGACCCGGGAGGAGTTTGAAACGGGCCGAGAAGCTCAGGCTAATGAACTGCAGAGGAGGAGGATGCGTACACTACTAAAAATGGGTTACAATAGTAAATGCCAGTGGTTAATGTGAGCCTTATCGCTGAAGGATTTTGAATTACAGTGCAATTCATGGTGTGGGGATGAGGTGTCCAGGCTGATCCCTTGGCCAACATCACAGCCATCATTCTCCGGCGTGTCTTTGACCGCCATTTCCTATCACTGCCATTACCCACCGTCATCATTTCCCATCCGCCGATTTCACTGCAAATCTGCCGATTTTCCTCAACTGGACACTTCCCACGTGTCGAATTCATGGCCCTTTTGGTGGATTTGAACATAACCAAGCTCATTCGGATCCCACGAGGCCATCTGACTGGCTGTGGGTGGCCAGTTGACTGGCCACCGAATTAGTTCAACCCACACCATTCATAGACATGCAAGTTTCATAGTATACTTCATGCAATTTGACAAAATAAGGTTAGCCACTTACCTGTGTGGCCGTAGACACGCTCTGCAGGTTTCCAGACATGGAACGATGCCTCTGCTCATTACTGCTTCGTGCACAGGTGCTAGAATTCCTTCATTCATTGGCTGATACTGCATGAAGGCTTCAAAATTTGATCCACTGGTAGTGAACATTGCATGCACGACTCTGCCCTTTCTCAGCTGTCGAGGAGGTGTTCACATTCAAGCAAAGTTGATTACATGCCTCCTGTGCTAATTTCAACTGCTATTGACTCCATAGTGTGTATTCCAGGTGGACCAGTGGCTACAGGATTCCCGTAGGACATCCTGTAGCTGCTTCTCTTCCTGGGCTGCATGCTGAAACGAGTGGGGTTGCATTGACGATTAAAGGGTCATGATGAAGCTTTAATAGGTAGAGTGTGAGGGCCTTCATGTACTTGATTTGTCCCTTGAGAAAAAAATTGCAATCTGAGGAAATCAGGACTTTTTGCATGACTGTGTAGGAAACAGGTCCAGATTGTGGTAATGGTGCTGGAAAGAGACGAAACAAGTGATGGATGGGAAAAAGGGGTGGTTACATGCCTTATCAATAGATTTCAAGCTTTAAATCCCTCTTCAAAATCGATTTTGGCCTGCCCAAAGGTTCTACAGGATGTTTCCTGTAGAAATGCAGAACTTCCTGTAGAAAGCCCTAAAACTTCCTATAGGAGGTTGAATCTTGACCCAAATGTGTCAAAATCCTGGAAAAAGTGAGTGGACATGGAGGGAGTGGCTGAGAGTATGTATGGTAACTTGGTACAAACCTCTGCCCTTGTTTTGCGCGACCTCCTTTATCTGCACTGCATTCCCTGCAACCTGCAATAATTTTTCAAAGATGAGACCTGTTTCTTTTCTTTTTTCTTCTCTCTTTCCTAATTTTTTTTTTGAAATACAGCAGGGGTGCCTTCATGAGGTTTTCGCCCCCACTATCGGCCCTGGGCACCTTAGAGAGGTTTTCACACAAGGATCTTTTTATTCAAATTCTTTATTTTCTGAGAGACAGCAGGGGAGCCTCCCTGAGGTTTTCACCTTCACTGCCTGCCTTGGTCACCTCAGAGAGGTTTTCATCCATGGATCTTTTTATTCCCTTTTTTTTTTCTTTTTTGATGATCAAGGTGTGGCCGGAACAAAGGCAGAACCCTGCTCTATTACCAGCACTGATTTTTCCATAGTTTCAATGAACCCCTGCCTTGAAAGGGGTTTCTTATAGATTTTCAATCGATGCCCATTGACAAGCATGGGGATGGCTTCTTCATCAATGGTCCTGATAAGGACTGAACCATTATCATTGCATTTCTCCACTGTATACGATCCTAATCATCTTTTCCTAAACTTTCCTTTGAAATCCTTGTATCTAGAGTCATACAGCAGCGCCCAATCCCCCGACTGGAATTGCTTTTCATTAAGGTGTCGGTCATGCCTGTTGATGCCTCGAAAATCGCTGCAACAACATTGGGGAAACCACCCGGTCCGGACCTTAATACAACTCCTTTTCCGTTTGGAATAGTGGCTCCGACTGGGGATAATGGGACCAGTTTCCCAAAAATTATAGGTAAACGGGATGTATGAATGACTTATAGAATATGCTGGTGATAAGCGAATAACTAAAACTATCAGCAAAATATAATAACTATGATCTATCCCGGGGACTTATTGATTTCTAAAGCGTAGCGTTTGATGATCTGTGCTTTAAGACAGGCATTTAGATGACTCCATCTCTAAAACATAGATATTAAATCATTCAAGACTACTGTGCATAAATAGTTACGCAAAGCGATAACAGCGAAATTACCACACTTTATCATTTATATCATTGTTACATGCATGATTAAAGGAAAAGGCATATCGCAACACATCCAATAGTGGAATGAGATAGAGATTTGTTGTTACAGCACATACATGTATTCAACAATAGCAAGAATAATTACACAACAATTCATATAAAAGGAATGAATACAGACGCAGATAAAAGTACCATATAAACTGCTTGGCACTCCCATATATCAATCGCTATGTCGCAGTTCTTCCTTCGACTCAGAAAACATCCCCAACAAAAGACAGTAGTGTGCAATTGCATAAAGAAACTTCCTTGTCAAATTAAGAACGATTGGTCGAGTTTCATAAAAGAATATAGGCTGAAGCACAGTAGTGCAAACTTCAGTCTTTAAGTCTATTACAAAATTTTACGACCCTTTCCAAAACAATGAAAGGATCTATAAATACTAAACTAATCTAAATATCTAATAAACAGAAATCCTACATAATTGGCATCAATAAATATTGATCCTATTTCCTGGAGCGATCTGGCAATCGGCGGCAATGATTCATCAGATAGGTTCTTTGCCTTTAAACCTGAGCTGACTTATCGCTAGCATTGGCTCTACTTCAGGCAGTTTGTTGAGGTGCGAACAGAGCTGAGCAGCGTATGTGGCATCTTCAATATCGGGAATTATACACCCGAGTGCATCAGTTAAACACTTCAGGGCAGACCTTTGTGTGTGTGGCTTGATCAGAAAGAGCCAATATGCATCGAAAGTCAAAGTTTTAACCCCAGTGATTAATCTCCCCTTCTCCTCTAAGTCAGGATAACTTGTTTGCTAAATCATATTTGTTGTTGTTATGCTTCCAGGTGTACACTGGGAGATCATGTTTGCCAAGTAGAGGGTGTTGTTGATCAGATCAATCATATTGCTGGCAGTTAATTTACATCTTGAAGCCGCCCTTTCTTCTTTCATCACTTGAGTGTGCCATTCTGTAAAGAGTATTTCCTTGTATGTTTCTTGGATTCTAGGCAAATTTGCTGCTTTTCCCACATAAGAATCTTGCCAATCAAGATATGCGATTATGGTTTCTTCAGCTTGGTCTAACTCATTCCTGGATTTCTCTACCTGCTGACATACTGATGTAGTTAGTTCGCACAATGGTTCTGCCTCAGTGAGTTGATTACATAGGAGCCTAATCTGCGATATTAATGCATTGTTTATTTACGATGCCTCTGCTCTGAAATCCTCCACTTTTTGGGTGCCTTTTATGACTTCAAGCCGTGATGACAATTGAGATATTTTCTCGTCCTTCATTTTCATCATCAGCTCATTTGCTGTCCTCAACTGTGCCAATGCTTCCGATAATTCTTTTTGTTTTTGGATCGCGCTTTGGTCGATCCTCTGCCTTTCTTCCTGCAATTGCTGGGTTAATTGATCATTCATTTGTTGTTGTACCAGCAATTGCTCGTCTGCTTGCGTTGCCTTCTACTTTGTCTCGGTCAATTCTGCCTGTAGTGCAAAAATTTCTTGGTCCTTAGTCTTCAGTAGAAGACTTACCTCTGATGCCTTGTCGATAGTTTCTGCAGAATAGGCACCTGCATACTGTGATAGCTTTGTTAGGTCATCGGAGGGGTCCAATTCCTCCTTCCATACTACATTACCCGTGACTGTTTGCTCTGGAAAGATAAAAGGTTGATCAGTCCTTCATCTTTTCCTTGATCGCTTTACAACTGCTCTATGCCTTGGGCTGTAGAAAACATCCAAGGGAGGAATATCTTCCACCTGGATAACGATTTGATCGGAAGGGTCTTTAGGAATTACTTCAACATCCTTGGAAATGGGTGGGCCGCTGGTTCCACTTAGAACCTGAGGAGAAGTTATGTCCTGTGTGTCATTTGTTTTGGAGGTGTCTGTATCTTTGGAACATTTCATTCCACTGATAATAGAGTCAAATTGCTTCCACTGTTGGAGCAATTCAGGATCAATGGTGGTTTGTTTCTGCTTCTCGGCTTGGGACTCGCTCCGCTCTTTTTCCTGCTCTTTCCTCTACTGCTCCTCTTGCTCTCCCCTCTGCTTTTCTTCTTGTTCCCTTTTCTGCCTATCTGCCAGTTCTTTTTTCTGTTTCTCCTCTTGTTCCCTCTTCTGCTGTTCCTCTACCTCTTTCTTCTTTTTCTCTTCTTGTTCCATTTGTGCTCTGTCGTGGCGGAAAAAGTCGTTTGTGTGGACACAACTGACCTCCCTAGGAGTCTAAACTCTCTAGCGACAAACAAGACAAAATGGAGTGATCTTTCTCTAAATATACCTTTTAAAACATGAAAACTACAAGTGTTTAGGCTTACCTTATTCCAAAACGCTGTTGTTGAAGTCCGTCCTTGCCGATCCGGATGAGCTCCTCCTTCACATCAATTCCTGCAACCACAAACAATCAAACAATTACCAAGCACTTGCATTTCATATAATAGAACATATATTCAACATGCAGACCAAGGAACACATGAAATAACTCATTAACACAAGCTATTGAGAAAAATAAACCAGTTTGTATTAATAACGAAACAAAGAAACTCTTACAACTTGGCCTTGGTGTTGTGCAAGTTCCTCCCAGGGTCCATCAAGGGTTTTCCTCTACTTTAACAAAGCTCACCCACTTCCAAGTAGAATCAAGCAAAGACAATCTCTCCTTACAAGGTTCTAAATGGGAGTCCTAATTCCTGCAGCATTTACCCAAAGAAAATGTATAGCTTCAACCTCTCCTCCCTCTGGCTCAATGCCTTTATTTATAGTGCTGTAAAGAGGTTATTCAGGTCCACCATCAATGGGATAATCCCCCTCTTTGGGTGGGATAGCTCCCTTATTGATGGGATAAGTTCCTCCTTAATAGGGATACATGAACCAACTGGAGGCGCATCCATTTCATCAAACCGACCTCTAGAAAGTTCTAGAAGTAACCACAAGTAACTTTTTTAAGATGAAACTTGCGCATTTTGCCTTTTACAGAAGGACGCACCTGTCCCTTAACATACAGAGCGTCCAAGGACGCAGCTTTTGTGAACATTGTGAGCGTCCCCGCAGGTAAGGCTAGAGAGAACCTGCGACCCCAGAGATAAACACATTTTTTACAAGACTTTCTCTCTTCTTTGAGTTTGAGATGGATAGCAGAGGCATAAGACTTGCCTAAGAGGGTAGCATGACTGTTGATTTGAGCCATACTAACTGTAAGTAGTCATGGTGACATTTTTTAGTGTAACAGATTGCCCCCTAAAGTGCGAAGCCTGGAATAGATTAGGGTTTGTAATTCTAGGAAGGGTGAAGCGCTTTATCATTTCAAGGATTGTCTTGTGGATGACCTGGTTGGAACCTGCAATTTTCAACACAAAATACATGTATAAGATTATATCATCACTGAGGTAGGCATTCCCATACTCAGATTCAAAACTTTAACTAAAGGACTAACTACTCTGATACAGGAATGATCTTGCAGTACATCATTTTTATAGACTTTTGTAGACACAGTATGGACGCAGCCATCTGTTTATGATTATTCTACATAGATAATGAATACAAAACTCCTCGCAGCCTGGATGGTAGAAACTAGATCCAGGGTCTTCACTTCTACTTCCCGAATTGGTACGATTCTAGCCATGTGATTAAATGATTTGATGTCGAACATGTTAGAAACCACTTGATTACTAGTCGATGATGTAAACTGTTAACAAGCGTGAGAGAGACCACCAGTAATGTCAATGGTTCTCAAAGTACCAAGCACAACCCGTGAAATGTGAATAGATGTTTTGATGTCGAACACTTCACGGAATCCTTTGATCGAAAGTCAATGATGTAAACTGACGTCAAAGGCGAGAAACCTGCCATTGATGCATGCAGACTTCAAGGTACTGTCGATTCCTAAGTCATCTTTCTAGATAATGTGCCGATGTCGATAGAAAGCGACCCGTTGCAGGCAAGCCCGCAACACGAAATCATTGTTCAAGTTGAAGAAATGTTGCTGTAAGGACTGACTCAGGGATGGTCAAATGGATGACAAGTATTTTGCAGATGAAAGTTTTGCTTGCAGACCTCTTGAACACATAACGACACGACAGATGGCTTGATGACGAATAACTCAAAGTTAATCCCCGGAACCCGGTTAAAGACTTTCAAAGTGGTTTGGTCAACTGTGAGGTAAAAGATTTCCCAACCCAGGTGAATGAAAAGTGTCGTGTTCAAGAGTGGTAATAAAGTTTCTTTTGAGACAAAAGGTAACAAACAGGTTCATTCTTCTCTTTTTTCCCCCACCATTTCTGGCAAGTACCTCTTTATTTTTAACAAGCTTGAGGAGGATAACATATGCTTGATTATAAGCTCATCCTTCGGACGAGTCCAACCTAGTTTAAATTCGAACCCTAGGAAGGAGTGGTTCGTTCCTGTTTGTAATTGAACAGGTCCTCTACTGTAAAAGTTTTAACGAGCCCAGTATAGGACAAACTCGGCGTTTTTCAATTTTAGAGAGTCTGAAAAAACAAAAGGAGACTCCACGTTGAACTTTTTCGTATATTTGTGTCCCTCAAGCCCGAAAAAGTATAAAATAATACCTGGGGGAACCGCTTGATCTTGCGACCAAGGAGTACTTTCATAATAGTGTCGTTGACCTGAAAAGTAAAAAGTGATCAAGGACACGTCGTTTTATTTCCTTATCGAGTTTGAAACGACAAAAACCCGGCAATCTTTTCCTGATTTTGCGGTCAGAAAAGAGCTAAAAGGGGACCGTCTTTTAATTCCGTTTTAACGAGTGTAAAAGAAACGCTCGGCGATCTTTTCATGTTTTAGGAGTCAGAAAAGGGCTTAAAAGATGACTCTAATATTTTTGTTTGTGAAAAATGACAATTTCCCTCGAAATCCCTTTGTCCTGCACAAAAGCAACACATTACTCATACCTGTTTAAAATAGGCAAAAATACATCGAAAAATATCTTTTCATGGTAAAAAATGAACTAATTCATCCAAAAAACCTATAAAAAGACCTTTTACCATGTCATTTTTACCGTTTGACTGTTGAGGTTGAAAAAGGAGCTTTTGACAAGAAACTTCCCGTGGTCACTGCGGAAAATCCGACCGTCGGAATCGAACGCCGTCTTATCCAGGTATTTTACACATCCTACTCTGCATTTCTATCCGTTTAGAATTAATTTTTAGGTCTTAGTTTCATTTTTTGGGGGGGTTTTGGTTTTGGAATGCGCCTCTCGGCGGACGCGGGTGCCCTTCGGGTGACCCGCGTCCCCTGACTTTTTCCTACACAGGAAAATGGTCGGAAGACGCAGCCCGCCTTCAGGGCATCCGCGTCCGGGCGCCCTGTGCTGTAAAGTCGGGGTGCGTCTTCCGTGAAACGCGCATTTCAAAACCCCAACCCCCTCAAAAAACTATCTAAAAATTCCCAAATCAATTTCTAATGACTATTTCTGATGTGCAGGGCATTAACCATGTTAGATTGGAGAGAAAGAGAGCATGTAGAGGATGATGAAGCTGCAATAAATCATCAAACTTCCCTGGATGCCCTAAGAGCATGCGGATTATACAAATATTGGACCATACCGGGCATGAGGGGCCAGGTAAGATTCTTGGAATGGCTGGTTGAGCGATGGAACGTTCAAGAACAATGCTTTTACATAGGAGGGCACCAGCTCGAGATAGAGCCCTCGGATGTATACTTTCTCACTGGCTTGCCGAACAAAGGCGAGCAACTCAGTCTTGCGGGGACTAGGCCGGGTGGCCAATCCCTTGATAGTCTCCGCGACGAGTGGTGCACACCTGGGGCTCACCATTCGAAAGGCATAGAGATAAAACACATCACTCTGCGTGAACTCAAAGTCATAGCGTTCACGGTTACCAGAATTTGCGGCGCGGCCGCTTTACACATTGCTTCCGGATCCCAAATGCGGATGGCAATTGACTGTTACCAAGGCACCATTTTCAACTGGTGTGAAGCTGTGTCGGCTCATATGAAGAGCCAACTGACCAAGGCAAAGAACGGACGACTAAAGACTTTTGGATATGGGCCTCTAGTCGTGAGCTTTGCCTTGGAGAGAGTTCCAATGCTGATCCCTCAGCAACTCACTGTTGATATCTTGGGTTCTCGGGAGCCAAAGCTGATACGATGGGTTGCGGTGATGGCCCGGCATCCTGACGAGGGTGCGACAGTGGTTCGATTCTCAGATAGTTACTTTCACTGGTTAGAGGACCAGGTTTTTTCGATACAGGACTTTCCGTATGCCGGAGTGGATTTTAGAGGTGATCCGGACATGGTTCTTCCACCGGGAGAACAATGGGATGACAGAGGTACTTTTATTTTCACAATTTTTCTAATTATGTATTTTTTTTATTTTTCATATGTATCGTCTCAAAACTAATAGTAAAACTTTCAAAATGCAGATGTTGGTCCACAGCGTCCAGCCAACCTCCGGCCTTTTGATAGACTACATCCAGCTGCACCGGTACCGACCCCGCAGGACGCGGCTGCAGAAGTACTAGCTGAGTTGGAGCATGATCTAGAGCGTCTCACGGCAGATATACCTGAGACTACTATGGATGACATTCCTACCCGGCTTCAGCGCTTCGTAGTCGCGGTCCCTGGACCGTTTAGGAGATTTTTGCGTAAGGTAGCCCGCGCAGTGGTGTCATACAGAGAGCACCACCAGTGATTGACTAGTCACTTTTGTAGTCACATGTGACATTTTGACTTTTTGTACTATCATTTTGCCGATCATAAGGTGTTTTCAACCTATGATCGAAGACGATGTATATATTTTTTGACACACTTCTATCTATATATATCACTATTACCGGCTTATCCTGTTTAACATATGTGATGAAATGTTTTTTAAATTTACTTGCATGATTATCGTAAATGTCTGTCCAACATTCGAGAAGCAATTGCATCTGCTAATGTATTCAAAGACCTTGGAATATGTTGATATTCAATGTAATCAAATTCACGTTCCAAGAGACGCACTCTCAAAACCAACCTTAATAACACAGGATTTCTAATGGCATAAACTCTATTAAGTTGTAATACAACAAGTTCAGAATCTAACCTCACTATCAAACGTCGAATTCCAAATGAAATAGATTCGGATAATAATTCAATCACTGCACTGTATTCTGCAATGTTGTTCGTTGTTTGACCGAGGCTTACCCCATGCATAGAAACTAACTCGTCAGAGGGCGAATAGATAACCCAAGCTGCGGAAGAGATATTCCGTGTACTACGACAAGCACCATCAGCAAATCCAATGTATGTTTGGAGAGGCGTCGACATCTGCAATATCAAGAGTAAAACCAAGATAAGCCAGAATAACGACGAAAAACCACACTCTCTAAGCTAAGCACACTGACTAAACTAACACACTTGCTAGCTAGAAAGAAAATCTAACCTATCTAAAAATTTCTCCATACCCATCATTTAAGCATAATACCTCTTTAGGTAAAGTCCATTTCTGGGTTTACCCAAAGAGTCCCCATCAAAGTCAACTAGCTCATAAGCCCCTTTTGCTAGCTTTCGCTTTACAATGTAGGGCCCATGCCACATGGGAACGAATTTTCCAGCACCTAGCTTATCGTTAGCTTGATCATATAATAGTACTAGGTCTCCTTCCGAAAAACTTCGAGGGGTTACATTTCTATCATACTGAGCTTTCATTCGTTTCGCGTGAGTCTCGATTGCCAATGTAGCGTCACGTCGAGTCTCATCTAATTTAGCCAAGTACAATAAACGTTTCTCCTCTTCGGAAGTAGCTGGAAGTAATTCGACAGCCATTTGAAGTGATGGGATTTCGCATTCAATGGGTAACACAGCTTCTAAGCCATAAACTAGCTGGAAAGGAGTGAACCCTGTTGAATTTTTCACTGAGGTTCGGTATGCCCATAGCGCTGAAAATAACATGTTGTGCCAATTCGACCGATGAACACCAATGGTTCGTCGGATCATGATAACTAGAACTTTGTTGATAGACTCAACCAAACCGTTGGCTTGCGGATAATAAGGAGTAGAGCTATCGTGGCGCAAACCAAGCTGGCTTGTAAGCTCAGTCATCATGACGTTTCGAAAATGGCTCCCATGGTCAGTAATGATTGCTTGTGGGACACCAAACCTAGTTATGATATGATTGAATACGAAAACTGCAGCTGTTTTGCCGCTTGCGTCGAATGTAGGCATCGCCTCGGCCCACTTAGTAAAATAATCAACCGCAAGGATGATATACGCATGCCCCCCGGCCGAGTGAGGGTTACAAGTAATAAAGTCGATACCCCATTTGGCGAATGGACCAACGGCAATTATAGGGTGGAGAGGAGCAGGTGGAGCGCGCATCTTGCGATCAAACACTTGACAGTTGTGGCACTTCCTGACTGCAATGATACAATCCTTAAACATAGACGGCCAGAAATAGCCAGCGCGCAACACCTTCTGAGCTGTGGCATACCCAGACATATGACCGCCACATGCTCCAGAGTGACAATCATTCAAAACCCTCTCAGCCTCTTCGTGAGTTAAACAACGTCGAAAAACTAAGTCTGCCCCCCGGCGATAAAGTGTATCTCCAATAATTTTGTATGGCTGGGATTGAAACCGAATTTTTCGACGTTCCGCTTTGGAAGCTTCAGGCCGAAAGGTTTGGGTTTGGAGATAGATGATTATATCCCCATACCACGGATCTAACGTACTGATAAGAAACAAAGATTCGTCCGCAATGGACTCCTCTGCCACAGTCTCTGTGTCAGCACTCGGGAAATCACACATCAATTCCGCAAAAACTAAGGATTTCTTAGACTTGGACTTCTCGAACTCCAAGTCGAACTCTTGCAGGATGACAATCCATTTAGAGTACTTGCCCCCTAGCAGTTGTTTTGTCAAAATATAAATCATAGGGTTGCAATCCGAAATAACTGTAGTTTTACGGAGAAGAATGTAGTGACGAAAACGCTGGACAGCTTGAACGGCTGCCAGGGCCAATTTCTCCACATGCGAATATTTTAGCTCAGTGGGATTCAAGGTCCTACTAAGATAATATATCACATGCTCCGCTCCGAATTCATCTTCTTGAACTAACACCATTCCAATGGTGGAATGCGAAGCTGCGAGGTATAAGAAGTAGTCCTGGTTGTAGTTGGGAGGATGCAACAACGGTGCATGGGTCAACGCGTGTTTAAGTGCATCAAAAGATTGTTGGGCAATCTCGTCCCAAAAGAATTGTGCGTTCTGTTTCAACAACCGTGTAAAACCTTTAGTGACCTCGGCGTAGTTTGGGATGAATCGGCGTAAAAAGTTCGCTTTCCCTTGCAAACTTTGGAGTTGGCGCAAACTCGAAGGAGGAGGCAATTTGATGATAGCCTCGACTTTCGAGGGATCGACGCGAATGCCGGCTTTTGAAACAACAAATCCCAGCAATCGACCTGTTTCTATACAGAAAACACACTTGTGGGGATTCAACCGAATTCGATAATGCCTACACCTCATAAAGATTGCTCGTAGGTGGACAAGGTGATCAGCTCGATGTAAAGAATGAGCAGGCAAATCATCGAGATAGGGTTGCACAATGTGCTTGATGTCATGAAATGCATAAGACATCGCCCGTTGAAAAGTAGCGCCGGCATTCTTAAGCCCAAAAGGTAATTTGCAATAAGCAAATGTCCCCCATGGACAAATGAATGCCGTTTTTGGTTGGTCGGCAGGTAGAATATTGATTTGATTATAGCCCGAGAAACCATCCATGAAGGAAAACATTTCACTTCCGGCACAATCATCAATAATTTGATCGATATAAGGCGTAGGATAGTTGTCTTTTGGACAAGCTCGATTTATATCCCTATAGTCGATACAGATTCTTATTGTTCCTTGTTTCTTATTGACCGGAACAATATTCGATACCCAATCCGTTAACGGGATCGGATAAATGAAACCTGCTTTCAACAGCTTTTCGACTTCTGCTTTAATCGCAGCCGCTTTTCGAGGGTGAATTTGACGCAACCGTTGCCGGACGGGTTTAGCATCCGGGTAGGTCTTTATTTCATGAACAACAATGGCAGGATCAATTCCCGGCATTTCCTCGTAAGACCAGGCAAACACGTCGCGGAATTCTTGGAATAGGGCCTTGTAAGTTTGGATTTCATCTTCTGTACAAGCGGCACCTATATGAATGTTTTCCTCGATTCCGGGCTTCACTGAAATATCAATGGGAATAGTACGAGAAATATTCCCTAAATTCAACTCTGAATCAGAATGTTTCGTTGGATCCTGAGCGTCTTTGACATATTCAGCGGTAAAGATAGATGAAAAATCATTTTCAAATGCATCATCCTTAGGTAAAAACGAAGATCTGTGATGGAGATCCTCCCATGGTAGATCGTCTACACTTAGGATTTCGCGAAGTTGTTCGTCAGATGACACGACTTCGGGAAACGTTATCCGTTCTAAGGGTGAGGTGAAAAGTGACTCTTCACTGACCACATTCATTTGGTCGACTTCGGTTGAATGAAAGTCGGTAAAAGACATGAGAGCTTCATAAGCAATTTCATATGGACTCAAAGGCATAGCATTACCGAGTGAGTCTATCTCAGAGTCAGATGGGACGAACCAAGGATCATCATAAATAATGTTTTCTGATGTAATCATATGAATTGTTGCAAACGAAGGATCTGCGTTGAGTGGAGGGAGAGGAAAAGTTCCCAGTAAACCGGAATCCTTAACTAAACCTACACCAACGTCCCTATAAGGGATTGTCGTCTTACCGACATGCTGGATACTCTCTGAAGAGGCTGGGTCGGATGAAAAGTATGTCAGCTGATCAATAGTCACGATCTTACCGTTGTGTGGAAACTTAATTACTCTGAAGACCGATGAAACGACCGCTGTCATAGCATATGACCAACTTCGACCCAAAAGAAGGTTGTAGTCTAGAGGGGCATCAACCACTTCCACATCCAGACTAACGGTTTTACCTTCAACCCCTATAGGCAATTCTTGTAGAATACCAAACGGACGGAACCCACGGCCATCAAAGGCCTTAAGGATGGTGGGGGATTGGTTCAACGAAGGAGAACCAAGCGATCTCCAACATTGAATCGACATAATACACGTAGAAGCTCCCTCATCAATCACAGTCCGATGAATAGGCCTGTTTTTGACTATCACTGGAATTTGGAAAGCCATTTGATGGGGGAGACGTGGCGTACTATTTTCTAGATCAAAGATCATTAGGTTCGGGTCCTGAACATCGACAGCTCCGATAGCCGACAAAAGCAATTTCCGTTGTGCTGGGCATGATTGCAGCACTTCGAGTGCCGACATTGCTGAAGGTGAAACAGCTAAGTCCTCAACAATGTTGTAATTCTGGGCTGCTCTCGCATGTGGATTGAAAGCAGACCTTCGAAGTACACCCTTGGCGGGCGGCTTAATCACTAAGTCTGGGTTAGGTTTTTCGATCTGTAGTGGATCGGAACCAGGAGCTGAGGTTGATGGGTTAGAGTGAGAAGATTCTGCTTCCTTACCATCAACAGGAGCCTTACTACCATAATCTTGCGATCGAGTCGCAATCCTCACATGAGACATCATCAAAATGGGTTCTTCACTGGCATTCGAAGAAGAACCTATCATCTTATTCTCCTGCTCCGGAAATGGATTCTTTAACACAGCAGGAGTGGGAGAACCTTTGACTATTTTCACAACCTCGGCCCGATGAGGGCAATCTCTCGTAAAATGATCCTCTTCACAAATAAGACAAGGATATCGAGGTTTGCATTTTTCGTCATTGGTTTCCGACTTTTCAGTTTTCTCCTTTGGAGCCTTGTCTGCTTTAGCCTTCTTTCCTTTCTTCTTTCCACCGTTTTTTGATTTGGCCGTAGATGACTCTACAGCGTGAATGTCGGCAGTGAGTTCAGGAGAAGACTCTCCTGTCGGAGAATCAGGCAAAGTGATAATTGGAGTAGTTGAAGCCTTGGAAGACTTCTTCTTGCTCTTCGTAGTCACGATACCAATCATACCATCAGCGGCATGAGATCCCGAAGGAGCAGCAGCGATTTGATTCGACTTTGGAAGATCCGGAATCTTCTCGTGTAACGTACCCGACTGAGTGTAAACTAAGTCAAGGTATTGTGCCTGAGCAATGACTTGCTCCTCAGTAACTACTCCGGCCTTAGCTACATCTTCAGTAATCTTCGGTAATAATGATTTGACAAACCATTCAGCTAAGATTTGGTCCGGGATAAAAACTTTCACTAATCTCCTTCGACGTCTCCACTCATGAATGTGATCAGAAATATACGTGGACGTCGATTGTTTTAGTGAAGTTAATAACTCCGTGCCGTTATCGTATCTGACCGGCAACTGAAAGTGAGTTAAGAACGAGGTAGCTAACTGGCTAAAGTTGTAAAAAGAGGCCCGTGGTAACTCAATGTACCACTTGGCCGCGAGACCAATGAGTGTACGCTGGAAAAGACGTAAGCGGATAGAATCATCTGAGATAGAATTCGAAGCACACCAGAGGTGGTAAGTCATCACATGATTGGACGGATCCTCTCCAGACTTACCTTCGAACTTGGGTATATCGCTGGGCAACTTATTTGGCATTGGCGGCCAGAACTGAAGATATTGAATTGGATCATTAGTTAGGCGCGTCAAGTCGGGTAAATCCAAAGTTGCAATAAACGGTAACTGCCGGTTAGGATCTCTAAAACTCTCGGTCACAATACCAGTCCCAGGAGGAGGATATCCAGGATAACTAGGAACAGGAGTCGCATTTGGGATATTATATCCTCCTGGAAAACCAGGATTAACCGGACCGTACTGGGGTTGTTGAGGTTGTTGATAAGTGTACCCAGGATACGGTTGATACTGGTAAACCGGTTGTTGGACAGCTTGCCCATGTTGGTACTGTCCCTGGTACGGAGGTTGAACAAATTGAGGTTGAGTAGTGACAACCGTACTTATACCAGGCTGACCTACAGGCATCTGGACCGTGGTTTGAATCGTAGATCCAGACAACGGTAAAGATGTCTGAGGTGTGGTAACAGGGACAGTAGAAACTGGAGCCGTCGATACTCCAGAAGTAAGTATGGTAGATGTAGCGGTAGTTGCAGCAGCCGTTTGAGATGGAGTACTAGGTGCAATTGACGGCTGAGTAACTACCGAAGCTACAGAAGTTTGAACATTTGGCTGGACAGGTTGCGGTTGCTGGGTTGGACCAGAAACTACGGGTTGTCCAGCTTGAGGAACCATCTGTACACTTGGCTGCAACACCTGTTGACCCTGTGATGGATCCCACACTAACATTCCAGGGTATTGACTCGTAACAGGTTGAGGATACTGAGATCCATAACCAGATTGAGGGTAGGATTGATAATTGTAAGGTGCAGTTCCCATACTTGGAACATATGACTGACCTTGAGCCGGTTGATAACCTTGACTTGAGTATTGACCTTGAGGTTGATAACCTTGAGGTAAATACTAATACTGGGGTTGACCTTGACCTTGAGGTTGGTACCCTTGAGGTTGATAACCTTGGGGTTGATACCCTTGAGGTTGCCATCCTTGGGGTTGCCATCCTTGAGGTTGATATTGATACTGAGGTTGACCTTGGGGTACATATTGAGGCTGAGGTTGACCTTGAGGCACGTATTGCACCATAGGTACATACTGACTTTGAGGTTGCCCCCCAGACACGATTTGTGTACCTTGAGGTTGCCCCCCAGGTGTTAACTGCGGTTGCCCCCCAGGCGGTAATTGGCCACCTTGAGGTTGGGAAACGGGAACTGAACCTGACATCATGTAAATGTCTCCTACA
The DNA here is from genome assembly GCA_031772625.1 of Pinus tabuliformis. Taxonomy (NCBI): domain Eukaryota; kingdom Viridiplantae; phylum Streptophyta; class Pinopsida; order Pinales; family Pinaceae; genus Pinus; species Pinus tabuliformis. Next base: position 637,865,945 of record CM062820.1, on the reverse strand, counting down.
CCCAATGGTACATTACCACTATTTCCAGCAAATAACCCATGATCAACGGGTTGAGGAGATGCCCCCGCAAAGGTACCAGAAAGTGACTGATACCCAGTGGGAACAGAAGGACCGCCGTGTAAAAACGATTCAGGACTTTGAGTAAACACGGACGACTGACCAGACATATTTACAGGAGTATAAATACCTCCAGGTGGAAAAGGAGTACGAGGTGTAGAAAAACCTACTGAGTTGTCTAAAAAATTGGTTAACGCAAGGTACCAAGAAGTACTTCTAGGCGGACTGTAAAAGATGGATTCACGCTCCCTTAGATCAATAGTAAGTTGACCTTCAAGGTGAGAGACACCTATATCTTCTTCTGGAGCAAGTTCTTCTATAGCAATCAAACCAGAAGGTAGATTTTCGGTGATAATTCTTTCTATTCTCGGTGAATCAGGGACACTAGAAGTTGGAGTAACAGGTTCGGAAATTTCAGGTTCTTCGCCTGTTTCACTGGCAGATGAAAAACTACCAGCAAGCTCGGAAACTGTAACAGTTTCGGGATTGTAACCTGTTTCTAAACTTTGGTAATCTGGATGGACTACCAAGGAAGATTCTCCTTCTTCAGGTGAACCTACTCTACTGTCACTAGGAGGAGTTACAAGGACCTTTAACCCTTCGTACTGACCCGGAATGTCTTCAGGAGATTCACCCCGCGATTTACGGAGTTTTCTTAACAAATCTATTCCGGTAACAATCTCAGGAGACTTGCCCCGAAGTCGACGGGACTGTCTCGGTAATTCCGCCACAATTAAAGATTTTTAACTACAACACACGAAAACAAAGTAAAAATTTCAAATCAAACCACCTAAAGTCTTCTAAAGAAGCAAACAAATTTGAAGCACACGCCTAAATAATCTAGAGCGTCAAACCAAACACAAACAGTAGTCTTCCGGACCAAAAGCGCTAGTTGGTGATTAGGCCCAACCTCGCAGGATTCAGTACAGAAATGGCGGGTGGAACAGTTACCCCGGCAACCTGCTTAATGAATAGACCGGCACAAGTTCCTCCACTTTAACCGTCTCGAAGTGAAGTGAACCCCCCGGAAAATCCAAGTGAGTATAACCGACGTCTGCTCCAGGTACAGTGGGACCTTCCCTCCACCGTCACCTCGGTAGAACCCTAAAGATTATGGTCACTAAAGTTACCAATCACAACAATTACACCTGGGGGAACAGTCTAAACTCCGACAGCACGCAAGGGCAGAGTAACAAGCTCAATCCCCTTACCGGCTCCTTGACAATAATCCAAGGTTTACCGATAAGTGACCCCTGGCTCCTCGACAATGGTTAATCCGAGGTTTACCGTTTGTAATACGTACTGTCTGGCGTCGTTCCCAACGAGGGGGGAATGATCCCCTCACTGGTTCGGACACGAGCTCGTGCTTCTCCTTTAAGAGGAGCTTTCCCAGAGTGCAACTGAAACAATTGGATTTAATCTACTCAAGATAAACTATCTGTTTGGTTTTGTAGTCTTGGAGAGTTAAGTACTCACCTACTCCAAGACCCTAGCCTAAGCTATGTTGGTGTTTCAGAGCCCTAGAAAAATAAAAATTACTAGATTGATTTTAATTTAAGCGTTACTTTTAAGGTTGTTTCTTAAGTCAAAAGGTGATGGAAGTGAAACCAGTGGTGTGTTGACTCGACTCGAAACCACTACAAAATGCACCTAGGATGATTTACCCACTACTTTACTTTTTCGATGAATTGCTTAACTAAAAAGTTGAGAGAATGCAATCTTTATAAAAGCAACTTCTTAATTGAAGACAATCAAAGAAACAATTCGTTTGTCTTTTCCAAGCATAAAAACATGACCGCTCTTTACATGCACGAAAAAACTCTTTTTCTCTTTCAAAAACAAAAAGCTACTTGAAACAAGACTTTTAAAGAAGATGTTTTTGTATTTTTCTTTTAATAAAGCAAATAAATCTAAGGTAACAAAAATCAATCTTAACAACTATTAAAATCTACGAAAATTCACTCATAAGCAAACTAAAAGGTAAATTTACTCTAAGCAATCTTAACGAGGCCAAAACCAACAATGATTATTCTAAGGTGTTTTACTTGATCACAATCAAATCAAGGACTAGCTTATTGCAGAACCAAAAACTAGTCAAAACAAAACTCTAATCTTTTTGTTCTTTTGTAAAATGGAAATCAACACTTTATAAACAAGTAATTCGAAATTTGACCCAAAACAACTTAAATGGTAAGCTGCTCACACAAGGAGACTTTACGACAGGCCCGACTTCTAAGAAGGCTGACAAACCAGAGAGATCTAAGGCTGGACAACTTTCTACCGTCAAAGTCACTACAGGATCTATCCAAAAATCAAACCCTAGGCCTAAACTTCGTTGAAATCCACTAAAACACTCAAAGCTCACAAAACAAGTTCAGGTGAAAATTTTTGACAGGGTACTAAAGGATCTGGGCAGAAAATACTAAGAAAAAACAAAATCTAAAAGCAATTAAAGCAAAAAATGGAATTTTCCTAAATTTTACAGGAAGACGCAGGCAACCCGTTAGAACAGGCGCGGGCCCGCTCTGTGCAAACGGTAACAGCGCGTCCAAAGACGCACTGTGCAGTACTCAGAGGGTGCGTCCTTCTGGAAAAGTTAAGAAAAACCAAATCTAACTAAATCTAAAGCTAAGCCACCCAAATACTAATTCTCACAGTCAAAAACCAGAAAATAAAAATGATTTTCTCAGAGCAAAGTTCACACAAAGGAAAAGACTTTCTCATTAATGGATTCCCCAGTGGAGTCGCCAATTTGTCGTGGCGGAAAAAGTCGTTTGTGCGGACACAACTGACCTCCCTAGGAGTCTAAACTCTCTAGCGACAAACAAGACAAAATGGAGTGATCTTTCTCTAAATATACCTTTTAAAACATGAAAACTACAAGTGTTTAGGCTTACCTTATTCCAAAACGCTGTTGTTGAAGTCCGTCCTTGCCGATCCGGATGAGCTCCTCCTTCACATCAATTCCTGCAACCACAAACAATCAAACAATTACCAAGCACTTGCATTTCATATAATAGAACATATATTCAACATGCAGACCAAGGAACACATGAAATAACTCATTAACACAAGCTATTGAGAAAAATAAACCAGTTTGTATTAATAACGAAACAAAGAAACTCTTACAACCTGGCCTTGGTGTTGTGCAAGTTCCTCCCAGGGTCCATCAAGGGTTTTCCTCTACTTTAACAAAGCTCACCCACTTCCAAGTAGAATCAAGCAAAGACAATCTCTCCTTACAAGGTTCTAAATGGGAGTCCTAATTCCTGCAGCATTTACCCAAAGAAAATGTATAGCTTCAACCTCTCCTCCCTCTGGCTCAATGCCTTTATTTATAGTGCTGTAAAGAGGTTATTTAGGTCCACCATCAATGGGATAATCCCCCTCTTTGGGTGGGATAGCTCCCTTATTGATGGGATAAGTTCCTCCTTAATAGGGATACATGAACCAACTGGAGGCGCATCCATTTCATCAAACCGACCTCTAGAAAGTTCTAGAAGTAACCACAAGTAACTTTTTTAAGATGAAACTTGCGCATTTTGCCTTTTACAGAAGGACGCACCTGTCCCTTAACATACAGAGCGTCCAGGGACGCAGCTTTTGTGAACATTGTGAGCGTCCCCGCAGGTAAGGCTAGAGAGAACCTGCGACCCCAGAGATAAACACATTTTTTACAAGACTTTCTCTCTTCTTTGAGTTTGAGATGGATAGCAGAGGCATAATACTTGCCTAAGAGGGTAGCATGACTGTTGATTTGAGCCATACTAACTGTAAGTAGTCATGGTGACATTTTTTAGTGTAACATGCTCTCTATTGTTTTTCTGCTTGTTCTTTTCTCTGCCTTTCTGCCTGTTGCTTCTTTTGCCTTTCCTCCTGTTGCTTCTTCTGATCTTTTGTTATAACAGGAGGCTGGCTTGACTGTTGCCGACCAGGCTCGCTTGAAGACGTCGCTGGGGTTGTTGCCAGTAAATCTAGAGGCAGAGTTTGCAACCTCTGCTCCCTAAGTTTATTGAACTCAGTTAACCCTTCATCATTATATTTCAATCGAGCAAGTTCTTTAGCTTGACCTATTGTTTCGACTGAAACGAATAGGTCGTCAAACCAATCTTCTTGATGGTCAAATTTTGTTAATTTGGCCTGTTCCAATGCAGCATAGGCATTTTTATTTGGATCATATAGCCTATTTGGGATAGGGTTAAGGACTGAATCTTTGTGGCTTCCTTTTCTGCATGTTTGAGATCATGCAGAGTATAGACACCAATTCTCAAGGGAAAAGAGGGCCAGCCCCTCTTCTTTTCTTTCTTGAGAGTCTGTGTAGTACTCTCTGCCATAATTTGATAGGCGATTTCTCTTGCTAGCAGTTTATCTGGAATATACAAAGGGAGAACATGCGGATTGGCTTGGCTGCCGAAAACCCTAATGTAGGTAAATCTCTCTTCTCCAAACCAACTCGCTACCGCCGGTAAATCAAAGGAAGCTAAATAGGAGATTCTGGGAATGGGCTTATCAAAAATAGAATAATGAATGGGAACCATAAAGCCATTGCAGATTTGGTACAAATGGTGCTTGTAAGAAGATTTCCACAATTTCTGGTGGTATATATGAATGGGTGAGGGGTCTTGGGCAGTCCACCTCCAACCGAGGACGGGAAACTCAGAATTGAAACATAATGTATCTAAAATATATGCACTGTAATAAAACGGGGGAATTTTCCTTTCAGTGACAACAGAATTAGCTCTAAAATCACGAACAGCTACGGCTAGCTTATCAGAGAGAATAGTGGCCTAATCCATAATTGTGTTGTTTACTGCTGCTTCGATTAGAGGAACCATCTCTATGGTAAAGTTAGCAGAGTCATGTAATCCCCATAGCCTACACATCATTATCCCCGCATAGCAATAGGGAGAAGCCAAAGAATTGACTGAGTACTTACCGGAAGACTCGTGCTTGTGTTTGGCTGGATTCTGTCTCCAATCCCGGATAGGTTCGGATTCGACTTCATTATCACTTGCAAATTTCTCCAGGAACGTCTTGTTATACACTTTCTCTGGCTCAGGCAAATGATACATTTGCCTTAGATGCTCTGGCTTGAACGATCCAAAAATCCTCCCATCTCTGGTGTTAAAAGTTCTGTCGAGGATTGGAATTTCCTCAATTGCCCATCGCACAACGTCTGTGTAGGGGAGAATCTGTTCTCTGGCCGCTATCCTATGAAGGAAAGAGTCGGCTAAATCTTTGAGAGTGCAATCAGACTTGCGAGTAGGATCCGCAGTAGCTTCCGTCACTGTCTTTTCTGGTTGTTCGGCTTCAATCAAATTATACATGCCTTGCCATGTAGCTCTGGTAAGACCTGTGCATGTAGTATCTGATATTAAGCCCTTATTTTTATCTGCGGCAGTTTGTCCTGCAACTGATGTAGCAGCGGAACCCACGGTCTTCTTAGATTTGTTTCCCATCATGCTCAGGCTTCTGTTGAAAGATGAATTCTGCACAAAGGCAAGAAAAACCGTAACATAGAAATATAATAATGAGGACCTATGGTGGGAGAGATATATCAATCGAAGCGTGCCGAGAGATTAACTCTCAAAAATGGCTGCGGATCCAATCAATGAGAAGATATTACAGATATATTAAATGGTTGTTTAAGGCCTGCTACTCCTTAAATGCTTATTACACCGTTATCCGGTTGAATGACTCCCTTAAGCGTGCAATGGATATTTTGGCGGTTGAACACAGGTGATCGTTAATCGAAGGGGCAAAACTTTAAATACGAATACATCACCTTATCCCTCCATTTAACGGCTTTTTCGAAATCCGCGCTCTATCGATCGGATATCAATAATACTTTAGATCTTCAAGCTATGCCTTTTGAAATTCCGATCGCCGATAGCGATATCGCATCGTTTTAGGAGAACAGGTATTATATAATCATAAGCATAGGATCCTCCCGAACGCCGATTGCGACGTCGCATCGGATTAGTGTGAAGAAATATAACAAGGTGCATTTAGAGTGAATTTCCGATTCCCCGATCGCCGATATCGCATCGCATCGGGGGTAAGACCTGGGCGCCTTATTAATGTGCATGGGATGTTGCCGACTGCCGATTGCGTAATTGCATCGGATCAGAGTAAATGACTTAAGATGCTTTGACCGCATACGAAGTATCGCCGATAGCCGATCGCCGATATCGCGTCGCGTCAGAGCTTATGTTATGTGCGTTTTTAAGATGTGTATGGAGTATTGCCGATCGCCGATTGCGATATCGCATCGGGGGTAATCAATGTGCCGCTTATTTATATTTCTTATGTCATTGCGATATGCGATCTTGCGATCGCTTTATCGCAATGACAAAGATTTGCCTTATTTCTTTAAATGGCTTTTTTCAAAAAGGGTTTTATAAAATGAATTCATTTGATTATTGGACCTCTTTTGAACAATAAAAGCATTGATACCAATTAAACTTTAAAGGGACCCATTTCATACGTTAATATTTATAAATAAAGATGATATGAAATGGGAGGTTGTTGTAGAGCACAACAATTGGCGATTCGCTGGAAGAACCAGTTATCTCTTTCAAAAATAAAAACATTTAAGCTTTTTCAAAAATAGAGTTTCAATCAATGGGGAAAATTCTAATATAACTAGATTTCTATGTATTCTGAGAAAAATGAAACGATTTTGTTGACTTCCTCTTTTTTAAGAAAATAAAAACATTCTAAGCTTTAAAATAGGCCTTTATTGGTTTATAATGATAAAATAGAATACCTTTCCAAATCAGCCTTTATAGTAAACTCATATGTCATAGGTAGAGCCTCTGCTGCCAGCAAACATCTATAGTTTCGACAGGGATACCTTTTAACCATGTGATTGTCCATTGTCCCATCCAATTAAGAGTGTGATTAACAGAATGAATTCAAAATATTATTTCATATTTTGTACTTCATTTCCTTTTCTGTTGTTGATAAGATAAAAAGCCATTGTCCTGGTTTGGTGGCCAGCTATTGACAATGCCACTCACTGATAGTAGTCTAACTGAATAAGTTGGCTCGTGATGAGACCCCTTGTCTTGTAATTTCAAGCCATTACCCTGTTTTGGTTTGCAGTATTGGTAATGTCAGATAAACTATTTCTCTATGAACATGGTAAGCAGGCTTGTAATAAGACCTCTTATCTTTAATATCTTATATTTTAGAATTACACTCTGAATAATCATAAACTTTAGTGAATGGGGTGAACAAATTTCTCCTTAAGAGTAAATGGATGACAGGGTAAGAGTTGAAGATGCTGAGATTGGATTGATTTCTATCTTGATATTGATAACCTTTTGAGACCAATTTGAAAACAGAAAATGATTTACAATATTTCTATGCTTTGAGGGGAGTTGACAAAACTTGAATTGTGATTTCAGAATATAATGATATCTAATTCCGTAGAAATTATCCTTTTTGGTTAAAAGTTCTATCATTTAAAAGCAAATGTTCATACTAGTTCTGTGGGACAACTTTTCAAACACAGCAAAAGGTCAATGGGAGACATCTCACAACCTTATTTCCTAAAAATCCTACAAACTATAAAATCCTACTGAAATGAAAGGAGAAGGGGTTACCTCCTCAGTTAAAGAATTTCTTCAAGATAAGGCCATTAACAGGGAGAGAGTCTCTCAAACCTGATAAATCTTGCAGTATAAAGGTTGAATGGCCTATCTTCTCACAGATCTGAAACGGTCCAAGCCACAACTTCTGGAACTTGGAGTGTTTACCCTTGTCCTCATGGGCTTTGTCCCATTTCAGAACTAAATCACCGACTTGGAATTGTTTTGAACCGGATGAGACTGAATCAAAAGCTGCTTTGATGACTTGCTGATGTTTGGCATGGATAACCTTGGCTTTTTCTCTTTCCTCCTCTAATTTTAGAATCTGGTCATGTCTAAACTGAATAGAAGAGGAAGGAGTTTCCTCAATAAACTGCACTAGGGCTAAAGAAGGAAGAACAAGATTTGTGGGTAGGATTGCTTCTTTTCCATATACAAGATTAAATGGAGAAGTTCCAATAGAAGCTTTCTGTGTTATCCTATCAGCCCATAATGCAAACACTAAGGATTTGTGCCAATTTCTCTGATTTTGTTCGATAGTTTGCTTAATGATTTTAATCAGATTCTTATTAGTAGATTCCGCTAAACCATTTCCTTGGGGATAGTAATTAGCAGAATATTTTAACTTAAATCCTATTTTAATAGCGAAATCAAACATAGCATTGCCTGAAAAGTAAGATGCATTATCAAAAACAAGAGCGTTTGGGACACCAAACCTGGTAATAATGAATTGGTCTATGAATTCAATGATTGCTTCAGAATTTGTTGTCTTTAAAGGGATTGCCTCAACCCACTTAGTAAAATAATCGGTAGCAGTAAGGTTATACTTATGCTGTTTGGAAGATGGTGGAGTAATCTCCCCAATGATGTCCAATCCCCATTGCTCAAATGGTTGTTCAATGTTGACTGGTTGCAGAGGGAAAGCTGGTTTACGTTGTCTTCCACTAGCAGTTTGACAATTGAGACATTTCCTTACATACTCATGGGCATCTTTAAACAGAGTAGGCCAATAGTAACCAGCATGAATAATTTTGTGAGCTGTTGTGTCAGCTCCGAAATGTCCTCCTGCTGGTCCATCATGTAATTCCTGCAAAACCTTTTGGGCTTCAGGTTTCTCAAGGCATCTTAACAAGATAGAATCATAATTCTGCCTAAAAATGACGTCATCAATGATTGTAAAATTCTTCGCTTTTAACCTAATGGCCCTTTTGTTTTTGTAAGACAAATTCGGAGGTGCATAACCATTCTTTAAATAAAAGATTAAATCTGCATATTGAGATCCAGAATCAGTAACACTTATCTGATTAATTTCTTGAGTTTGATCTGTATCGCTTGATTCTGGAATGTTGGATGCTCCTGCCAATATCCTGCAAAAACCTTGGCCCCTAACAATCTTTGCTGGCTTAATTTCTAAGTCATACTCTTGAAGCGCTGTGACCCAATTTTCCCTTTTTTCACCCAGCTCTTTTTGGATTAATAGTTGCCTAACTACCGGGAAAGGAACTATTACTTTTGTATGGGTTTTCAAAAGGAAGGGTCTATAATGTTTGACCGCTTTAAATACAGCAAAGGCTTGTTTTTCTACATCGGAGTAATTTAATTCAGCACCCTGAAGATTTGAGCTGAAGAATGATATGGGTGCTTCCAAATTATGAGCATTTGGCTGCGTGAGAACTGCAGCATAAGACACGTCGGATGCAATGATATACAATGTAAAATGATTAGAAAAATTTGGAGTATTCAAGGCTGGGGCATTGATTATTGATTGCTTGATTACATCAAAAGCTTGCTTTTCTGTTGATCCCCACTTGAAGACTGAATTCTTCTTGATCATTGTCTGAAGTGGTAATATAATTTGAGAAAAATCTGGAACAAATCGTTTAACAAAATTGATCTGGCCTAAAAATGACTGCATCGACTTTTTATTGTGTGGGAAAGGGATTTCAAAAATTTCCTTGATCCGATCAGGATCAATATAAATGCCATCTTTGGATACAATAAAGCCTAAGAGTTTTCCTTGATCAAGAGCAAAGAAAGACTTTTTTGGGTTCAGAGAAATACCATATCTTTTGCATCGCTGAAAGATTTGATTTAAATCATGCAAATGATTATACCTCTTCTTAGAAAATACAGTAATATCGTCCAGATAGACGACTACTGTTCGATCAATCAACCCTCTAAAGGCTATATCCATAGCTCTCTGGAATGTCGCTCCTGCATTTATAAGTCCGAAAGGCATTTTCTGATACGCATATGTTCCCCATTTTGTTCTGAATGTGGTTTTAAGTTGGTCATCAGGATGAACCAGAACTTGGTTATATCCTGAGAATCCATCAAGAAAGGACATCAATTCAGAGCCTACCACTGATTGGAGTATTTTCTCCATAGTAGGTAATGGGAAGTTGTCTTTCAAGCTTGCTTTGTTTAAATTTCTGAAATCAATACAAATTCGAATGTCGCCATTTTTCTTTCTGACTGGCACCATATTAGAGACCCAGTTTGAGTGTCGGATAGGAAAAATAATCTTGGCTTTCAAGAGCTTGTTAAGTTCCGACTTTATCTGGCTCTCTAAATTTGGATGTATTTTTCTTAACTTCTGCTGAATCGGTTTATGATCAGGAAGCATAGGAATGGTATGCTGGATAATAGATGTATCATATGTCTTCAAATCATCATACTTCCAAGCAAAGACCTGTTTGTTTTTTCTTAACAGTTTGATGAATGCCTCCTTCTCTTCCAAAGAAAGTCCTAATCCTAAATTGATGTTTTGAGGAGCATGGTCAGTACCTAGATTTATCAATTCAAACCTAAGGGTAGAACTTTGAAGCTTTGCATTAATTACAGGTTTAAACCTGTCTTTGATATCATAAAGATCTTCGAGATTTACCACTGGTTTAGGAATTGAATTTTCCTGAGGTGTTTCTTTCATCTGTAGATCATGGTCATTTTCCTCAATAATTTGATTGTCATAGGACTTTTCGGAAGTTAGAAATTGCAAGATATCTTCATCATGGTTAAATACTCTCCAATTAGTGACATTGTCGGGAATTGAAGGCCTAAAAAGCAATTCTACGGAAAATCTATCAAGGCTGTAGTCTTCAGAAGGTAGAAGCTTGGAAGCTACATTGGCTAGTAGGTCGGCTGCCGAGTTTTGTGACCTAGGAATGGAGGAAATGTTAAATGCTGAAAAGTGTGAGGTAAGATCCTGTACTAGCGATTGATAATGCTTGAGGTGATTTGAAAGACAATGAATTGCATTCCTCACCTGTTTAACAATAATTTCCGAATCACCGAATACTTTTAGATATTGCACTTTAAGGCCTATTGCTTTATATAATCCCTGGACTAAAGCTTCATATTCGGCTGTGTTGTTAGTGCATTCAAATTCTAACCTACAAGACAGCATTGTCTTTTCTCCTTGTGGACTAACCAAAATGCAACCTGCTCCTGAACCCTCGCTGGACTTAGAGCCGTCAAAATATAAAGACCAAAATAAAGAAGTATTAACAAAGATATTTACATTTTCCTCAGCATCATTAAAACATCTAGACTTATCAGTTTGTGAAAAAATTTCAATCTGAGATGTAAAATGATTAACTGAAAAAGGAGATGGTTGGGCAACAAAGTTGCCAAAGAATGACTCTGACGAATAATTCCCCAAAAAGTTGTTGTTGAACGCTACAGGTTGGTTTTCTTGCTCAAATTCAGTAACTGTGTGGGTCATGTGCTTCTCTCGATCGATCCTTATTTGATTTGGCTTCCCCTTGTAGGGAAGCCACATATGTGACCAATCTGTGGAAACATACCCATGCAATTTTTCGGACCAATCCCTACTCAAAATTAAACCGTAAAATTCAGGTATGTCAGCTATTAAGATGTCAATCCTCTGTACAATTCTGGGATCGGCAGACAACCTGATAGTTACGGAATTAATTTCTCCCACAACCTGCACTTTGGTCCTGTCCAACTGTACAATATGAATAGCGGATTTCTGGGGTTCAATGTTCATTTTAGAGCAAACTGAATCTGGCATTATGTTAGATGATGCCCCTGAATCAATTAAAGAGTTGTGCAAGTTTCTGTTATAAATCTCATAGGTCAGCAGGAAGGGTGGAGTATGAGAATTCGATCTATCTCCAATTAGAACTGAATCAGTAGCTTCAACCATAACTGGAGGAGGTTGGCCTGAATCATTAGCAGCTTTTGCACTGGGAAGGGGTGTAGAGGGAACATCATTCAATTCTTTAAGAAGTAATTTTTGCTGATGCTTTAATTTAGTAAGTTCAAACATAGTTATGTTTGCTTTAGTTTTCTTCATGTCATCAACAATGTTATATTCCATTGAATCGGATACCACTAATGTTTTGGATGTTGAAGGAGAATTAGAAGTTGAAGCCTGGTTTTGGGGAATTACTACAGGCGATTTCTTTGGGGGAACTTTTTCCTTTGTTGTGGTAGCACCTGCACTCCTTTTCTTTGAAGTTGCCTGGGCAGGTTCAGAAGTACTTTTACTTCTTGTAGTAACTGGGAAGGCTTCTTCTTCGTTATCGGTATCAGAGTTGGGGAGTATAAAATCCCACATTCCGTGGCATTCAGCTACTTCTTCTTCATCATCAGTTTGTGAGGTTGTTTCCTCTTCCTCTTCTTCTTGCTCTGAATCAGCGTTAGATATGACATTAGGTGGCTTTGTTTCAGTTTTCTTATAAGTCCTAAATGGTCTTTTGTTTGAGGTTTCGGCCACCTGTTTCTTTATTTCAACCATTTCGTTAGACAAAGTTTTCAGGACCTTTTGCAAACCCTCCATGTCGTATGGGTCTTTTGGGATTTTCTTCTTGGAATCCTCTTTAAATGAGACTTTTTTGGCTTTTCTGTCTTCCAAAGCAGCTTTCTTCTCTAGAGCATTGATGCGCTTTTCCACAACAAGTGCTTCTCTCATGTTTTCAGCTAAGGTAGGTTTCCCAGCCCTGTCCACAAAAATGGCTATGTTGGCAGGTAGGGCGGTAATATACCATTCGCTTCGAATTTTTTCACTTGGTTTGGAAGCTGTAGGGATTTTATTCAGGAGTTTATTAAATCTAGCGTTAAATTCCTTTATTGGTTCCCTATGCTCTATTCTCAGATTGGAGAGGTCGTTTATTAAAGTAGCTAAGGACCTATCATCTCCATATTTGGTAAGAAACTGCTCTTGGCAAGTGTTCCAACTGGTAATTGAACCAGAGGGTAAGGAAAAATACCAGGATCCTGCTGATCCTTGCAAGGTGTAAGGGAATAGTCTTACAACAACATCTTGTTCTGTCACTCCTTTCAAGTTAACTGCTAACATAAAATTATTAATGTGTTCTTCAGCCTGGGTCCCGTCATCTGGGTTAAATTTAGGTAGCCATTTTTCAGGAGAATCTGGTAAAGGATGCAATGGTGCAGGCATCTTGACTGCACCTGGCCTAGTCCATGGGTCTGCCATTATAATAGCAACAGTGGTTGATACTACTGTTGGAATTCCAGATGTATGGGAAGGAATTAATGATGAGGAATGAACAGGTTGGGATGTTGAGGCTTCTAATCCCTGGTGAACGACAATATGTAATGGGGAAGTGGGTGGTTGACTTTGCAGAGGGGAAGATGCAATGGAGGACGTGGATGAAAACTCTTCACTATCAGATCCTTCAGTAATTTTCTTCGCCTTTTTCCTTTTGGGTAAAGGGAACTCAGTGGGTTCAATACCGAGTTTTTCGCTCTGAAGTCTAGTGAGAGGATGAGTTAAATTGAACTGCGAAGTCGCACTGCTTTGTGATACCTCAGATTTCTGTGGTGAAATCGAGAAGCTCTGAAGTTTATGGATTAGAGACTGGACTTCAGGTGATTCAAGACTTAATTGTTCTGGAGTATGATGGGTTTGAGCAGTGGTAGTTGATTCCCCTTCTCCTTGTTTGGATACCGGCGAACCAGTATGCAAATGGGAAGATCGAGGGGATTCGGAGGGAGAATTACTCTTAGAATGGCTTATAGGTTTTGACTTATGTGCCATTCACAGTTGATGGCCCTCCTTCTAGCGCCAATAATGTTGATGCCTCGAAAATCGCTGCAACAACATTGGGGAAACCACCCGATCCAGACCTTAATACAACTCCTTTTCTGTTTGGAATAGTGGCTCCGACTGGGGATAATGGGACCAGTTTCCCAAAAATTATAGGTAAACGGGATCTATGAATGACTTATAGAATATGCTGGCGATAAGCGAATAACTAAAACTATCAGTAAAATATAATAACTATGATCTATCCTGGGGACTTATTGATTTCTAAAGCGTAGCGTTTGATGATCTGTGCTTTAAGACAGGCATATAGATGACTCCATCTCTAAAACATAGATATTAAATCATTCAAGACTGTTGTGCATAAATAGTTACGCAAAGCGATAACAGCGAAATTACCACACTTTATCATTTATATCATTGTTACATGCATGATTAAAGGAAAAGGCATATCGCAACACATCCAATAGTGGAATGAGATAGAGATTTGCTGTTACAGCACATACATGTATTCAACAATAGCAAGGATAATTACAAAACAATTCATATAAAAGGAATGAATACAGACGCAGATAAAAGTACCATATAAACTGCTTGGCACTCCCATATATCAATCGCTATGTCGCAGTTCTTCCTTCGACTCAGAAAACATCCCCAACAAAAGACAGTAGTGCGCAATTGCATAAAGAAACTTCCTTGTCAAATTAAGAACGATTGGTCGAGTTTCATAAAAGAATATAGGCTAAAGCACAGTAGTGAAAACTTCAGTCTTTAAGTCTATTACAAAATTTTACGACCCTTTCCAAAACAATGAAAGGGTCTATAAATACTAAACTAATCTAAATATCTAATAAACAGAAATCCTACATAATTGGCATCAATAAATATTGATCCTATTTCCTGGAGCGATCTGGCAATCGACGGCAATGATTCATCAGGTAGGCTCTTTGCCTTTAAACCTGAGCTGACTTATCGCTAGCATTGGCTCTACTTCAGGCGGTTTGTTGAGGCGCGAACTGAGCTGAGCAGCGTATGTGGCATCTTGAATATCGGGAATTATACACCCGAGTGCATTAGTTAAACACTTGAGGGCAGACCTTTGTGTGTGTGGCTTGATCAGAAAGAGCCAATATGCATCGAAAGTCAAAGTGTTAACCCCAGCGATTAATCTCCCCTTCTCCTCTAAGTCAGGATAACTTGTTTGCTAAATCATATTTGTTGTTGTTATGCTTCCAGGTGTACACTGGGAGATCATGTTTGCCAGGTAGAGGGTGTTGTTGATCGGATCAATCATATTGCTGGGAGTTAATTTACATCTTGAAGCCGCCCTTTCTGCTTTCATCACTTGAGTGTGCCATTCTGTAAAGAGTATGTCCTTGTATGTTTCTTGGATTCTAGGCAAATTCGCTGCTTTTCCCACATCAGAATCTTGCCAATCAAGATATGCGATTATGGTTTCTTCAGCTTGGTCTAACTCATTCCTGGCTTTCTCTACCTGCTGACATACTGATGTAGTTAGTTCGCACAATGGTTCTGCCTCAGTGAGTTGATTACATAGGAGCCTAATCTGCGATATTAATGCATTATTTATTTGCGATGCCTCTGCTCTGAAATCCTCCACTTTTTGGGTGCCTTTTATGACTTCGAGCCGTGATGACAATTGAGATATTTGCTCGTCCTTCGTTTTCATCATCAGCTCATTTGTTGTCCTCAACTGTGCCAATGCCTCCGATAATTCTTTTTGTTTTTGGATCGCACTTTGGTCGATCCTCTGCCTTTCTTCCTGCAATTGTTGGGTTAATTGATCATTCATTTGCTGTTGTACCAGCAACTGCTCCTCTACTTGCGCTGCCTTCTGCTTTGTCTCGGTCAATTCTGCCTGTAGTGCAAAAATTTCTTGGTCCTTAGTCTTTAGTAGAAGACTTACCTCTGATGCCTTGTCGATAGTCGCTGCAGAATAGGCACCTGCATACTGTGACAGCTTTGTTAGGTCAGCGGAGGGGTCCAATTCCTCCTTCCATACTACATTACCCGTGACTGTTTGCTCTGGAAAGATAGAAGGTTGATCAGTCCTTCGTCTTTTCCTTGATCGCTTTACAACTGCTCTATGCCTCGGGCTGTAGAAAGCATCCAAGGGAGGAATATCTTCCACCTGGAGAACGATTTGATCGGAAGGGTCTTTAGGAATTACTTCAACATCCTTGGAAATGGGTGGGCCGCTGGTTCCACTTAGAACCTGAGGAGAAGTTATGTCCTGTGTGTCATTTGTTTTGGAGGTGTCTGTATCTTTGGCACATTCCATTCCACTGATAATAGAGTCAAATTGCTTCCACTGTTGGAGCAATTCGGGATCAATGGTGGTTTGTTTCTGCTTCTCGTCTTGGGACTCGCTCCGCTCTTTTTCCTGCTCTTTCCTCTGCCGCTCCTCTTGCTCTCCCCTCTGCTTTTCTTCTTGTTCCCTTTTCTGCCTATCTGCCAGTTCTTTTTTCTGTTTCTCCTCTTGTTCCCTCTTCTGTTGTTCCTCTACCTCTTTCTTCTTTTTCTCTTCTTGTTCCATTTGTGCTCTCTGTTGTTTTTCTGCTTGTTCTTTTCTCTGCCTTTCTGCCTGTTGCTTCTTTTGCCTTTCCTCGTGTTGCTTCTTCTGATCTTTTGTTATAACAGGAGGCTGGCTTGACTGTTTCCGACCACGCTCGCTTGAAGACATTGCTGGGGTTGTTGCCAGTAAATCTAGAGGCAGAGTTTGCAACCTCTCCTCTCTAAGTTTATTGAACTCAGTTAACCCTTCATCATTATATTTCAATCGAGCAAGTTCTTTAGCTTGACCTATTGTTTCGACTGAAACGAATAGGTTGTCAAACCAATCTTCTTGATGGTCAAATTTTGTTAATTTGGCCTGTTCCAATGCAGCATAGGCATTTTTCTTTGGATCATATAGCCTATTTGGGATAGTGGCCAGGGTTAAGGACTGAATCTTTGTGGCTTCCTTTTCTGCATGTTTGAGATCATGCAGAGTATAGACACCAATTATCAAGGGAAAAGAGGGCCAGCCCCTCTTCTTTTCTTTCTTGAGAGTCTGTGTAGTACTCTCTGCCATAATTTGATAGGCGATTTCTCTTGCTAGCAGTTTATCTGGAATATACAAAGGGAGAACATGCGGATTGGCTTGGCTGCCGAAAACCCTAATGTAGGTAAATCTCTCTTCTCCAAACCAACTCGCTACCGCCGGTAAATCAAAGGAAGCTAGATAGGAGATTCTGGGAATGGGCTTATCAAAAATAGAATAATGAATGGGAACCATAAAGCCATTGCAGATTTGGTACAAATGGTGCTTGTAAGAAGATTTCCACAATTTCTGGTGGTATATATGAATGGGTGAGGGGTCTTGGGCAGTCCACCTCCAACCGAGGACGGGAAACTCAGAATTGAAACATAATGTATCTAAAATATATGCACTGTAATAAAACGGGGGAATTTTCCTTTCAGTGACAACAGAATTAGCTCTAAAATCACGAACAGCTACGGCTAGCTTATCAGAGAGAATAGTGGCCCAATCCATAATTGTGCTGTTTACTGCTGCTTCGATTAGAGGAACCATCTCTATGGTAAAGTTAGCAGAGTCATGTAATCCCCATAGCCTACACATCATTATCCCCGCATAGCAATAGGGAGAAGCCAAAGAATTGACTGAGTACTTACCGGAAGACTCGTGCTTGTGTTTGGCTGGATTCTGTCGCCAATCCCAGATAGGTTCGGATTCGAATTCATTATCACTTGCAAATTTCTCCAGGAACGTCTTGTTATACACTTTCTCTGGCTCAGGAAAATGATACATTTGCCTTAGATGCTCTGGCATGAACGATCCGAAAATCCTCCCATCTCTAGTGTTAAAAGTTCTGTCGAGGATTGGAATTTCCTCAATTGCCCATCGCACAACGTCTGTGTAGGGGAGAATCTATTCTCTGGCCGCTATCCTGTGAAGGAAAGAGTCGGCTAAATCTTTGAGAGTGCAATCAGACTTGCGAGTAGGATCCGCAGTAGCTTCTGTCACTGTCTTTTCTGGTTGTTCGGCTTCAATCAAATTATACGTGCCTTGCCATGTAGCTCTGGTAAGACCTGTGCATGTAGTATCTGATATTAAGCCCTTATTTTTATCTGCGACAGTTTGTCCTGCAACTGATGAAGCAGCGGAACCCGCAGTCTTCTTAGATTTGTTTCCCATCATGCTCAGGCTTCTGTTGAAAGATGAATTCTGCACAAAGGCAAGAAAAACCGTAACATAGAAATATAATAATGAGGACCTATGGTGGGAGAGATATATCAATCGAAGCGTGCCGAGAGATTAACTCTCAAAAATGGCTGCGGATCCAATCAGTGAGAAGATATTACAGATATATTAAATGGCTGTTTAAGGCCTGCTACTCCTTAAATGCTTATTACACCGTTATCCGGTTGAATGACTCCCTTAAGCGTGCAATGGATATTTTGGCGGTTGAACGCAGGTGATCGTTAATCGAAGGGGCAAAACTTTAAATACGAATACATCACCTTATCCCTCCATTTAACGGCTTTTTCAAAATCCGCGCTCTATCGATCGGATATCAATAATACTTTAGATCTTCAAGCTATGCCTTTTGAAATTCCGATCGCCGATAGCGATATCACATCGCTTTAGGAGAATAGGTATTATATAATCATAAGCATAGGATCCTCCCGAACGCCGATTGCGACGTCGCATCGGATTAGTGTGAAGAAATATAACAAGGTGCATCTAGAGTGAATTGCCGATTCCCCGATCGCCGATATCGCATCGCATCGGGGGTAAGACCTGGGCGCCTTATTAATGTGCATGGGATGTTGCCGACTGCCGATTGCGCAATTGCATCGGATCAGAGTAAATGACTTAAGATGCTTTGACCGCATACGAAGTATCGCCGATAGCCGATCGCCGATATCGCGTCGCGTCAGAGCTTATGTTATGTGCGTTTTTAAGATGTGTATGGAGTATTGCCGATCGCCGATTGCGATATCGCATCGGGGGTAATCAATGTGCCACTTATTTATATTTCTTATGTCATTGCGATATGCGATCTTGCGATCGCTTTATCGCAATGACAAAGATTTGCCTTATTTCTTTAAATGGTTTTTTTCAAAAAGGGTTTTATAAAATGAATTCATTTGATTATCGGACCTCTTTTGAACAATAAAAGCATTGATACCAATTAAACTTTAAAGGGACCCATTTCATACGTTAATATTTATAAATAAAGATGATATGAAATGGGGGGTTGTTGTAGAGCACAACAATTGGCGATTCGCTGGAAGAACCAATTATCTCTTTCAAAAATAAAAACATTTAAGCTTTTTCAAAAATAGAGTTTCAATCAATGGGGAAAATTCTAATATATCTAGATTTCTATGTATTCTGAGAAAAATGAAACTATTTTGTTGACTTCCTCTTTTTTAAGAAAATAAAAACATTCTAAGCTTTAAAATAGGCCTTTATTGGTTTATAATGATAAAATAGAATACATTTCCAAATCAGCCTTTATAGTAAACTCATCTGTCATAGGTAGAGCCTCTGCTGCCAGCAAACATCTATAGTTTCGACAGGGATACCTTTTAACCATGTGATTGTCCATTGTCCCATCCAATTAAGAGTGTGATTAACAGAATGAATTCAAAATATTTTTTCATATTTTGTACTTCATTTCCTTTTCTGTTGTTGATAAGATAAAAAGCCATTGTCCTGGTTTGGTGGCCAGCTATTGACAATGCCACTCACTGATAGTAGTCTAACTGAACAAGCTGGCTCGTGATGAGACCCCTTGTCTTGTAATTTCAAGCCATTACCCTGTTTTGGTTTGCAGTATTGGTAATGTCAGATAAACTATTTCTCTATGAACATGGTAAGCAGGCTTGTAATAAGACCTCTTATCTTTAATATCTTATATTTTAGAATTACACTCTGAATAATCATAAACTTTAGTGAATGGGGTGAACAAATTTCTCCTTAAGAGTAAATGGATGACAGGGTAAGAGTTGAAGATGCTGAGATTGGATTGATTTCTATCTTGATATTGATAACCTTTTGAGACCAATTTGAAAACAGAAAATGATTTCCAATATTTCTATGCTTTGAGGGGAGTTGACAAAACTTGAATTGTGATTTCAGAATATAATGATATCTAATTCCGTAGAAATTATCCTTTTTGGTTAAAAGTTCTATCATTTAAAAGCAAATGTTCATACTAGTTCTGTGGGACAACTTTTCAAACACAGCAAAAGGTCAATGGGAGACATCTCACAACCTTATTTCCTAAAAATCCTACAAACTATAAAATCCTACTGAAATGAAAGGAGAAGGGGTTACCTCCTCAGTTAAAGAATTTCTTCAAGATAAGGCCATTAACAGGGAGAGAGTCTCTCAAACCTGATAAATCTTGCAGTATAAAGGTTGAATGGCCTATCTTCTCATAGATCTGAAATGGTCCAAGCCACAACTTCTGGAACTTGGAGTGTTTACCCTTGTCCTCATGGGCTTTGTCCCATTTCAGAACTAAATCACCGACTTGGAATTGTTTTGAACCGGATGAGACTGAATCAAAAGCTGCTTTGATGACTTGCTGATGTTTGGCATGGATAACCTTGGATTTTTCTCTTTCCTCCTCTAATTTTAGAATCTGGTCATGTCTAAACTGAATAGAAGAGGAAGGAGTTTCCTCAATAAACTGCACTAGGGCTAAAGAAGGAAGAACAAGATTTGTGGGTAGGATTGCTTCTTTTCCATATACAAGATTAAATGGAGAAGTTCCAATAGAAGCTTTCTGTGTTATCCTATCAGCCCATAATGCAAACACTAAGGATTTGTGCCAATTTCTCTGATTTTGTTCGATAGTTCGCTTAATTATTTTAATCAGATTCTTATTAGTAGATTCCGTTAAACCATTTCCTTGGGGATAGTAATTAGCAGAATATTTTAACTTAAATCCTCTTTTAATAGCGAAATCAAACATAGCATTGCCTGAAAAGTAAGATGCATTATCAAAAACAAGAGCGTTTGGGACACCAAACCTGGTAATAATGAATTGGTCTATGAATTCAATGGTTGCTTCAGAATTTGCTGTCTTTAAAGGGATTGCCTCAACCCACTTAGTAAAATAATCGGTAGCAGTAAGGTTATACTTATGCTGTTTGGAAGATGGTGGAGTAATCTCCCCAATGATGTCCAATCCCCATTCATCAAATGGTTGTTCAATGTTGACTGGTTGCAGAGGGAAAGCTGGTTTACGTTGTCTTCCACTAGCAATTTGACAATTGAGACATTTCCTTACATACTCATGGGCATCTTTAAACAGAGTAGGCCAATAGTAACCAGCATGAATAATTTTGTGAGCTGTTGTGTCAGCTCCGAAATGTCCTCCTGCTGGTCCATCATGTAATTCCTGCAAAACCTTTTGGGCTTCAGGTTTCTCAAGGCATCTTAACAAGATAGAATCATAATTCTGCCTAAAAAGCACATCATCAATGATTGTAAAATTCTTTGCTTTTAACCTAATGGCTCTTTTGTTTTTGTAAGACAAATTCGGAGGTGCATAAAACACTCTTTCGCCTGCCTGGGTCCCTAAAACACTTCTCCTTAATCAATTTGTTTTATATTGGTACATCTTTAATGGCCTGGAGAAGTGGTATTTTCACACACAATTGTTTCAGTTCTCCCAGAAGTTTAGTCTCCTCTGGGTTTGGTTGCGTGGTTACTGTTAGTCGCTCAGGAAAGGGTGGAATGGCTTTGGGTTCACTTTCCTATTTCTCTTCCTTGTCCTCTAGGGGCGGAGGTTGGTGATCTGGAAGGGTCTTTCCGGATCACAGGTTGATCTCCTGGATCTCCACAGCATAGGTAGGACATGTTGTCTCCCCAGTGTATACCTGTTGGGCCTGTCAGTTGTTGGGGTTCGGGTTCGGTTGAGCAGGCATCTGGGGCTGTCTTGGAGGAGCAGGAGGTAATGGTTATGGTTGAGCTGGTGGTGGAGGCAGAATGGTGGGAGGAGAGTTGCATTGTGGCCTCCACCCCGGTTGAGGTGCATTCCACTGAGGCTGTGGCTCGACATGTGAGTGAAACAAATGAGCAGTGGGTGGAGTATGGTATTGAGGTGGATAGGACCACAGAGGAGGCGCATACAAGGAAGGATGAGTAGGGGGACCCCAAGAAGGCATGTGAGCAGATTGGTTGGGGCTATAATAAGCTTGGGATGTCCCTTGCATCCCCTGATGGTAAGGTCTGGGTCCATGCGGCCTCCTTTGGTTGAGGAAGTAGAGAGGTTCAGTGGGTGCCTCAGTCCCTTGGTACATGGCTTTGAATCCGGGCAAGGTTGGGCATTTGTTTTTAGGGTGGTTCTCCTCATAAACGAAACATACCTCTATTGAGTGCAATGGACACTCGTTCTTGGGGTGCTTCCTCATACATCTGGGATAGAAAATGGACAAATCCCACAAATCCCTCTCAGCTTCCTCTTTCTTTTGTTGGATTCAGAAAGTATCAAGTTGCATGGAAATGGTCTGTCTCATCTCACTTTTGAGGTCTTCCATCTGATTAGAAAACTCATGCTTGGAGAAGGTAGTACTAGCTAAAAGTGGATTCCCCCTACCTCTTCTCCGGGCTACCCTAGAGTGGTTTCTAAACACAGTCTTTATGTTCTCATAAGGTAGTTGGTAAATGTCTCCTCCAGCTAGCATGTGAAGGGTATCTAGAAGGTCTTCAGGGACTCCTCAGAGCAGAACCAACTTTAGAGATTCAGGGTCAAGTGTGCACCTGGCCCATTTATAGCTAAGTGGCAACCTTTCCTCATAGTCCTCTAAACACTCATCATTTCCCATGGTCATCCAAAAGATTTCTCCCTTGGTTTCCTTTGACCTATAGTAATCCAGTTATTTGTTGTTAAAGGCTTGCTTCATCTGAGCCCAAGTAGTGATACTGTTTCCAGGTAACCCCATGAACCAGCGTAATGTTGCATCCTTGAGGGTAGAGGGAAAGAGTTTCAACTTTTTCTCATCTTCTGTATAGTCATAAGTTCAACAAAGGACAACAAACTCAAACAGGAAGGTATCAAGGTCTTCAGTGGTCAATCCATGGAAATGAGGTAAGGCAGAGGGACTCATGTTCTTCATTTTCATGTCCCCATTGGTCTCTCAGATGGGGAAGGTACCTTCTATTCTCTCATCATCATCTCTACCATTTTTGTTGTCAGCCATGGTCTCAAGAGGAATGCTTTCTTGCTCTTCTTCTGTTATATGATCTTCATATATCTCAGGAGGTTCACCTATAGGTTCTTCTGGATCACTGCCACCAAAGAAGAGAGAAGGGTGACTCAGTGAAGTGGTGGGGGTGTTGGGTAGGAATTTTCCGGTATTATCTCTGTTGCTATGAGGCATGAAAGGATTTTTGGTTGCTTTTGCTTTTTTCTGCTTGTACCTGCAAAACTTAAACAGATGGAATTACAACTAACTAAAATCCATCTTGCAGAAATGGAAATACGGAATTGAAATGAAAGCAGGAAAGGACTAATCTAATTTGCTGAAACCAAATTGCTAGAATGAAATGCTAGACTACACTTGCAGAATTGAAGTTCTATTCTACGCTTGCAGAATTGAAATTTTGGAATTGAAAGGATAATCTATGAAAGCAGGAAAAGTCTATTTTACTTTTGCAGAAATGAAATTGCATAATGAAACTGAATAAACTAC
This sequence comes from Pinus tabuliformis, assembly GCA_031772625.1. Lineage (NCBI taxonomy): Eukaryota > Viridiplantae > Streptophyta > Pinopsida > Pinales > Pinaceae > Pinus > Pinus tabuliformis. The sequence goes on along the minus strand of CM062820.1, from coordinate 637,842,524 downwards.
TTAGCAGAAGACTAGAGTAGGAAAATAGAAGAAAAGCACCAATCACAAATACTCTGACGCTTCCCCGGAAACGGCGCCAAAAAGAGTGGTGAGCTCTAGTATTGCAGCAATAATGTTGCAACTCCTAGGACTCCCTTCTTTACTTTTATCAACCTGGTAGTTTGTAACAAACTTGGAAGCGACGGTGCTGTATGCACAAGTACTAGCTCTTGCCACAGTTGTCACTTGGTCAGCTGGCACAAGTCTGCTAGGGGCTTAAGCCAACTTCTATGAGCTCTGAGAAGAAGCTTTTTAACTCCTGGATGAAAGCTAACTCAAAGAAGGCTGATCTACTTGTAGAAAGAAACTGGAAAGCAAAAAGGAAACGTAAACCCTAACAAACCCTAATTTTACCAGCTATCCCTACCGATGCAAAAAAGAGGATGCAAGCTACTGAAGAGATTCCATTGACTTCTAGGCAGGTAACTACATGTATCTAAGCTACGTCTACAATAACATCTAAAAAAAAAATCTTTTTGTATTTTTGAATAAGTTGCCAAGATTATTATGCATGCGATTTGACTGTTTTGAATGTGCAGAGGTGGATTGGCCAGGGGAAATGCTTGGATGAGGTCGGGAAGGTTCAGAGAGGGCCTAAGGGGTCACTAACACCCTTCCAGAGAGTTTCACAGAGTTTGACTATCAAGAAACCTCATTCGTGAGCTTCTACAGCAAGTCTGCAGGGGTTCTACATGATGTCTGTGATTTTCTACAGGATGTTCTGTAACTTTCTAGAGGATGTTCAGAAATGGGATTTTGGAGGATGGATGGATGGAGAAAGATGAACGAGTGGGTATGGAGGTAGGATAAGGGTTGGAGGTGGTCTAGGACTTGGTGGATGGAGTTTAGGATAGATGTAGATGGTTGGATTTGTTCAAGGAGGACTGAAGAAAGGATGCACAAAAACTAGGGTTATGTGAGCAAATGGCAAACGTAAGGCTAGAACCTGAGCTGAGGGATGGAGCAGATGGGTTTGATGGAGTATGGGCTGGTAGAGAAGTGGTACAGGTGCTCTGCAAGTCGTTTTTCCAACTGAACCAATGAAAACTTGAAAAAATCAAAGACCTAGTTACGCTGACCTAATCTGATCTAGCTGTCAGTAAAGAGAATGAACAGAAGTTGAACTACAATGCAACTGTGTACTAACTTATGCAACTAAGCAAGAAAATGTCTGAACTTGTAACCAACTTCTACACATGAAAATCAAACACTAATGATTGCATGGCAAAGCAAAATTAGTGTTTTTGTGGGCAGCAAGGTCACCCTAATCCCAGCTCCTGATACCACTGAGGGAGAGGTGAAACCAGTGATGTTTGATGGCCCTTTTCTGGAGCTTTTCCCTGTTAACAACCTATCAACTAAATCTGAGCATCAAAAAGTCTTTCTAACCATTAACAGTGACCTAGTTAATCAGCAAGATTTAATCTACTTAACAGAAATAATTTTGCAAATGCATGAAGAACAGATAAGAATACATAAAGGAGGCCTTATCACTTGGGTTGGACCCAACCCCAAGAGCTACAGGCTCCTATAAAGAACTCAGATTTGATGCCAAGTAAAACTACTTCTCATTACTCCAAAATAATCATCACAAGAAAGTGTGCAGCAGTAGCTAAGAAAAACGAGCTGAAGAAAGGACAACACTATAGTGCAAATACCAATAGTTCAAAAAGTAAACTATGAAGGCTGAGACCTCCTTATTTATACAATACGGGGGAGCTAACAGCCCTCCTAGATTCAAGGGACTCGATTGTTCCAACTGCTAGTAAACAATCACTCTTCCCAAAGCTACTTGGCTACCTTTAGAACTCGTTTTGGTGGCCTGTTGAGCTCAGAGTTGAGGGTGGAGATTTCAAGGAAGGGCCATTTAATGCCACAGACAACCTCCCTATGAATCCTCACCTCAAGCTTGGCTATCACCTGGGCTATAATTGCTTGGTTTTTCCCCAAAATTTGTCCAAAAAACCTGAAATGACCACGTATTAGCCTCCTAGGTAGAGTGACCACCCTTATTTGTTCAAATAACATAAACATACTAGAAAAACATGCATAATGTATGAAAAAGGGAGGCTTGAACAAGAACAATGAGGCAAAATGAGCCCAATAAGTTACCCAATTCGGGGCTCATCAATAAGATCCAACAAGGAGATATTCCATGGGGAGGATGCTATTTTAAGGTGAATTAATTAATTTTAGAAATTAAAGACACAAAAAAATTAAAGGGGTAGTGTAGAAAAAGCGCTTTCCAAGTCACCATGAACTACAATATACACCTTGGTGAACCAAGGACTTAATGTATGGAAACCAATCACCCCAAATGCTATGTTCGGTGTATCACAACATACAAGGAAACATAATCGGTTAACTATGGATGGATAGTAACCTATAGGGGACTCCCAAAATATACTCGACGATACATGGGAGTGTAGTCTGTAGTAGTGTTGTCTATGTGTAACCGTTCAATGAGAGCGTTCCTTTATAATTTTCATGCGTGGAGCACCGTCTGATATACCTGAAGGTATGTGGAGAACAATGTTATAAACTTACATATGTGGAATGGGATTTCACCCCTGGGATACAATGTTGGAAAACAACGAAATCTCCTACATTTAACGATGCCAAAACACATCTCTAGCCTAGACCTCTAGATGTTTACGTTAACATTCCAAATGCTCCTTAGGGTAATTGAGATAAATTTTAAAGTTGATCTTGAACTATGTTTTTGTTTAAAGGCTAAAAAATCGATGTCACCTGAACACACCTACAATGCAACTAACATGAAAAAATGATTTTTTTCACTTTAATGAAATTTATCTAGTGTAGGGAACAAGTGCAAACATTGATGTAACAATCAAATATGCAACTGACAATAGATTCCTAACTAGATCTTTCAATTCCACAATTCCAATGCAACGATAAAAAAGTAAATGAATTTTTATTTAGTAAAATTCACCTACATGAATCATTTCTGTTCTAATGGATGAAGATGCACTTATCATCCTTCAACACCAAGCAATGTAATCTATTCTCAATGACAATCTCAAAAACAACTTTCCAATGCAATATAATCTAACGCAATTTCTGAAAGTAATGATCAATTTTGAGATGAAGGCTTAACAAATGAAAATGAAATTTATTTATGGTTTCCAAAAGAACTAAAAATGATTATCATACAACAAATTAGTAACACATTGAAGCAAAAAAATAGTAAATTCAATTATCCAAAGAACTAAAGATTCAACCAAAGTTCATTTTCACTACTTGAACATGGGACAAACTTTCACAAACCACAAAGAATCTAACAACAATAAGCCAAAATTATATGCATATAGAGTAGGGGAAATAATTTAGAGATCAAGACATTATAGGTATTCTATCAGAAACCCTAGAAAAATATCATTTTCTAGACCAACACTATTGTAATGGCGAAAATCCACACTGATAGGGTCATCAACACTACTGTAATCAACAAAATATGTGTTGGAAACACTATGTTTTGCATAAAAATGTGCTATGGGAAAGAAAATCTTAGGAAGAAACAAACAATGTTGAACAGAGACCTTTATTTGACACTCTAAACCACACACTAGTGAAAATGTGGATCCACAATCAATCAATGTTATGGATCACTAATAGGTTGGCCAAACTTATCAAATGAGACTAAAGACAAAAGAAGGTTTGAAGGTTTATGTACTCCCTAGTGTGATTGTCATTTTTTCGTGCATGAAATCCTTTCTGCAGATAGAAACAATCCCTCTAGTCCTATGGGAGGATCTAGCAACTACATAAGACAACTACATGCAACCCTTCCTAATTCATACTAGAAAATACAAAGGAGGATATATATCCTACCTCTACCTGAAGCTAATACCCTTCATGTCAACCTTGACTCTTTGGGTTCCAGTCTCATGATCTCCTCTTCCCTGGTATAGATGACTGCCTACAATAAAGATCAAGTGGAGACAACAAAATTATACAAAGCATAACATTTTCTAATACAAATTATGTAACAGATCAAGGATCATCACAATAAATGGACAATAATTGACACATTTATGGAAATAAAACGCATATTGTATTATTAATATATGAAAAAGGGATCATTACAATCAATGAAGTCTTGATGTTGGAAGCCTCCTTCAACGGAGATTCCAAGTCCAAGCCTTAGCCTTCAAACAATTTTTCTTCTTTACAAATGGGTAACATTTGGGCACAATTCAGCACTACGATGGCAACCAACCAACAACCAACCATTAAGGGATGGTGGGAAATTCATTTATAGGGAAGGAGAGGGAGTTGATGATCCATGAAAAGAGGGAGGAGTTCCACATCTCAAGGGAGATATCAATAGAAGTAGAGTCTAAGGCTAGGAATGGGAAGTCTCATTCCATTTATTTACCTGAAACCACATTGTCATTCTCCATCTTTCTAGTAAGGGGAGCTACTCCTCCATTTTGGGGAAAATTATCTGAAGAGGACCAACATGGATTTTACTACTAAAATTAGTGTTGATAGCGCTAGTCATATGTTATGCCAGAGGCTACCAAAATGGAGTTTCCTATTAAAAGTAGCATCGAGTTTGCAAAACAAGGCTTTTGAAAATCTCTGCATAATTATTTCAAGGAAAGTTTTCCTCCTTTTCTTCAGGGACGTTCTGAAAATGTTTGATGGCGAATACATTGTTTGTGACATGTTTCATCACTTCTGACACTTGCGACATTGACGACACAAAGCGCGATACTTCAAGATATGAGACTGGGAGTGTCATAAAATACTCTGTAACAAATTCCCCCTAAAGCATGAAGTCATAATGGGAAGTGATGGCTGAAATATTTTACAAGCAAAGGCAAGGAATTAGAGAGCCACTATAAGGAGACGTGCAAATCAAACATAATACAATATATCTTACGTCTCTGATGCAAGTATGCCTGAAAATACATCTCTGAGAAGGCATCTAACAATACATGGATCCATGACATGGATGTAGCCATCACAATAGAAAGCATCATGCTTACAATCATGAATACTTAATAACTCTACGTAGCCTAGATTTATCAAATGAAACCTAGGGTCTTCATCTCTATCTCGATCCAACTAAGGTAAGAATATCACCATGTGAATAGATGTGTCGAAGTTGAACATGTTAGAAAACATCTAATTAATGGTCAATTATGTAAACGATTAACAAGCACGAGAGAAACCACCAATGATGACAATGGCTATCAAGGTACAATAGCACAATCCAAGAGTGTGAACAATGAAGCCAAAATTGAACACTCAGAATAATTCGATTAAAGGACAATGATGTGAACCTATCATCGAATGTGAAGAACCTTACATTGAGGCATGCAAGCTCCAAGGTATTGAAAGGGAGTTCGTAGATCATCTTCCTAGAAAATGAGCTAGGGTCATGTTGATGGTGCTGGACCGGCCAACATTAGGGGATCTCCCCAGTATGAAGTCCCAACTAGACTTCACATTGCTTAGTGTATGAGTCCCATCTAGTACGATGGCCCAGTTTCCATTATCTTAAACATATGCCTTATCTCTTGCTTGTCATCACATGAGAGTGATATTTTTCATCTTCAAACAATGAGGTTTGTGTACCTAGTGAGTGCTAGTGCTACTTGTGTCAAGGTTCTTTTGCTGCAAAGAGAGAGGGTGGGATTAAGTCTCAAGTCAGAAGGGATGAAGTCCCAACTCTATTAGAGACACACATCACAACAGGACATGCACAACTTTCATAGGAGTAATCCAAACAGATGTGGAAATCACAAAACATAAGGAAAGATAGCGTGTATGAAATCCACTAGGATAGCTTGCACGAGTGCGAAGATTGTTATAAAAAGTTTACATGAAAGTTTATGTTAGATATTCGGGGAGGTAACCAACACAGGCAAGAAAATGTTAACAACTTATATAATGCATTTTCATAAGTATATGTATTAGGAAAACTGAATGAGTTCAATTGTTTAACGCGGGTTAAAGCAACATGTATTACAAGTGTTTAAGATTAATATTACAAACAGTTACAACATGTGTGAAAATGTGTTGGCCTATTAGCAAGCTTCTCAACTAAGAGACATTTCCAAGACACATCAGTACACCATTACATCACTAACCCTAATGGTGGATCATTGGAGCCATTGCTCGCTCCTCAGAGAAAATATTACAGACTCTCAAGGCTATATGAGAGGAGACAAGGTGAAAAGTCCTTTGCATGTACAAATGAGGGTTATTTATAGCCAAGTGTCAAACTGGCCCTTGTGACTCTTCGACTTCCCTAATGACTTTTTGACTTTCATGACTTTTCAACTTTACATGACTCCTAAGATTACAAGTGGGTCTCTTGGAATTCCATGTTTCATTACATTGATTTACAAAATTATGGCCCACGGCAGTGATGTGGCTGACACAACTCGACATGATAGTGATCATACATTCATGGTGGTGGTGGTGTGCATGTTGAGCTACAGTCCTACAGAGTGATGGATGTCCTCTTAGTGTATCACAACTCCACCTCCACATGGCAAGGTGTGAAGATTCCTCGATGGCCACTGGGTTTGCTTGATGTTGCATGTGCATGTTGCTCATTGCTTGTACCTTTTCATGCTTGACATGGTCATCTTTTCACAAAAATATCTCGTCACATGTTCATCCATTCATCTATCTGCGAACACATCCTTGAATGTTCATCCATTCGTCCATTCACGAACACATATTTTCATGTTCGTCCCTTCATGAAAATTTCTTCTTGTATGTTTTTCTATTCGCTCATTCGCGAACACATCTCCTTACATGAATTTCTTGTTTGTCCATTAGCGAACACATCCTTTTGCATGTAATCTCCTTCTCCATCCCATCTATAATCACATCATGTCTATTCATGTACCTGTGTCTGCAAGCACTCATGATGAGACAACATCAAATCCACAAACCTCCTAGTCTACCATGATGCATGGTCATTTTCTTTTGGATGCAGGTGACTAGGAGAGACGACAAGGTTGCAAAACTATGTGAGGAAAGTTTCAAGATGGGATGCGAGCTTTGGGCACTGCTGGTGAAAATTGTGTAGAGGTCACTTGGAGACTAAGAAGGAAAATCTGGATGAGAAGTGACAATCCGCGGGATCTGGCTCGGCTGGAGGAAAGGTTTGAGCGATTTATGGAGGGAAGCAGTGCGGGTAGGAGAGGGACTTGGCAGCAAAAACTACGTAATTTATGGAGGGAGCTGGTTGTGGTCTACAGAAGCTTGGAAAAAAAACTACGCAATTCCTTAACGAAGTTGGGAGCAGGCTGCGGGATTACTGGAGACAAATACTATGGAATTGTTGGGAGGCTAAATTTTTGAACACCTCTACGCAATTTTTGAGCTAAGTAGGATGTTGGGAAACTGAGGGGCTTGCTAATGAGATCTATGCAATTTCCTGGGTGAGTAGTTGGCCAACTGTCTAGGTGGGTGGCTGGAAAAAATGCACAATTTCTGGTGGGAGACAAGGACGGGCACTGGGCCTATCTGCACAATTTTGTCAATCAGTCGAGCGGGGAAGGTTTGCAGCATCTACACAATTTTTTAGGAGAGTGAGTCCAGGGGTGAATGCCTAGTGTCTCTGGTTGACCAAAAGAGGCTTGGTTGATTTTCTTTTAGGTAGTGAAAATTGAGATGACTTGCTAAGGAACCTTTGCATTGTTCTGGATGACAATTAGTTTGGTCAATTTCAGGATTGTGCAGTGCAGGCTGCCTAGGAGACAGCATCAAGTTCTACACAATTCTAGGCAAGTGTACATGTTTAGTGAGGGCTGAAATTGCACAATGCAGCTCAACAAAGGTCTGGCTGTTGGAGAGTTATCTGATCGTTAGAATTTTAGCAAAATGACTAAGTGCGTGAGCGACTAAACTTGTGCATACACAACCTTGCGAACACACACTCAAGATGACTCAATGACAAGAAACCTCAAACCATCAAGATAACATATACTTAGTGTGATTGACCAATGGTGTGAGCAAAAAGCCCGACACTTATGATAGATCATTGAATGACTGCGATGACACTTTCGCAACAGTTCATACAACTGATCCGAATGGAAAATGGCATCAACCCATGGTACTCATACACCCATATTATTCATCAACCCATGGAATTTACCCATGGTATTGTAAATGGCATCTGCCCGTGGTATTGTAAAATTCACCCATGGTATTGTAAATGGCATCTGCCCGTGGTATTGTAAAATCCACCCATGGTATTCATTCACCCATGGAATTGACACGTGGTATTGTAACTGAAAAATACTATAAGTAACAAGTCACATTTTGTAAAAGGACAGGTTGTCCGCCACAATGTAGCCTTTACAGTTCAGAGGCATGTAGCCACCACATCTCTTCTCAGAGATAAGCTACCATCGCCCTAGCTGGTTTATTTCCATTACTATTTTAAATAAAAGTTTCTTTGTGGTTTTGTTTATCGGGCATTCTCCTCTCTCTTTTTCTTCTGGCAATTCAAGTTTTCAGATCTTGGGGTCTTTTCCCCCAAGATCCATTGCAAGTTTTCAGATCTTGGGGGTCTCTTCTCCCGAGATCCATTTCAATCTTTTAGATCTTGGGGGCCTCCTCCCAAGATCCGAATCAGTGGTATCAGAGCAGGTTATGATTCCATGGGAACGAGGGTTTGATGCATGTTTCAGTTTCAAATTTTGCAGCAATATTCAACAAAATTCAGGCATGTGCTACAACCTCCACATAGCACTTTCTTGGGTCAAGCAGGAAGAATTTTTCTTTTCTCATTTTTTTGCAGGATTTGTTTTTGGGCGGCGACTTTGCAGATCAGATCTGAAACATTTGGTACAAAATTTACAAAATCAAATACCAGATCTGGATTCCTCTCGAAAAATCACCCAATTTCAAAAAACAAATGGGTCAAATCGGAGTCCGGATGTGGGAGATATCGCTGATTTAAAATCAACTATTTTATCAGAATTTTTGTGACAGCGGAACTGTTGCAGCACAAATCTGAGATCTCAAAGTGCCCAGATAAGGATTTCCATCACATGGGAAGATGCAAAATGGTCCTTCTGCTTCTAAAAACAAGTTATAATAAATATTCTGAGTTATATTGGCCGAGTTATGTCCATTTTAATTCTGGAGAAGCATTCGGAGTGGGTTTCCATTGGAGACGTGCCCTCCCACCCCACTTTAGTAGGCACCTGCTTCACATTCATCAGTTTCAACATAGCAGCATTTGGCTTGGGTTATTTGGAGACGTGCCCTCCCACCCCAGGCTATGTAGGCACCTGCTACTTCATCAGCAACAAACATCACGGTTGTGGGTCATCCATAAACCCACAATTCGTCGAAGTCCATTTTCTAGGCCATACACTATCAGAATCACAGTTGGTCACAAGCATTACAGGGTATCTCTATCCTCGGATCTTCATTTATCAGGGTTTTGGGTTAACCACGTAAAACCCTTATCTTCAGTGGCTCTTCATATTCAACAAAGGCTTTGTAGGAGGGAACTTTACGCAATGGGGACCATTGCTTCTTAAGGAGGGAGGAATGATCCGAATGGAAAATGGCATCAACCCATGGTACTCATCCACCCATATTATTCATCAACCCATGGAATTTACCCATGGTATTGTAAATGGCATCCGCCCGTGGTATTGTAAAATCCACCCATGGTATTCACCCATGGAATTTACCCATGGTATTGTAAATGGCATCTGCCCGTGGTATTGTAAAATCCACCCATGGTACTCATTCACCCATGGAATTGACCCGTGGTGTTGTAACTGAAAAATACTATAAGTAACAAGTCACATTTTGTAGAAGGACAGGTTGTCCGCCACAATGTAGCCTTTACAGTTCAGAGGCATGTAGCCACCACATCTCTTCTTAGAGATAAGCTACCATCGCCCTAGCTGGTTTATTTCCATTACTATTTTAAATAAAAGTTTCTTTGTGGTTTTGTTTATTGGGCATTCTCCTCTCTCTTTTTCTTCTGGCAATTCAAGTTTTCAGATCTTGGGGTCTTTTCCCCCAAGATCCATTGCAAGTTTTCAGATCTTGGGGGTCTCTCCTCCCAAGATCCATTTCAATCTGTTAGATCTTGGGGGTCTCTCCCCCAAAGATCTGAAAACTTGCAATGGATCTTGGGGGAAAAGACCCCAAGATCTGAAAACTTGAATTGCCAGAAGAAAAAGAGAGAGGAGAATGCCCGATAAACAAAACCACAAAGAAACTTTTATTTAAAATAGTAATGGAAATAAACCAGCTAGGGCGATGGTAGCTTATCTCTGAGAAGAGATGTGGTGGCTACATGCCTCTGAATTGTAAAGGATACATTGTGGCGGACAACCTGTCCTTTAACAAAATGTGACTTGTTAGTTATAGTATTTTTCAGTTACAATACCACGGGTCAATTCCATGGGTGAATGAATACCATGGGTGGATTTTACAATACCACGAGCAGATGCCATTTACAATACCATGGGTAAATTCCATGGGTGAATACCATGGGTGGATTTTACAATACCACGAGCGGATGCCATTTACAATGCCATGGGTAAATTCCATGGGTTGATGAATAATATGGGTGGATGAGTACCATGGGTTGATGCAATTTTCCATTCGGATCAACAACATTGTGTGTGAGTGCGATAGATGTTTACATAGCGAACATAACTCAAACAAAACCTTCAACATCACTAGAATGAGGTCACAAGAATGACATAGCAATCAACATGTGGAAGATGATAGTTGGTTGAAAAAGTGATAAAGAAGCAAGACATGTAGAAGAAACACATAAGATGACTTTCCATGTTTGCGCACATGCATGTTATTAAGGACATTGTGATATGACAGTGACAAGAAGTCCTGTAAACTAAACTAAGAACTGTACTTTGAAATATGTTCCGTACTTACCATACTTACCCTCAAGATGATCATGCATATGACAAAGTTTTCATGTTGTCCTGATCTTTTCCATTACTCGGTTCCTTGGTCCTTCTCCTCAACTCCTTGGAAGAAATTTTAGCATGTAACCTTTTCTTATAGTCACTGAGAGGTAGATCTATGCAAATTCTGCGGAAAGTGATTGTTGCCAAAATGAGACCCTAGGAGGCCCATCTGTGGAAGTTCTGCATGCAAGACTAACAATAAAACTTTGACAACACTCTACAATTTTGAGGCTCAAAGAATTGTTGTGGGACAGGGGTCCAGGGAGGACACCTCTGTACAATTTTTGAGTGCAGTGTAGATGGATTGATCTACGCATATCTGGAGAGCATTGTTGGCTTAGGTCTATATGGGCTGTAGGGTTTCAACATGAAAGGGAGGTTGGTGTCTATGCATATTGTAAGGTTTCGGTAGGCAAGGGAGGAAGCTTGATGGTCGCAGAAAATAATATCATAGTTCGAGGAAGGTGGATGAGGCTAGGTTGCTTGGGAAAATGGCTAAATGTGAGATTAGTGAAACATATGAAAACGTTGGTAGGACTCGACTGTGATCGCACAGAACACTAGTGACACAACATTGACCATCTAGAATACATAAGGCATACTTTTCTTGATGCAACAACATTCATGACATGAGTACATGAGGTGAGTGTGAAACATGTATATGTGATGACAACCACACATATGCACACAATTCCCTTGAATCAAGAAAACATCCCCTTTTGCATGACAAACAAAAACCCATGTGCCCAAATATGACACATGTTGCATGAAGATGAGAATGCGGATAACTATTAAGATCAAGGAGGGGAGCTTGAAATCATCATCATACCAATCAAGAAACCAAGGATAATCGATTGAAGGATTCGAGGTAGGCTCCAAAATTTGCATGTGAGCCAAAATTTTAGAAGGTGGATGTAACCACTACAACACTTGGTGACACATTGGTAGAACTACAGCTCTCTATATGGACTTTGTTTCGTGAAAAGTGAGTCTAACCCTTCCCAATGTATTGTTCAGTTCTTTGATCATCGTAGTTCCAACACGAGCTTGGATGAAAGATGTAGTCCCTACCATTCTCTTGATCAATCATCACACATTCCAAGCCAAGTCAACCTAGTTGTTTCAATTGGGGATGAGTGGTATCTTGGTGCACAAGTAATATGACAGTTACAGTTTAAGTTTCATCTCTGGTGTTGATCCGCTGCCAGTAGGACTAGACAGTACCCCAGTGGAGTCACGCAGGAAAAAAAGCATAGCTTCGCTGCTAACAAGCCTAGTCAGTACCTTGATGGAGTTACTTGCATCACCTCTCTATTTAGGAAGCCTTTGACTTCTTTTTCCTTATTCATTTTTTCAAAATTTTCATATTTTTATATTTTCATAGAATTATGCATAGGCACTTATTTATTTCATGGGCAAAAGATGGATCCCAACTTATTAAGAGAAGAAGAGGTATTTTCATTCAGAGAAGTACGTTATGTATACCTTTAGCATACTTGTTAAGGTTTTCCCCCTCACCTTACTCTACTTGACTGAGATGACAAGGGTTAACCCAAAACAACCGACTATAGGAGGTGGTGCTAGTTAGAGTGCAAGTGTTGTGTTTTCACCAAGACTCACTCTAAACAGAATGCATTTTCCATCAAGGAATCATCGACTAACAATAGGTTCCTCATAAAGAGAGAGGAAGAAAAAAACCAGATGTTGATAGCTATTCAATTCCTCTTAGATTCGCCCTATCTGTCTTGAGAACCAAACACGGTTTCACGAGAGGCTGACCTGTGGGTACAAGGAAGCAAAGAAAGAAAAAAGAAAAAGTAGAAGTAAAGTGAAATAAAAACAAGTAAAGAAAGAAAGAAAGAAAGAAAACCAAAGAAAGTAAGCAAGAAAGAAAACATGCAAACCAGAATGCAAAGTAAAGAAACCCAGAGAAAAAACACTACTCCTACTCCTATGTTAAACAGTGCATGGGCCTACTTACATGAAGTGATATTTCCAATGTCACCACCGGTGCATTGGCTTGCCCATGTTGGTGAAGGCATGTTTCACGAGAAGAACAGTCAAGCGAACCAACAAACATAAAAAATACAACAATGATAACCAACACGCTCTGAGTTCTAAAAAATCCAATAAAAAGAAAAGAGTGAATGCACAAGACATACATTCTGTAGACTTAACGTGGTGTTGTGACACACTGTGTGCAAATGATAAATGTGCACACTCTTTGTACTATGACATACAAGTGAATCTGAGAAATACCAACAACCTATCTTTGCAAGCACGCTTGCTGTGTAAGATGCCTCCAAAGATTGAGTGATGCGATCATGCGATTTGAGTGGAGGAAGAGAAATTTGGGTGTTTGGTTGATATTTCATGCGAAGTAGAGAGTGATGAGGAGCCTCAGGTGTTTGACAAATTTTATGATCAGAAGTGGAACTAACCTCAGGACGATGAGGGCCTGACATAACCATCATCTCTGGCTGAAGTGCCTCGATAGACTGTAGGGTTTCCACTTCATCGATAGATAGATCATCGGAGACTGGTGCCTTAGATATATTAACAACAAGTGAATCAACATCGCAATCAGATGAAGTATAAAGATTAGAATAACCAAGATTAGAAAATTCAGGATATTTGTTGACATCCTCATGTTTTGATGAATCACACAGAGGGGTAGATGAGAAGAAATAATGTTCACCCTTTGCATTTCTAGAAAAAGCAGATGAAAAATCAAGTGGATGTTCAATTAACAATTAGTCCCCTCCATTGTCAAATGATGTACTAACATCCGATGCATTCCATGAATGATCAAAAGTAGATGCATCCATGGATGGATTTACACAAGGAAAATCAAAGATAACAAAATCACCAACGATGTCAGGAAAATGAAGAGGAGGCGCGGATAGAAGGAGGTCATCCTTCACCATAGGTTCATTCTTAGATGCTTAGTCATACTCTTTGTGAATGACAACATAGGTTGGTTGTGCAACATCAACTCCATCGATGGCTTGATCCTTGTTCACAAAAGGTGTAGAATTAGGAATGGAATAACACAAGAAAATGTAATCCGAAGGATCAATAAAATGTGGAGACGGAGGTTGAGGTAAAAAGTGTGTACGAAAACTCATGGACTTCCCAGCCAAATCTATGTAGATATTGAGAATAGTGAGGGTGGGAGGATGTGATAGTTGAACAGATGTGTGTGCATGTTCTCCCACATCACTCTACGGTGGTGGAGCTATTTGATGAGGGGAAGGAAGACAGTCACTTGTGACAACAACTGTTTCCACTTGTGATTGGGAAGATCCATCACTGAATTATTTCGAGTGGGCTTTGAACTTCAACGTCATCTTAGGGCAGAGCGATTTGGTAAGGTAATATTAAAATCTGTCCGTGAGATACTAGAATTTCATCTAACTTTTAAGAGCTTCAATCATGATTAGATGGAAGCATTGTGAAAAATCCATTAGTGATTCATGTGCAACTTTCTGTTGTTTAAAAAAAAAAATTATTAATTGCTTTAGAATCAAAATGGTGAAAAATAGATTCGATTAGATCACTAAACTTCTTCAATGAGTTCACTAAGTTATGAGGCAGTATGCCACACCATCACAACAGGTGGTCGTGAAGTGTGTGTGTGTGACTGGCAAATAGACCTCATTTTCATTAAAGCCTTCCATGTTCTCCATGAGCACATGAAAGTCATCTAAGTGCTCAGGCCAGGCCACTTCGCCTTCACCATCATATGTGATTTGTGACAAGTCATTCCAAAACTCCCTCTCAATGTGAAAGGTATGTCTGTTGGACAGAAATTTTGGAGAGTGAACTATAACACACTCCATGATAGATGTGTGAAGATTCAACATAGATTGTGAGGACTTATCTTATCATCTGGCCCTCCTTCTAGAACCGAAATTTTGATGGTGCTAGACCTCCGAACATCATGGGATGTCCCCGATATGAAGTCCCAACTAGACATCACACCGTTTGGTGTAGGATTCCCATCTGGTACAATGGTGTGGTTTCCATTGTCTTAAAGATATGCCTTAGATCTTTCTTGTCAGGACATGAGAGTGGTTTTCTTTGTCTGCGAATAGTGAGGTTCACATGCCTGGTGAGTGCTTGTGTTACTTGTGTCAAGGTTCTTTCACTGCAGAGAGAGAATGTGGGAGTGAGTCTCAAGTTGGAAGGGATGAAGTCCCAACTCTGTCAGAGACACACAACAAAACATGACATGCATAACTTCTAGAGGAAAAATCCACATGGATGCGGCAGTCACAACACACAAGGGAAGATAGCACGTATGACACCCAACAGGACAGTCCGCATGAGTGCGACGATCGTTATGACAAGTTTACGTGAAAGGTTACGTTTGATGTACGGGGAGGTAACCAACATGGGCAGGACATCATTAGTAACTTATACAATGCATATTCATAAATATATGTATTATAACAGCTGGATGAGTTCAATTATTTAACATAGGTTAAAGCAACATGTATTACAAGTGTTCAAGATTAATCTTACAAATAGTTACAACACATGTGTGAAAATGTGTTGGCCTCTTAGTAGGCTTCTGAATTAAGTGAAGTTCCAAGACACATCAGTACACCATTACATCACTAACCCCGATGGCGAGGCATTGTAGCCACTACTCGCTCCTCAAAGAAAAGATTAGAGACTTTCAAGGCTCTGTGGGAGGAGCCAAGGTGAAAATTCCTTTTCATGTACAAATGAGGGATATTTATAGTCTAGGGTAAAACTGGCCTTGATGACTGTTCAACTTCCGTCATGGCTGTTTGACTTTCATGACTTTTCAATTTTACATGACTCTTCAGACTACAAGTGGGTCTCTTGGACTTCCATGTTTCATTACATTGATTTACAACAGTATGGCCCACAATAGTGATGTGGCTAAATTGACTCATGACATGACTTGACATGATAGTTCTTGTACGTTCATGCTGGTGGTGGTGTGCATGTTGAGCCATAGTTCTGTTGAGTGATGGATGTCCAATTAGTGTATAACAACTTCACCTCCACATGGAAAGGTGTGCAAAGTCCTCGATGGTCATTGGGTTCACTTGATGTTGCATGTTCATGTTTCTCCTTGCTTGTACCATGGCATGCTTGACATGTTCGTTCGTTCAGAAAAATATCTCCTCGCATGTTCATTCATTCATCTATCCACAAACACATCCTCGCATGTTTTTTCGTTCATCCATTCGCGAACACATCTTTGCATGTTCATCCATTCATGAAAATTTATTCCTGCTTGTTAGTCTGTTTGCTCGTCTGCGGACACATCTCCTTTCATTCAACATTTGTTCGTCCACTCGCGAAAACATCCTTTTGCATGTGTTCTCCTTGTTCATCTCATCTATCTTCATGTCATCTCTATTCATGTACCTATGTCTACAATCACTCATGAAGAGACGAAATCAAATCCATAAACCTACTAGTCTACAATTATGTATGGTCATTCGCTTTCAGATGTAGGTGACTATTGGGACTCAGAAATGTCATATTTTCATCCACCTTTTTCTTCACTATTCCTTACATTTCATCATCCCATTAACCTTTTATCGTATCATTTTCATAAATACATTTGGGTTTCACCTTCTTATTTTCCATTTTATTCATTTTTGTATTACAACTGAATTTATGATTAAATATTAGAAAATATACATATTTTTATATATATCTCAAGAATATGTGAGTTCTGTGATGTGTAGGAAATATGTGAAGAATTAATTCCAAGAGACTTCTCAAATATCTCCTCCACCATATTAAGGAGATAATTATTCAAGTCTATTCCTAAGGAGAAGATCATGGAGGATTTGGTCGGCATATCTTATCCAAGATATGTGAGAGATGTGTGGAGGATTCTAAGGGATCATATTTTGTAATAATGGGAAAGTAGTTGAAAGTGCTTGAGAGAATATTGGATATGTAAATATGAGATGGTTATCTTCTTCATGTATATAAGAGAGTTCTCTCTCTTCATTTGGAAGGATAGAGATTAGCTTTAAGAGATAGTTTTGTAATTAGGAGAAGGGGATTCTTAGCTTTGATTTATATTCTTTTATTGTTACACTTTCATAATTTGTTATTTGGTTCTTGTAATATAATTTAAGATATTTTTATTGTTATGAGCTCACATATGTTGTTTGTCATTCAAATTCTTCACATGTTGTATTGCTTTTCCCTTATGCAATTTCTTGCTTTTATAGTTAATGTTTCAATGCCTTCCTAGATTAATTTGATTTTAGTAATTTAGATTAGATTAGATTGGATTAGTTCCACTTCGATACTGCATATATAGTGCATCTGCCTCGTAAACCTATGAACCTCGGATTGACAAATTAAATAGTTGGGCAAGTACTACAACAAAATTAAACAATAATATTTTCACCCAACATTTTGGCGCCGTTGACGGGGAGGCACGATGGATTGAAGTTTAGTTTGATTTTTCATGCAAGTGTGTTTAGACATGTTCCTAACTCCGAGGTGTTTAGGTGGTAAGACGTGGGGAATAGCCTACACATCGCATTCGAGATACCGTCACGAGCTCGACCTCTTATGGATCAGGGCATGTAGGGTGTGTTTATATTTATGCAAGTGTGAATTTCAATTTCTGCAAGTGTGTTTGATTTTCGCAGTTGTGAAGAGTGTTTGATGAATTCATGGTTCATGGTTGTAGTTGAAGAATTTGATTACTCAATTAATGAGAAGTCCTTGTAAGAGGGTTTAATTTAGTATTGAATTCAAGATTATTTCTGTTGTCCTTTTGTTTTTAATTCAATTTTTAGTGTGCTGATTTGGAAGAGTTTTTGTGAACTAAAACCTTGTAAAAGGATTAAAAACTCAGAAAATTATTAGTACTTTGTTTAGAATCTCTTTCAACATGGTTTTATAATGAGTGTCAGCTTGGAACTACTCACTCAGATCCTTGCAAAATTTGGAATCTCCTCTTCCCTGGAAAAGGAGATCTTGACAAGAATTGAAAGTTCAACTACTCCCCAAGAAATAAATGAAGATTCAATATCTGAAGAACCCTGCGTATCTGATGGCGAACAATCATTCGAACAGGAATTCGAGGAAGAAGAACAACAGATTGGAGAAGAAGAAGAGGAGTTACAACATGATGTAAGTGAGAGAAACTGTGCCTATCAAAGCTTTATTGAACAATGGTTCCAGGTAAGTACTAGATTATATTCATCTTTTTATTTTAGTTGATTTGCAGTCACAACAACTAGACTCATTCACTCTCGAATATTTTCATCCATCATTTAAAAAAATTGCCACTGAATATATTGTTGTTATTGCTATGTGAATGGCTTCATTGGAAGTTTAATTACACGTAACTAATTTTTTTTTTAATTAGAATAGAGTAGGTAGGATTTCATTTTTAGTTTTTGCTTTCAGTTTCAGTTTTTCTTAGAATAAGTATGCTCTCCTCCGCGCTTAGTGTGATCGCGAGGATCAGAAAATAGGGATGATTTAGACTAATTTCAAGAATAAATAAATGTTTTGCAATATGCTTGATAAAAAACATCTTTCGATATGCAAATCATTGTGTCCATTTGTTAAAAATAATTAAGTCTAGAGGAAGTTTAGTTTCTTTCTATATTTTAGTTTTTCATTTAAAAAATAAAATAAAACATTCATGAAAACAAAACAACGCAAAATAATAAAACAACTAAAAGAAAAAAAAAAAAGTAAAGATAAAAAAAATAATAATAATAAAAAATAAAACAGTTAGCGCACTCATAAAAGAAAGAAAAAAAACAAAACATAAAACAATTCATATATCACGCAACATATAAAGGGCTGAGAGGAAAAACACACTGCAGGCCCAAGACGAGAAAAAAAACACATAGCATTGCAGGCCCGAAACTGCAGATTCACCAACGCCATTCCGACAACGACCTTCTGTTGGGTCCCTATAATACTAGTGATTACCCCATTACTATTGTAGTTATACCCCCTATTTATATTGTTGTGCCCCTATTACCCCCATATTGTTATTTCTGTGCCCCATAGAATCCCTCTATTGTTATTTTTGTGGCTTTATATTATTATTGTTAGGTCGGCTGGATTATATTGTGACTCCTTAGACTCCTATATATAGAAAGGAGGTTTTGTCATTTGTATCATCCAAGAATTGTTCATTTATGTAATGTAAATGAGGTTGCCCCCTCGAAGAGGCTGAATTCTAAGGCGTTGATCTATCTTTTCTATCTTTTCTTGAGCTGGTTTCATAACATTTGGTATCAGAGCTTTGGATTCTAGGGTTTCGCTGCTCCAAACAGGTCATCGTGGCATTTTCACTATAACTTTTTTTCTGTGACATTTCAGAAGTCGCAAAAAAAACCCATTTGAGAAGAAATCGCGCTGAATCTTGATTCCAAATTTCAGAGCTTTTTACGTGATATTTGCGGAGATATGATCTGAGGAATTTGGTCTTTTTGCAGACTCCTGAATTACATTCAAAACAGGTGACCTGGGGAAAATCATCATAACTTTCTCTCTGGGGATCGGATTGAAATTTCGTAAGAAGGTACAGAAAGAGAACGGACTTTAGTTTCTTGTATGTGTGTTTTAGATTCAAAGGTTGAAACGGGGACTCGTGGAACGTCGTACAAGTTAGCTCTACTGAACGAGTCTAAAAGCAAGTCACTGTGGGAGATTTCACATAACTCTTCCTTGGAGAATCCAATTTGGTTCAGACTTGTGGCATTGGAAAGAGGACATAGAAGGCTACTACAGGTAGCAATTTCAGAATTGGATGATTTGAAATTACAGAGATACATCAGATTCAATATTAGGCTTCTATAAAGTGAAAAAAGATGTGTAGTTTTTTTTTTAATTTTTGTGTAAGCTTGGTTTAACGGAATTCAAAGGGCATAGTAAAGCATTATTATCGGTAATTGATGCCCCGAGGAAATAAAATGCAAACACCTAGTAAGGAACCTGAAAGATCTAGCATGACTCATGAAGAAGAGGAAGAAATGCTACATGATATATCAAAATTACAAGAACAAGTGCAACAAATGTCACGCTCACAAAAGCTAACAGAAGCTAAGGTAAATGGCGTGGAATCTAAGATAAAGGGCATGGAAGCTAAGATGGAGGATTCGATGGCAAATTTGAAGATAGATTTGAAGACAGACATGGAAGAATTGAAGAAGTTGCTACAAGAAAGGGTCACTAATGGTGAAAAGGTAGTAAAGAAAAATCATGATGAGAACAAAAGAAATGTTAATCATGATTCCATAGACTCTATTGTTGGATCGAAGACTCACCATGTTCCAAAAATCGATATGAGGAAGTTTGATGGCAAGGATCCCGCCACATGGATATTACAGATGGAGAAATTCTTTGATCTCAATAATGTGCAAAACACACAAAAGGTACGTATGGCAACTTTATATTTGGAACCAAATCAGTTTGTATGGTATCAATGGCTTTGTTCTCGTAAACAATTTATCACTTGGGCAATTTTTACGGAAGAATTGATAGCACATTATGAGGATACAAAAAGCAACACTTTTTTTAGCCAATTGATAAGCCTCAAACAAAAGGGTTCAATAATGGAGCACATTGAGGAGTTCCAAAAATTGAACATAAGGGTAAAAGATATTCCAGAGGAGCATAGGATTGATGTGTTCATAGGGTTTTTAAAGGATAATATCCAACATGATATGCGCCTTTGGGAACCTGATTCATTAGAGAAGGCATTCAGGTTAGCAAGAAAAATGGAAAGCAAAATTATGGCAACTAGGAAGCATACCATTCACAACTATAAAGATGGAAATGTTGTTGCCCATAGTCTTCCACAACCTACAAGGTTGACACCACAACAATTGGAAGAAAAAAGAGCAAAAGGTCTTTGTTACAATTGCGATAGCAAATACACAAAAGGTCATAAGTGTGTTGAGAAGAAATTATTCTACATAGATTGTGAAGAGGAAGAAGAAAAGGAGCAAGAAAGGTCAAAAGCAGAGGATATATTCCAGGAACAAAACCTAGATGAAGAACAAATAAATCTGACCATATCTTGTAATGCATTGGCGGGAATTACCACTCCTCAAACCATCAAGATAGAAGGACAAATCAAGAAGAAAAAGGTAATAGTGTTGATTGATTCAGGAAGCACCCACAATTGTATTCATTGTAGGGTAGCAAAAGAATTGAATTGCTTCCTATATCCAACACCAGAGTGTCAAGTGATGATTGCAAATGGAGGAACAATAAATTTTTTTGGAAAGTGCCATAATATCAAGCTATCCATGGGAGAATATGTATTGACTAGCCCAATGCTTTCCATTCCAATGGGAGGTGCTGATGTTGTACTAGGAGTCCAATGGCTACAATCCTTGGGTACAATAGCTTTTAATTTTCAAGAACTTTTCATGAAATTTTCTGTGGAAGGAAAGGAAGTTGAATTAAGGGGTATTGCAGGGAAACCAGGAAAGATAATCAGCTCTAATGGCATGACAAAGCTTCTAAAAAAGGAGCAAAGAGGTGTAATTGCACAATTATGTTCGCTAGATGTTTCCACATTGGAATCGTCTATTTCTCTAGATCTCCAAAAAGTCTTGGACAATCATTCCAAGGTATTTGAGACTCCCAAAGGTCTCCCACCTATGCGTGATCATGATCATGCTATTCATCTGATTCCAGGAAGTGTTCCTCCAAACATTAGGCCGTACATATATCCATATGTCCAAAAAAGTGAAATTGAACGTATGGTTGCAGAAATGCTAGAGGCTGGTATAATTCAACCGAGTCAAAGTTCTTTCTCAGCTCCAGTAGTATTGGTGCACAAGAAGGATGGATCATGGTGCATGTGTCCAGATTATAGGGAGCTCAACAAGCTCACTATTAAAGATAAGTTCCCCATTCCTGTTATTGATGAATTACTGGATGAATTGCATGGATCAATTTACTTCACCAAGTTGGATCTTCATTCGGGATATCATCAAATTAGAATGAAGATTGAAGACATTTCGGAAACGGCATTTAGAACTCATGAGGGTCATTATGAATTTTTGGTCATGCCTTTTGGCCTTACCAATGCACCTTCAACATTTCAAGGTTTGATGAATTCAATTTTCAAACCATTCCTTAGAAAATTTGTGTTAGTATTTTTTGATGATATACTAATCTACAACAAGTCTTGGAAGGATCATGTTGAACATGTTGACAGGGTGTTACAACTATTGGAGGAGAAACAATTATATGCAAAAAGATCCAAATGTTTCTTTGGAGTCCAGGAGGTGGAATATTTGGGTCATATTGTATCTCATGAAGGAGTTAAGGTAGACCCTAGCAAAATTAAATCCATTAAGGAATGGAAAATCCCCACATCCATAAAGCATCTGCGAGGATTTCTTGGGTTGACAGGGTATTATCGCAAGTTTGTTAAGAATTATGGGAGAATAGCAGCACCTCTAACAACATTATTGAAGAAAGATTCATTTTCATGGACTTCAGAAGCAACAAAGGCCTTTGAACATCTTAAAGAGGCAATGTGCCAAGCACCGGTCTTAGCTACGCCGGACTTCACAAAAACCTTTATTGTGGAATGTGATGCTTCAGGAAATGGAATTGGTGCTGTTCTAATGCAAGATGAAAGACCCATTGCTTTTGAAAGTCGTCCAATCAAGGGAAAGTTTTTAAGAAAAGCCATTTATGAGAAGGAAATGTTGGCAATACTCCATGCACTTAAGAAATGGCGACCCTACCTAATGGGAAGACACTTCAAGGTAAAAATGGATCATGATAGCCTTAAATACTTTTTAGAAAAAAGATTATCCTCTGAAGAGCAACAAAAGTGGGTCACAAAGATGTTGGGTTATGACTTTGAAATCATCTACAAAAAAGGGAAGCAAAATGTGGTGGCAGATGCACTCTCAAGAAAGGATGAGGATGTGGAAGCATTGTTGTGTGCCATTTCTATTATCAAACTAGATTGGATAAACGAAGCAAGGGAGGAATAGAAGAATGACGAAGAAGTGTGGGCACTTATTCAAAAGCTACAACAAGATTCCAGTACTTCTGATACATTTAGCTGGCAAAATGATTCGTTATGGTACAAAGATCGCTTATACCTCTGTAAGAATTCCCAGCTAAAACAAAAGATTCTTATGGAATTGCACACTTCTCCCTTAGGAGGGCACTCAGGATTTTTAAAAACTTACCACAGGGTTAAGAAGGAATTTTTTTGGGATGGCCTTAAATCAGATATTCAAAAGTTTGTGGCGGAATGTTTGGTTTGCCAGCAAAATAAAGTTGAAACAATTAAGACACCAGGTCTATTACAACCTTTATCCATTCCAGGCCAACGTTGGGAGGAGGTTTCAATGGATTTTATCACAGGTTTACCCAAGTCTGAGGGAAAGAGTGTCATCATGGTGGTAGTTGACAGACTTACCAAGTATGCACACTTTTGTGCATTATCACATCCATTTAAAGCCAATACAGTTTCTACTGCATTTATGGAAACAGTTCAAAAGCTACATGGAAACCCAAAGATTATTGTAAGTGACAGAGATCCCATTTTCACTGGAAATTTTTGGACAGAATTATTTTCTTGTCTTGGTACTCAGTTAGCTCATAGCTCATCTTATCATCCTCAATCTGATGGGCAAACTGAGATAGTAAACAAATGTTTGGAAGGATATCTTCGTTGCTTTGTATCTGATAAACAGACACAATCGCTCAAATGGTTTCCTCTAGCTGAATGGTGGTATAACACTTCCTTCCATACAGCAACAAAAATGACCCCATTTATGGCACTTTATGGGTATCAACCACCATCCATCACATCATATTTAAGAGAAAATTCTAAGGTTCAGGCAGTGGAACATCACATCGAACATCAACAACAAGTCCTCCAACTCTTAAAGGATAACCTCGTGTTGGCACAAAATAGAATGAAACAACAGGCAGATCAACATCGCAGTGAAAGAAGTTTTGATGTAGGTGATTGGGTATTCCTACGGCTACAACCATATAAGCAAATGTCCCTAAAGCAAGCTAAGAATGATAATAAATTATCACCAAAGTATTATGGTCTGTAAAAGGTGTTGGAAAAGATTGGTACTATGGCATACAAATTGGAGCTTCCTGCAGCTTCTCGATTGCACCCAATTTTCCATGTTTCATGTTTAAAGAAGGTTATAGGTGACAAGCTCCCAATTCAAACAATATTGCCAGAACTTGACGAGGAAGGAAAAATTATATTGGAACCGAAAGCAATCACAGAAACAAGAACTCGACAGCTACGAAATCGATCAATTTCAGAGTATCTTATCAAGTGGAAGAACTTATCCGCTGAATATTCCACATGGGAGGATGAGAATTTTATGCAGAAGTATCCAGAACTGCTCAAGGGTTGAGGACAACACTTTTTTGAAGGAGAGGGGCATGTTGGGTCCCTATAATACTAGTGATTACCCCATTACTATTGTAGTTATACCCCCTATTTATATTGTTGTGCCCCTATTACCCCCATATTGTTATTTCTGTGCCCCATAGAATCCCTCTATTGTTATTTTTGTGGCTTTATATTATTATTGTTAGGTCGGCTGGATTATATTGTGACTCCTTAGACTCCTATATATAGAAAGGAGGTTTTGTCATTTGTATCATCCAAGAATTGTTCATTTATGTAATGTAAAGGAGGTTGCCCCCTCGAAGAGGCTGAATTCTAAGGCGTTGATCTATCTTTTCTATCTTTTCTTGAGTTGGTTTCATAACACCTTCGCACGCTGTTATTAATTGAAAAATGGACGCAGCAGTTTAGTCAGATTTCAGCAACTATTTGGCAAACTGCATATAATTGACAAGGTGGAACTATGAAGCTAGATGGGTCATCTCTATTACAAGTAACTTGGTTCCAAGTTTGATGCACGATCTTATCATGGGAACGATCTTGTTCAATGGGAAAGATGAAGCTCTGAACAAAGTGTTATCTTTGATGCATTGGTTTTTTTTTGTGAGCATAATCTGATTGCTCTTAATATAGCTTTGGCATAACTTGGTGGTTACCCTACACCCCTCTTCCTATTGAGAAAAGGATCCAATTTTGCAATATTTTTCGAGATTTTGGCAACATCCTCTATCCTTGGCCAGTGTATCATTAAAAAAATTCCCTTCGCCATCGCAACTCCCTCAGCAACACCCACAAAATCCTCCAAAACATAAATTAAAAATCTGGCTCTTTGTCCAAAAAATCAGGAAACGATAATACAAATTCCAATTTTTCAGGAACAAGTCATTATATGATAAGTAAAATCGGATTTTTCTATCACTAAATCAAGAGGAGGCTTTATTGTTAACACAGATTGCAAGGAATTAGTCACGTGTTGTACGAAGGGATTCAACATTTTTGCATCAAATATTGGGACTCAGGCTGCGTCGATCTTCAGCTTGATGATGAACCTATTTCCCTCAAAGGCTTGGTACACCATTTCCCCAAACTCAGGCGATGCATTTGAATAATGAAACACTATGCTTTCAATGTAAAAAGGCTTTCGCATCATTATATGGTGTTGAAGAAGGCCGATGAGGTCAATGCTCAGATTTTGTGCAGAAACATTCATCTGGCCTCCATGCGTTGAAATAAAATGGCTCTTTTAGATGTCGATGTCTGGTAAAGGTTTATGGTGGGTTTTGCATTTTCTGCAGTAAGTATGTTGAAGCCCAAATCTCCTCTTGATGCAACTAGGCTTAGCAGCATTATGGAGAGATTGGGGATCCGCCCTCCATATACGGATGCTCTGATATCCAATGCTTGTGATAAAGTCATCGAAGATGAGTGCAAGTCAAAGATAGATAAGGATACGGAAAAGCTGGAACAAAAGATCGTTCGCATGATGTTAAGTGGCAAAGGGGACGGATTGAAGCCCAATTCCTACAATTATGTCAAGGATGGGGAGCATCACATCTGTGTTGCCACTATGGAAGAGTGGACGGAATCGAGTGATTGAAAATGGCAATGACTATGGCCAAGGTTGTACTGGTGAGCATATGCCTTCTAGTGGCAATAACGACTACAATGGGCTGTAGTGTGAAAACAATACTTGATCTGTGAAAACCCACGGCAACTAGCTGAGGGCATATGCTTGCGTTGTGGATTTCAATATTGTCGGTGGTTCTTCTTACTCTCCTTCCATTCTGCCTACTCTTTGCCAAGCCACCCAGACAATCTGCATAGGATAGTTCCACAACTGGTCGTTTTCATCTCACAGCCCTTGGTCGTTTTTTTTTTTTTTTTTTTTAATTAGGGTTAGTTTTCTTATTATTTTCATTATTAGTTTTGTTTTTAATTAAAAAAAATTGACATAAATAATAAATTAAAAACTTTTGTTTTTTTAATTTGTTATTTATTAAAAAATGATATAGATATATATATATATATATATATATATATATATATATATATATATATATATATATATATATATATATATATATATATCTATATATATAAAAAAAAAAATAATAAAATAAAATTGCTCTCATTCATTTATAAACTAACTACTTGTTCCCTAACAAATACAAAACCTTTTCAAATGTTTTAAATCACTTTTCCTGCAAACCAATAAAAACATTTTGAAAAAGTATTTCACAATCAATGAGTACATTGCATGGGGACATGCAATATTTCTAGTTGGGGGGAAATAAAAGTATGTTAGAATTTATCATTTATTTTTGTGGGCAAGAGTTAGAATGCATATATTAACAAGTGAAATGAGATTCGTGTTATGTGTAGGTCAATGAGAAGCTTATGCAAAAATCTCAACATTACGATGCGACACCCTTTTCATCCACAATTAGAGTAACTTCGAAAAATAATTAAAAAAATGGACATTTCATAAATTCTTGAAAATGAGCTAATTTATTTTTACAGGAATGATCGATGGAGATGGTACACAAAGGTGACAATTTTTATGCAGGAATGGTGCTAAGTTTTTCAGAGTTGAAGAAAATCTAATGCAAAAGTGATTATTTGAAATCACAATGAAACATGTGTCATTGGACGCTTGAAGGAATTAATTCTTCACAACACATATCATGACATTTTCCACTAGACAAAAAACCTTTTGCGTCTTGATTACTCACCTTTTTCCTTCCAAACGCCTAGACCATCCTTGTGTTGAAGCCCATTTTCCACTACCTTATCTTTCACGACTTCATGCACGCCTATTTTTTTGAATCACATACATTCCTTTATCCTTTTCAGTTTATTGCCTTCTAGTTTGCCTTCTGAATAAAACGCATTCCCTTTCCATGATTACATTGCCCTGTTTTTTTCATCATGCTGATCCACACTGCTTGTCCATGAGTTATTTCCATTTATAGTCCTACCAAATCTTTTTGTACAAACTCGCATTGACTGATGTGGGATTCCTTAAGGCCCACCTTTCAACAAGTCTTGCCCCATCGACATCAGCACCTTATCTGGGAAATAGACTAGAGTTCCTTTTGGGTGCCTTGACACTTGCATGCCTCAATGGCAAGTTTTCTCCCTGACAATCATGCTAATACATCAATGTCCCATGATCGTCAGATCTTGCAAATGGCTCGACGTCAACACCTCTATTTGCATTTGCAAGATGTACCCGGGTACCTTGGCACTAATTGACATCAATGGTGAGTTTGCCTCACATTGGTTAAAGGCATGCATCAATGGCCGATAATACAATGATCTCTTTTCATGCTCGACATCAACACATTCTTTTGAATGAGTAGACTTGTACCATCGGTTTTGTAGCAGACGAAGACTATACACTTTTTCACGACTCCCTTAGCAGTTACAGCAGCATGAATTCTGATCTATGAGAGTACCACAGTTCCACTTTCAGCGTTTATCTTTTCCATGATTCAACATCAACAATTTAGATTCCTTCATTTCCAATGATCGAGTTACAACAACATCAGTCACATTTTCCTGATCCAGCAGCAACTACATTCCTATTGCATACTTCATGATTCTTGGGTAAGTAGAGGTATGTTGTTTTCTAATCTTTAATCATGCGATTCCTTATATGCTAACTTGAATATTTTGGAAAATTCCCTCACCATGCTACATTTCCTTTCATGAGCCATGTCAAGTTGCATGAGGACATGCAACCAATGGCAATTTTGTTGGGGGGGGGAGAACTATATTCACTACATATTCACTACCATGATTCCATTTCTTCACCACTATCACTCCATTTTTTTTCTCATTTACCATTCACCAACATTTATTTTCCAATGATACTTTGTTGCACTTTGCTTCATACGCAATATTGTCATGCTTCATTAATATTACAAAAGGGCTTCCTTATGCACATAATGATTTCCAGTGAGTGTTTACATTACTATTGAAGAAAAGAGAACGGAAACTGAAATGAATGTTGTTAACACAAGAACCAACATTCTTTGTATTCATGGTTGTCACAGAGGAACCAACCATAAGAAAACGTAAGTTGCTACTCATGTATTTCACATATCCTGGAAACATTCATTATTAGAAGACATCATCATGTAAAGCCAAAGTTCAAGATGCCAAATGTTCTTAAAGAGACCCATGCATTGTTGCATGAGGACATGCAACAAGTTCAGTTGGGGAGGATGTTGGGACTCATAAATGTCATATTTTCATCCACCTTTTTCTTCACTATTCCTTACATTTCATCATCCCATTAACCTTTTATCATATCACTTTCATAAATACATTTGGGTTTCACCTTCTTATTTTCCATTTTATTCATTTTTGTATTAAAAGAGAATTTATGATTAAATACTAGAAAATATACATATTTTTATATATATCTCAAGAATATGTGAGTTTTGTGATGTGTAGGAAATATGTGAAGAATTAATTCCAAGAGACTTCTCAAATATCTCATCCACCATATTAAGGAGATAATTATTCAAGTCTATTCCTAAGGAGAAGATCATGGAGGATTTGGTTGGCATATCTTATCCAAGATATGTGAGAGATGTGTGGAGGATTCAAGGGGATCATATTTTTTAATAATGGGAAAGTAGTTGAGAGTGCTTGAGAGAATATCATGTATATAAGAAAGTGCTCTCTCTTCATTTGCAAGGATAGAGATTAGCTTTAAGAGATAGTTTTGTAATTAGGAGAAGGGGATTCTTAGCTTTGATTTATATTCTTTTATTGTTACACTTTCATGATTTGTTATTTGGTTCTTATAATATAATTTAAGATATATTTATTGTTGTGAGCTCACATATGTTGTTTGTCATTCAAATTCTTCACGTGTTGTATTGCTTTTCCCTTATGCAATTTCTTGCTTTTATAGTTAATGTTTCAATGCCTTCCTAGATTAATTTGATTTCAGTAATTTAGATTAGATTAGATTGGATTAGTTCCACTTCGGTCCTACGTATATGGTGCATGTGCCTCGTAAGCCTACGAACCTCAGATTGACAAATTAAATAGTTGGGCAAGTACTACAACAAAATTAAACGATAATATTTTCACCGAATAGTGACTGGGAGAGAGGACAAGGCTGTGAAACTGCGTGAGGTAAGTCTCAAGCTAGGATGCGAGCTATGAGCATTGCTGGTGAAAATTATGCAGAGGTCACTGGGAGACTAAGAAGGACAATTTGGATGAACAGTGACTTCCTGCGGGATCTGGCTTCGCTAGAGGACATATTTGCACAATTTCTAGAGGGAAGTAGTGTGTGTAGTAGAGGGCCTTGGAAAAAAAAAAAATCGCAATTTCTAGAGGGAGCTAGCTGCAGGAGGCTTGGGAGAAAAATCATTCTTCAATTTCTTAAGGGAGCTGGTTGTGGGCTGCGGGATCGCTAGAGACAAAAATTGCACAATTAGTGGGAGGCTGACCTATTGAAAACCTCTGTTAATTTATGAGTTGGAAAGGATTTTTGGTAGCTTAGGGGCTAGCTCATGAAATCTATGTAGTTTTCTAGGTGAGCAGTCAACCGACTCTCTGGGTGGTTAGCTTGAAAAGCTATGCAATTTCTCGAGGGAGACAAGGACGGGCACTAGGTGTTTGTTTATTCTCTCTGTGAAATTTTCTCAGTTAGTAGAGCAAACAAGATCTACAATTTCTACACAATTTTTAGGGGAGTGAATCCCAGGGTGACTACTCGATCAAACTCTCCAGTTGACCAAGAGGAGGATTGGTTGATTTTCTTATGGGAAACACAAATTGAGATGGCTTGCTGAGGAAATTTTGCATTGTTTAGGATGACAATCAGTCTGGTTGATTTCAAGATTGTGCAGTGCAGGCTTCCTAGGAGACAACCTCAAGCTCTGTGTAATTCTTGGTAGCGATACATGTTCAACGAGGGCTGAAACTACGCAATGGAGCTCAGTGAAAATCCAGCTGTAGGAGGGTGATCTGGTCATTAGAATTTCAACAAAATGATTAAGTGTGTGAGTGACTGAACTTGTGCATACACAACCTTGCGAACACACACTCAACATGACTCAATGACAAAAAACCTAAAACCATCAAGACAACATATACTTAGTGTGACTAACCAACGATGCGAGTGACAAGCATGACACTTATGATAGATCATTGAACAAACGCGAGGATTCTTGTGCGACATTGCATACAACATCATGTGTGAGTGAGATAGAAGTTTACACAGTGAACACAAATCAAATGCAACCTTCAAGATAACCATCATGAGGTCATAAGCATGATATAGAAATCAACATGTGAAAGATAACAATTTGTCAAAAATGTGAAAAAGAAGCAAGACATGTAGAAGAAACACATAAGATGACTTTTCATGTTTGCACACATGCATGTTATTGAGGAGAGGGCGATATGACAATGACAAGAAGTCGTGCAAACTCAACTAAGAAGTGTACCTCGAAATATGTTCTGTACTTACCATACGTACCATCAAGATGATCATGCATCTGAAAAAGTTTGCATGCGGTCTTAATCTTTTCCATTACTCATTTCCTTGGTCCTTTTCCTCAACTCCTTCGAAGCGATTTCAGCATGTCACATTTTTGTGTAGTCATTGAGAGGTAGATCTCCACAATTTTAGTGGACAATGACTACCTCCGAAATGAGGCCCTGGGAGGCCTGTCTGCACAATTTTTGCATGGAATATCGATAAGACAACTTGGAAAACACCGCAAAGTGTTGAGGTTCAAAGCACTGATGTGGGACAAGGGTCCAAGAGGACACCTCTATGCAATTTCAGAGTGCAGTGTAGCTAGACTTATTTGTGCATTTCTTGAGAGAAGTGCTAGTTGGGGCCTCTACATGCTGTAGGGTTTCAATAGGAAAAGGAGGTTGGTGTCTCTGCACACTATGTGGTTTCAACAGACAAGGAAGGAAGCTTGATGGTTGTACAAACAAAGTGCATAGTTCTGGGAAGTTGGATGAGGTTAGGTTTCTTGGGAAAATGCCTAAGTGTGATATCAGTGAAACATATGCAAAAATTTATAGGACTCAACTGTGATCACACATAAACACTTAGTGACAAAACGTAGACCATCCAGAACATATAAGACATACTTTTCTTCATGCAAAAACCTTCGTGACATGAGTGCGTGAGGTGAGTGTGAAACATGTCTATGTGATGACAACCACTCATATGCACACAATTCCCTTGAAGCAATACAACATCCCCTTTGCATGAAAAACAACAACCCCTATGCCCAAATATGACACATGCTGCATGAAGATGAGAATGCAAACAACTGTTAAGATCAAGGATGGGAGCTTGAAGGACTTGTCACCAATCAAGGAGGTAGGCTCTGAAATTTTCATGCGAGCCAAATTTTTGGAGGGCGGATGTAGTTGCTACAATACGTCAGTAGGAAGTGATCCGTCGAAGTAGGGCCATAATTTTTCCCACATCATTGACATAAAACATAGGATTTTACAAATTTGGCAAGAATGATTAAGAATTGATGCAGAAAATTTCAAACAGGGTATAATTGTTTTGAAATTGCAGGTGGGACTTCTCTTGAACATATCAACAACACAACTCCAGAATTTGGCAGCATTTGACTCAAAATAGGATCATAGGTGATGGTGACAATAGAGTATAATTAAATGAGAGTAAAATGGATTTACAAAACCCAGTTAGCCAAGTGATAAAGTGAGGATGTCCAAACCTAACAAGAGATAAAGATAAATGTTATGTTCAAGAGTGACATACTGCCTTTCACACAAAATACAGGCTATATGCTTCTTTCCATTTCTCCCCACTATTTCCAGCGATTACCTCTTTATTTTTAATCTCAATATTGAAGAGGATACCATATGCTTGTCCTTTAAGTTCATCCTTCGGATGAATCCATCCTAGTATTTATAACGAGCCATGGGAAGGAGTAGCTCGTTCTCATCATGGTGAAAAATCCTTTGTCATTTTAATTTTACGAGTTTGATGGAGGTGTAACTTGACATCTTTTTCATATTTAGAGAGTTTGAAAAAGAGGAAAAAAGAAAATTCCAGGTGTCGCTTTTCGTACATAGTATTTTAAGTCTAAAAAGGTAGAAAACAATACTAAAGAGAACTTGTTAGCCATGTTTGACCAAGGTATTCATTTTTCGTAGCTAGTTTATCTCAGTCCGGAAAAGGGTTAAACTTATACTGAGTAGACTTCTTTTCATTTACTTTAATGAGTTCGAAAAGAGAAGTTCTTGACAATCTTTTCAAATTTTTGGAGTCTGAAAAGAGTTGAACAAGGAATCCTCCTCGAGGAACGAGTGGTATAAAATAGTAGCAACTAGTTCCAGCCATGATGGAATTTCTCAAAGCACAAAGAGGTCAAGAGGCTTGCTAGTAATTCCACTCATTGCAGATGTTCCCCAAGCAAGGGAAAAACAATGAAGTGAAAGTGTATGATCAACCAAAGAGATGGTGGCGATGGAATGAAAAAACAAAGGATCATCTAGCAAAAATAGGTTGATAAAAATGATAATCATGAGAGACAATGTGGGAAGGGTTTCATTTTTACAGAAGCTTGAAAAATGGTAAACTATGCTTGAGGATACTTGAAGATGATTTCATTTTTCACAATCTTGAAACATGAGAAAAAACTATGCTTGGATTTGGTTTCATTTTTACACAAGCTTGAAATAGGGACAAAATATGATTGACATTAGTTGAAGATGGTTTCATTTTTTTCAAAAAGTTGAAACATAAGAAAAAAAATATGATTGGATTTGGTTTTATTTTTACACAAGCTTGAAACAGAGATAAACTATTCTTGAGATTAGTTTCATTTTTACACAAGCTTGAAACAAAGAAAAAATATGCTTGATATTGGTTTCATTTTTACACAAGCTTGAAACAAAGAAAAACTATGCTTTAGATAAGTTTGCATGCACCAGTATAATGACTCAATTCAAGGTACATGCCCAGGAAGGAAACCAATCATTAGTCAAGCATTAGTGGATGGTGGGCAATTCATTTATAGGGAAGGAGAGGGAATTGAGGATCCATGAAAAAAGGGACGAGTTCCACATCTCAAGGGAGAGATCCATGGAAATAGTATCTAGGGCTAGGAATGGGAGATCTCATTCCAATCTTCATGTACCCAGAACCACATCATCATTCTCGAGATTTCTAGTATGGTAAGGTTCTCCTCCATTTTGGGAAAATCTACTTGAAAACGACCAGTGCAAATTTTTCTCGTAAAAGTAGTGTTGGCAGTGCTAGTCATGTGTTATGCCAGAGGTTACCAACACGAATTTTCCTGATAAAAGTAGCACTGGTATTGCAAAACAAGGTTTTTGACAGACTCTTCAAAATTCTTTCAAGGCAAGTTTTCTTCATTTTCTTCAAGGATGTTCTCAACATGATTCATGGTGAATACATTGTTTGTGACAAATTTCATCACTTGCACCACTTGTGACATTGACGACACAAAGTGCGACACTTCATGATACAAGACTGGGAGTGTAACAAAATACCGTATAACAAACCCCCAAGTGCTGGTTTAGTGCTGGGTACTAGCAAAACCTCTTTGATTGCCAACTTTCAAGATTTAACAAGTAAGATGAAATGGCTTTCTACCCCCTAAATTGTTACAACAACTGCTTCTCAATCAAATGTTACCTATGTTTGTTCTTCTTAATTTTTTTCCTTGATTCCCCATGTTGTATCTTTGTAGATAATACTTGGCTAAAGAACTAAGCCAAAGAATCAATGTGAGGAATTGAAAGAGAAATTGAGAGGAATATAGAAGGCTAAACATTATCCCTGAACATTTAATCTTCTAATAATAGCAGAGACATATAGATGAACCTCTACAATCAACACATATATATCCAAATACAACACAGAAGCAACAATCTAAAGATTTAAGGGTAGTAAATTAAACAAATTGTTCAATATTTAACTCAGTTGTGAACATAACTTGGCAGAGGGACATCATGGAGATTGATACTCAATCTATCACTTCCTAATGTCCTATACTATTCTCAAATATGCACAGAAACAAAATATGAAAGTACAAGAAGAACTCACAAGTACACAATTATTGTCATGAACGAAAACCAAAATCCTTTGATTATGTCCAAGTTGAAAGTATTACAAAAACTTTCTCCAAGTATCAACCCTTTCTACTTAAAAAATAAGGTATATATAGAGTGCTTTACAAAATATCAAATCTCTTAAAATATTTACATTCAAATTATTCTTTATCCAAAGATTTGGATAATGCATAAACAAATTTTAACCAATGTTGCATACATTGACATCAGGATAAGATTGACAAGGGTATGGAAAACCAAAAAATTGTAAAAATTGGCAAACATACAAAAATCAAGATACCACTAAAATATTGGTAAGAATAGGAAAAAATTGGTTAGGCCAAAAAATCATGATTTCGAGATAAAATGGGGATGTTATCAAGATTTTTGTAACACTACTTTTAACAAAAAATAGAAAATTGCTCCAAAACTGTCTGCAATTGCCTTGATTTCTGAATTTAGGTTCAATGTATTTGAATTTGCTATGTTCTTGTTGCTCGAAATGCTTAATAGTTGTTATATGTTGTTAATATCCTACATTGATAAGCTGAATTTATTTTAAAAATTAGACCAACTACTCCCATTCTTCATCTGTTGGGTAACTAAGATCCATCATTTGTCCATACGATTCATCAACATCAGTATAATTCTCAAAATAAGGTTTTACTATGAACAAGTGTTTGATTTCGTAGCAAACAAAAAGGTCATTAGCTAACATTTGAAATTGAATTTTACCATTAATACCTCCCTTGATTCCAACAAACTTTGTCCTATCCCTTGCCTCTCTATTCAAGAATATTTCATATTGGTCTTATGTTACCATTTGGCCATCTGAATTTTTAAAAGATGGAAGACCTCTCTCTTGTAGAATATAAAAATTTAACATTTATTTATTTGCACTTAAATATTTTCACACATTTCCTTTGTCTTCAACATCATAGTTTTCTTCATGAGAGATTTTATAGTTTGAATAACTGATTCTATTCTATCTACAATTCCTAGTTCTTCATGTGCTTCTATGGACCTTGTGTTTAGATCCTTTATTATATAATTTCCTTGTCCAGGTTTATTTCCCAATTGCATTTTGATGTCATATATCTTCTTTGGCTCTTCAAATAACCTCCTCATGTTCTACAATAACCTCCATAGATTTCCAAATAGACACATATGAAATAATTTCTATCCAAATTTGTTCTTTGGCCTATGATAAACATTGAATACTATTAGGATTGCTAAAATTTTGTTCTAATTGCTTTTGTAAATTTGCGGTTTTTCTTTATTTCCTCGACTAGGGCATAGTGTGAATCATTTTTGTTCATATCAACTATGTCAAATTTTTCTTTCAATCTTCCAATCTTGATATCCTTTAGTTTAAGAAAAGGTAATTCCTTTGATAGACTTTCTATAATAATATCTTTTGTGGAACCTGTTTATGTTACTAGAATTGCTACATTGTCGGTTTGGGCATTCTCTTTTAACGAGTCTTCCAACCTTTCTTCAATTTGAATCTACAACTTTTGTTCAATTAG
The DNA here is from genome assembly GCA_031772625.1 of Pinus tabuliformis. Lineage (NCBI taxonomy): Eukaryota > Viridiplantae > Streptophyta > Pinopsida > Pinales > Pinaceae > Pinus > Pinus tabuliformis. Next base: position 637,806,486 of record CM062820.1, on the reverse strand, counting down.
ATAGGATAATAGAGTTTAATTCTCCTTCTCTAATTCCCCAATTTCTTGTGTTTGGGTATGCTCTGTTGTGGGCATCTTCAATTGTCTTCTAGGTTCTTGAATATCTTCATTTTTAGTCTTAACAATCTCTTGAGATGCATCCACATTTTTGGGATCCAAGCCTAATTTAATTACGATGTCTTCCAGTGATTTGATCCTAACATCCATTGTGAGAGAATAACTCTTTTCTATTTTAAGTTCAACAATAGTATTATCGAATGATTCTGCAATTTTGATACATTTGAAGTAGAACTAGTGAGAGAGGAATAGATCATCTCACCAGTTTCTCTATGCAGATCAATATCATCAATAGGATGGATCTATTTAGTATTGAAAGATAAAACAAAAATCTTATAATATCCAATAACTCTATGAGTAGAAAATTTAGGTTCAAGAAATGCTAACTTAAATTACCTTTTTGAGTATCAAGAGCTAAAAGAAACTTGTTTTTAGTGGAAGAATATTTCTTGTAGAACTTGGTATAAGTTACTTCCTTCAAATCCTTAATATTTTTCTTCATTTCCAAAAACTCAGAAAATGTGTTTTGGTTAGAAGAAAGAGGAGAAGAAAATTACATCCCTAGATCCAATTCTTGCATTCTAAAAACATGATCACCTGAAACAACAATAGTAGCTAGTGAAGAAATGTTGGGTGAGACATTTTCTGATTCCACTCCCTCCATATCATTTGTCTTCTTTCTCTTGTATATTATGAACTATTCCACTTCTGACTATGATAAGATTTGATCTGTCCTCTTAATTTTCTTTTCTTTCATTGGAGGTGCAACCATGGTTTTTTGTCCTACTGGCTACTCCACAATTTGTTCTTTTGTCACTTCCTGAAATTGTTTTTCCTCTTATGTGTCCTTATTATAAAAACTCTCTATCTTAGGCTTGGACAAATAAAAATAAGGTGGGGATTTCTGTTGAACTCTGATTGTTGAAATTCACCCAATGGGGTCATATGGCTAAGTAACCCTGAATTTAAACTTCATTTGTGCCAATAATTTTTCCAGCTCTTTGCCTACTGACCTTTGATTCACTTTAAATGGCCCTACTTATGCCTCCAGTTTAAACAAGGTGTGTTTTCTTCTAGGTAAAAAATGCACTTGATTTACATTAAGGCTTTTTCTGATGAATTTAAGTGTAGAAATATGCATAGGCAAAAAAAATCGCAACTGATAGGGTGGGAGTTTATAACCATACAATCTAATTTCTGTAAAATGTTGGTACAAATACCAATAAACAAGCATTGTTTGTTCACTAAGATGCATAATCCTTTTGATTTCAGGTGAAATTCTTGGAGGACTATCCCTAATCAATAGACTATAGCATAGGTGAAGAAGTTTGTTCACAAAATCAGTGAAGGAAAATTCCTCAGAAATTCTTCTGAACAAGCACATCCAATGAATCACAGACCATTGATTCCCTTGAAGATATTTATTTTTCAACTCCAAAATTAAGAAGCTAGTCATGAATGGCCTCAGATAAAAGCTGACTAAAATTGAATAATATTTGTGGTTTCGTATTTGGAAAAGAAGTTGATAAGCTAGAACTACTTCATTGACTTTATTATCACTCTGATACATTAGAATACAACATAAAATTGATATGATTTTTCTTTAAAATTTTGGAAACATTGATGAAGGGTAAGGCATACGGTGAGTGGGAATACCAGTCCCGTTGGGCATGAATAATTAAAAAATAGTTGCTCCTTTTTCAAAAGTTAACTTCTGATATATTTTGAAGAGAATGGGAGAAAAGAGTTGGGAAAATATATGCATAGGGCTTTTGAAATGGACTCAAAAGTTATAAAAAAATAGGATTTCACTGTTTTGAGAAATTATGGTTTTATCAGTAGGATAGTGATGAGCACCAGTACTACAGCAAGAACTCCTGGGGCTACCAACTTTACTTTATCAACTTGGGGTTCGTACAAACTTGGAGGTGATAGTGTTGTATACACAAATAGATGCAATGGATCCACTCTTTTTCACTACAGAGCTAGCGATAAATCACTAGGATTTCTCAAACCAACCTTCTATTGATTTAGAAGAAGTTCGATTACCAATGGAGAAAGAGGAATTTCACCCCAATTGAGAGAATTGAAATGTTATCTACTGTACTAATGACAGACTTAGATAAATGTTTAAGACACACCACTCATATAGCTATCTGTTAAGATATTTTTCTTAAGAAGAGTTATAAGATAACAAATGTGGAACCCTAACTATCCTAAGCATGCAATCTAATCTAATCAAACACTTTACTACTGTGCATATGAATGAACACAACAACCTTTCCTTTTTGTCCTTTTTGTGAAAACATGAATGCTGATTCTTGTTGATTGTATGATAGGTGGAGTAGGTGTGGAGAGAGCTGGTTGTTATCGGTCAGATGGCTTGAGAGGCAAGGGAGGTCTTCTCCTATCTTTCTTGATGCATTCTCCACAAATCGGCCTCAAACCATGCCACCACAAGTCATCCTATAGGATGCCTACAAGATGTCCTAATGCACCTACAGGATCCCCTGTTTTCTTATAAGATCAGACCGAAAGAAAAAGGAGTGATTTAGATAGTGGTATAAGGCTTAGGGAAGGTGTGTGATGGAAGGAATAAGGCAGGTAAGTGGCTAGGATTTGCTCAGAACTTAAAGCAAAGTTTGTACGACGGTTAGGTTTGCTCAACAAGCATGGCAAGTTGGTGTTATGAAATGATAACTCAGTTTATGGACTTAGTGGCTTTTTGCGATTATGGATGGATGAGGTTAGGATGTGGCTATTGACATGAGATTCTTCCTGCACTCTTGAAACTCTTGAAATACACACATCACTGGCCTTTTCCCATAAATCATGTCAAAACAAGAAATATCTCCATCAACATAAGAAAACAAAATTTCATCATTCATTTGCCTAGTTCCTGCATGGAAATATTTGCAGCCTATTATGAAACACCATGAAATCTAATACCAAGCTAGATATATCAAAAATAACAACTTCAACCTATCCTTGAAAACTAAAAGATGATAGCCTATTTAGCAGAAAACCCTAAATTTCGTAAGAAATCAGAATTCTATCTTTTTGGGGTTGAATGGGAGCTTTTCCTTCAAACCATGGTCCCTGAAGGGAGGAGTGAGGCAAGCACCACATGTTATCAAACTTTTTGGTATTCCTTTACCTCTCTAAAGCCACTGCTAAAGCTATGCACAAATGGAAGCAAACTAATCAAATTCATTAATACTTGCAAGGAAATAATGCCAAAATTAATTCAACAAGTAATCTATGAAATAACATAAGCATAAGTATAGTAAGAGGAACCTTTTCTACTAGGGTTGGTCCCTAACCCAATAGCTTCAACCCTCTGAGTCAACTCATTGATGGATCAAGGAAATTCTCATTTTCATTGACATATAAAAAAATACATAACAATGTTTTTTCACAATCCTTCAACTCGAAAGTGCTTAGTTATATTGCATTGAAAATATGAATCCTAATGAGGCTCTAGGCCTACTTATTTATACACCTGAAGTTTCCAACAACTTCCTTAAATCTTGGGAGTCTTGGCTCCTAATCTCAAGATGAACTAGTTATTTAACTATCACTAGCTCGGCTACCAATGATCTTCATGACTTGGTTTCCTACAACTCTGAGCTAGTGTGATTTGATTGGAGGATATTCAAATGAATGAGGATTTAATGAGGAAGATTCATCTCCTATAATCTCTCCTTCTTGTCTCATTCGAGTTCCTACACCTTAATTAGCCATAATTGCCATAATTTTCTCCCAAAAACCTACAATCAATGCACATTGGATCACTAGACATAACATCTTACTTTTACTCATCTCATTAAGAAGAATATAATTAAAACATGTAAGTAATTATGAGAAGATTTGAATTTAGTAAGCTTGGAGGTGTATTAAGGTCCATATATTTACCCAATGATGAGCTTGATCAGTAAGTACATGTTTACACACCATACTACAATTACAAAGAAGGATGAGTTTGGGGAATATAAACTAGGGTAGAAAGGACTCCCACAAATAAAAATCATCACTATTATCTTGAAACCTTTCGGAAACCCAATTCTACAATTCATATAGGTCAAAATCTGAGTTCGTATCTTCTATTATGCTTTCCCTATCAACTAAGGGAAACTAATCAGTTTTCTGGAGGGTTTCAAACTGATCTTGAGACTCTTTTCCTTTAATTGGACTCATTTTGAACAATCAACTTGTAGAAAGCAGAATAATTACCTATAAAATGTACCGCGGGTTGTATTTTTGAGTTGCCACTAAGGGATTTCGGTAATTCTAGAATTTGATTCTTTATGTCTAGCGACTAAAGGAAAGGTGATATGGGATAGAAAAAGGTGGGAATGATTAAATTATTAACCAGAGTGAGAACACAATGGAATAAATGTTTGGGTAAGGGGCATATTTAGAATTAAATGACAAACAATATTCAGAATTAAATGGCAAACGATTGATAAAATAGTGGAGGGGGATATTTATTATCGAAAACTGGGAATGATTTTTTACGCGGGGAGGTGGGGAGCATAGGCATTAAGTGGTAATGAGTGGGGGGGCACGCAATTTATATGTCGCTACCATATTCTAAAAGTTATTTTGGAAAAATAACTTTTTGTGTTGTCCCCCCGCCCTTCATTTAACGTTGAGCAAGCTTGGGGTCCCCCCTTCCCCCTTCATTAAACGTTGAGCAAGCTTGGGGTCTATGTAATAGAACAAGAGCCTTTGATCACTAAAGTGTCAATCCTGACAAAAGAAAATGCACGGTAGTTACCGTGCAAAATTTTGACAGTTTATTTTTTTAAATAAAAGAGAATCATATATTGTGTCATTACATATTTTTTTGCAAACTATTACAAAGTGCAATAAAAAATTATTTTTTGAGATTTTAATCAAAATTTTGGAATTTTAATCAAAATTTTGAAATTTTCAATCTAACAACAAAATGTTACAACACACCAAGTGCTGGTGTAGTGTTGGGTGGCATAAACACCTCTTCGGCTACCCACTTTCAAGCTTTGATAAGAAATATGAAATGACTTTCTACCCCCTCAATTGTTACAACATCCACTGTGATGGTCATTATTTCAGTAGTTTCAATAGTAGTAGCTGTTATAGCATTAGCGTTTACAAGAGTTTCAACATTTTCAATAGTAATGGGTCTTGCAACATCAATTGCTACAACATTTTCAACATATTTAACATTGACATGTTGTTATGGCATTTGTTGTTACAACATCTAATTTGCAATCCATCGTTAACTATGTTTTTGATTCACAAATTGTTTTCTTGATTCCCTAAGTGCTAGTGTAATTTTTGGTGGTAGGAACACCTCTTTGGCTTCCCACTTTCAATCTCTCACAAGCAATATGAAATGGCTTGTTGTTACAACATCTACTTCTCAATCCATTGTTACCTATGTTTGTGGTTCTCAATTTGTTTTCTTGATCCCCCAAGTGTTGGTGTAGTGTTGCATGGCAGAAATACCTCTTCGACTACCCACTTCCAATCTTTGATAGGAAAGCTATGTGTTTCAGGCCATATTGTTTCGTATTTCTAGTATTCTGGTTTTATCACAGGTCAATTGCATGACAAGTAGTATTAGATCACTTTCCCGGGCTAGTTGTACCTCCAATTTTCACATAATGTTTTTTAGGCTACAAATGTGTTCTGATGTCTTTAAACCACATGATTTGTCATTGAGCAAATAAACATGTAGATTTTGGGAGGCATGCATGAAATAACTACAAGAGTACATCACACTTGTTGGACTCCCTTATAGTCCTTGTGGGCACCCCTTCGAATAGTAGCTCATAAGACAAAATCACGTATGGACTTCACTTCCACGTACCCTTGGGTGTATCAAAAGGCCCCCTAGGGTGACTTGAAACCTAAAATTATATAAGTCGATGACTGTCTTATTGCTACATTACACTAAGAATAGCACTTAGGGAGGTTACTTGCATGTACAATAGGGTAGTCAGGTAGTATGGCTCAGGGTATGATCAATCCTCCTTAGATAGCACCCTGAAATATTAGGTCGAATACTATTGTTTGACCTCTATGTATATTGCGAGTTTTAGCACCTGTCACTCCTTTGAAACCATAATACCCTCATCTATTTTAAGATCACCCCATACCTTTTCATCCAGATCAGATCTAGCAGTTGGGTTTTGGCCACCACTATCTAGATTTGATCCAATAGTTGGGATTCTGCCACTACCTTCCAGATCAAATTTAAGACTTGAGGTTTTCACAACAAAAATCAAACTCTCTGTGTAGTGAGATTTTTGGCTGCCATAGTCCAGATCAGATTTTCACAGCACATTATGTCGTACTGAGATATTGGGTTTTCTATTACTATAGTACATGCCTGATTTTTGTAGGATATTTGGCAGTATCAAGAATTTTGGAATTCAGCCACTACAATATTGATTAGCTAGGAGTAAAACTCCTTTCAAGTAAAAGGAAAAGAAAAAAAAAATTGGGCCATCCTTGGATGCTTACCAGAGACCTATCCCATAAGATTCAAGATGATGAGTTGATCACAGTGGTACCATTCACTTGTAATCCACCAATTTTCAAGTCGTCCCAAACTTTTCCTGACGCAGATTCAAGTGACCCACATACTAGACTCTTGAGCTTTCCCTCTTTCCAACCATATTTCTCTTAAGTAAGCTCAAAATTTAATGAGGGCTACTGTATGCACGGTACTACGTCTCAATTTATGGTTGCAGAGAATTTATTAAAGAGAGTCAAACCTCCCAAACAAAGACTCAATGAATTCCTCACATCCATCAACAATATCACAAAAAGAGTGACCTCCCTATAGGTGTCTTGTGAACCCATAAGGGAATAACATATTGTTGATTCACATAGAAGTAGAATCCAATCGTCACTTTCATTTCCATAGAGGTCAATGATATTTGAGACACCAGACACCTAAGCTAGACATGTACAAATTTGATGGCACTAACCTGGTGGTATGGGTGGCATAAATGGAATAATATTTATGCCTTAACAATATATGGGAAGAGGAAACTAAACTACATGTGTGAGCTCTTTACTTGGACCAAGAATGATGGAATTCGTGGTAATGGCATTAGAAATGCTATCCATGGATGCCAACTTGGAACATGTTCTACAAAGCCATTTGTGACTGCTTTGATTGGGAATCTCACTTTATGGGTCTTCTCACTAAGCTTAGGCAATCAGGTACAATACGAGACTACATTGCAACATCTAAATAATTAGCCACCCGGATTAAAGGACTAGGAGATGCCTTTTACTTGAAATGTAGTCAATGGCTTAAAGGAATATAACCAAGCCCATGCTAAAATGCATCACCCAACTACTTGGTTGGAAACATGCAACAAGGCCTTACAGATAGAATTTGCTTTAAATTCCCAATACAATCATCCAAAATTTGCTACATGGGCACGTTCCACCCCAACTACGGGGCCCAATGAAACATTTAAAGTTCAAAAAGTGTCACTGATAGAAATTGATGAAAGAAGGAAACAATGACTCTACTGCTATTGTGATGAAAAATACCCCCAAGACATAAATGCAAGGAACCAAAATTCTTTCAACTTGACGTTACTGAAAACCACTCTGTTGATGAAGCTTCGTCCACTGAAGTGACTAAGGAGGAAGAGAGTTAACCCTTATAAAAACTAGACATTGGTGCTACATCTATGCCAGATGAGCCATTTATCTCACTCCATGCCCTGGTAAACATTTCCTCTCCCCGCACTCTCAAAATGTGAGGTTTTATTAAACATTGTCTAGTAGTGGTGTTGATTTATAATGGAAATACACATAAATTTATCCATAAGAGAGTAGTAGAATAAGTTCATTATTTTGTTAGAGCGATATCTAATTTCCAACTCCTTATCATTGATTGGGGGGCCATGAAAGGACACTGTGAAAATATTAAGCTTCAAATGGGGGATTATCACCTCAAATCCCACATGTTTTCCATTGAAATGGGTGTTTGTGAAACTGTCCTTAGCATTGAATGGCTTCACACATTGGGCCCTATCACAATGGATTTCCTGGAGTTATATATGAGATTTAAGTAGATCGACCACACTCATACATTGTGAAGACTCCATCCTGCTATCATCAAATCACATTGAATGGAGAAGCTTTTAAAACAGGGTCATCATGGGATCATAGAATAATTAAATCCAATTCATCCTAATATGCAATAGGTATTATATTTCCACCAGTGGGTCTTCAACAAGCCACAGGAGCTCCCACCCTCTAGGGGTGAACATGATCATAGCATGCCTGTCCTCTCGGGTACCCAATAGCCAAATGCTTTCCCCTATCGATATGATTTTGCCAAAAATAATTAACGTGAAAAAAGTCATCAAGGAAATCCTCGAAGTTGGTGTCATTAGACCCAACACAAACCCTTATGCATCTTTGATGGTGATGGTTCTAAAGAAATATGGTGAATGGCTCATGTGTCTATAATTTAGGGCCTTTAACAAGCTCACAATCAAGGATAAATTTTCTATCCTAGTAGTTGATGATCTACATGATGAATTACATGGTGCCAAATTTTTAACCAAAATGGACCTATGCTTAGGCTATCACCAAATACAAATGAAGGAAGTGGACTACCCAGAACAATCTTCCTCTCATGAAGGCCATTATGAATTCTTGGTCATGACATTTGGTCTCTATAAAGCCCCATCCACTTTTCATATCCTCATGAACCACCTTCTGAAACTGTATCTTAGAAAATCCATCCTGGTATTTTTTGATGACATTCTTATCTACAACATAACATGGGAAACTCACCTTCAACATGTTGACCAAGTATTTCAACTACTCCAAGATCATAAACTATTTTTTGAAATGATCCTAGTGTTCCTTTGGCATGGAAGAAGTAGAATATTTGGGACACATTCTGGGTCTTGAAGGAGTAAGGGTTGATCTGAAAATGATTAAGGAAATGTAAGATTGGCCCTAACCAAAAAACTTAAAGAGTTTGAGGGGATTCTTGGGTCTCACAAGCTACTATTACAATTTTTTCCACAATTATGGATGTATTTCTAGGCCCCATACTAATATTCTCAAGAAAAATTCATTTCCTTGGATTGACCCATCTCAACAGGCCTTTTTGTCTCTCAAATAGGCCATGTGCTCCACTCTAGTATTGGCCCTACTAGACTTTACAAAACCTTTTTGATTGAATGTGATGCTTTAGGTACATGAATTGGTGTAGTATTAATGCAGGAAGATAGACCATAGGACTTCACAAGTCAGCAACTCAGTTGAAAGCATCTGGTTTACTCTACATATGAGAAAGAAATGATAGCCATCTTCCATGCAGTAGACACGTGGTGAGCATACTTATTGGGGCATCGTTTCTAAATCCACACTGATCATAATAGCCTAAAATATTTCCTTGAGCAACATCTATCATTGCCACAACAAAATGAATGGCTCTCAAAATTTTTGGGATATGATTATGAGATAAGTTACAAGAAGGGAAGTGACAATGTAGTGGTCGATGCCTTATCACGCCAATTTGTGGATGGGGGAACCCTTTTATCTCTATCTCTACCTATCCCTGATTGAATTGAGGAGGCCTATCATGAATGGTTCTCCCACCCTTGTGTATCCCATCTCATTAATAGGTTAAGACTAGATCATAATTTCTCAGTGGACTACTTGTGAAAGGATGAGGTTCTCCTCTGCAAGGATCAGGTAGTGCTATCCCTGAATTTTTCTCTCAAAACCTGCATCTTGGGAGAGCTACACTCCTCTCCAGTCATAGGACATTCAAGATTTTAGAATACTTACACATGAGCATGATGGTCTTTCTTTTGGACCAGCATGAAGAACGACATTCTTACTTTGTAGCTGAATGTGATGTATTACAACATAACAATGGGGAAATGACAAAGCTACTTGGAATGTTACAACCTTTTACACTATTTTCTTCCATCAAGACATATGTTTCCATGGATTTGATTAAAATTTTCCCAATTAAGGAAACAAATCAGTCATTATGGTGGTTGTTGAAAAACTTTCCAAATATGCTGATTTTTGCATGCTAGCACACCCATTTACACCAACATTGGTGGCTCATGTTTTCATGGACCAAATATTTAAACTGAGTGGCATTCCAAATTCCATTTTGTTTGATCGAGACCCCACTTTCATGAGAAAATTTTGGTAGGAATGTTTTAAGCTATAGGGAACACAACTCCAACTAAGTATCACTTATCATCCCCAAGTCGATGATCAAATAGAAGTAGTAAATAAATATTTGGAGACATATCTGTGATGCTTCACTTTAGACATGCAACATCATTGTGTACAATGTCTTCCCTTACCTGAATGGTCATACAATACTAACTATCATGAATCCACCAAGATGACACAATATGAGGTAGTGTATGGCCAACTCCCACATTCAGTAGCTTCATATATCATGATGTTCCAAAGTACAAGCAGTTGATTAACTCCTACAAAACTGTGCCACCATGATTTCTATCTCAAACATAATCTACATCAAGCTTAGAATAGAGTGAAGGAACATGCCAACCAATGCCATTCTAAGCAATCATTTTAAGTCAGTGACTAGATGTTCTTGTGAATCCAACCTTATAAGAATACCTCTCTCAAAGAAAGGGTTGCCATAAACTAGCACCAAAATTCTTTGGGCCTTATTAGGTACTTGAGTGTATAGGAGCAATCACCAACAAACTATCTTTGTTGACTATCTGATTCTTCCATGTATCTTGTGTCACGAAAGTTGTGGGGACTAGTTGTCGTGTAAAAACAAGTTTGCCAAAATTGGATGAGGAAGGCTCACATTGGCTCTAACTCGAATAGGTCCTTGATACTTGCAAAAGAAATCTCTATGGTCGCACGATCAAGGAAGTCATCATCAACTGGAAAGACACCTCTCCAGAATATACGACATGGGAAGTAGCCACTATTTTTAAAAATATTTGTAGCTGTAGCCTTGAGGGCAAGGCTGATTTTGATGGGAGAGGACATGTTAGGGTCCAACCCTAACCCCTTTATTTATATAATAATCCCAAGGGGCCTAGTCAGAGTTATAGTTAGTTAGTTGAGTCAATAATTCCCATAGCAGTTATCTACATTAATAATAATTGTAAGTGTTTGAACCGCATTAAAGAAAACATACCACAATTAGTTATAAATGGGCCATAGTTAATGAATAAAGCAATTAGCCCATATTATGCAAGGGACTACTAGTAGTTAGGGTTTTGGATGTCATAGCTATAAATATTCATAGATAGCAAGGGAAGAATCATCGAGTCTTATTGTAGTTGAGCTATGCTATATTGGAGGTTTCCCTCTCGAAAATGCAAATCAACATTGTATTTTGCTTCTCAATAATAAAATATCTTTGCTACTTGTCTCATTTAATGTGATATTTCTGTGTTTTGAGCCATATTGCTTCGTATTTCTAGTATTCTGATTTTCACGTAGGTCAAGTTCATAACATAGCTCATGCATTCAAGTAGATAACCAAGAGCATGTCAAACCATTGAATGGAACCATAACAAGAGAACATCACATAATGATAAATGTACCTTGCTTATAACCAAAATGTAACCGGAAAGAAACCATTAAAAACTAGTCATATAATCATACACTACACAAAAAGTTGTGCTTATTGATCTCATTAAATATTAACACATATTACCATATACAAATTCCAACAAATTTAGGGACTTCCACACACCACTCGACCATAGATTGGGGCTAAAACAAATCTTTATTTCAACCCAATCACCCCTTTCCATATTCCAAGCATGAATGTGGGATCACATGGGATAAACCAAAATAGAACCAACCAGAGATTACAGAGGCTAAACCACCTCAGCCACAATGATTTCACCTAACCCAATCCAGAAAGCACCAAAACCAAAAGATCTTGTATGCCTTAGACTTTCTTCACCATATCTAGATGAATTTTCCTATCTCCAACCACATATAAATATTTCTAAGAGAAGCACCATCCCCGCCTTCGGCCCTTGGAAATTTTCTTGAGACCAACTCAACCAAGATCTAAAATCTACCATGAATCCAAATCTTAACCAAAATAGGAAATCCAATACATCATGGCTATCCAGGAAATGGAAAAGGCAAGGTTGGAACCACAGCTAATCTAGGAAAATCCCATGCCAATGATAAGAAAATAACCAATAAACCAAATGCATGTACCATGCATTCAAATCCGCACAACCTAAATCACACAAACACATCATTACCTACAATCCAAAATTATTTTTTTCCCTTGCTAATGTCCAAACTTCCTCTTGTGCTCCTTTGCTTTCCTTGCATGCTTTCTCCCTTGCTTGTTCTCTCTCTTAGAGTTCGATTTCTTCCATATCAAAACTAAAGCTGTCACTAGAGAATTTTTCAAATAAAAAAAGGGCCTCAAAAAAAAAAGGTGCAACAAAATTAAACTTCATAGGAATCAATAGGATTCAATATGATGATGTCAACCATGGGGGTTGATTCAATATTTTTGGAGTAAAAAGGTAAAAAATAAAAATAATAATAAAAAGCTATTTTTTCAACTCTTATTTCCTAATTATCTCCCTACAATTTTACTCAAATTTCAAGTGGGAGCACTCGTTGGATGCATAATTTAATTTGGCATCCAAGGAGTACCCATGTTGTGTATTTTTTATGAACCCTACTACTCGCAAAATTCGAAGTACATGAAAAAATGATATTGCAATCACGCTTTTTCACATATTTGATATTTTCATGTAGTAGGTGATGGGCCAATCAATTAGACATAAACTAAGGCTCATATAACCTTTCTTAGGCACTTGAAAGATATATTAAACCTCTCCTTATACTCTTAATAATGTTTTTAGCTTTAATATGTTCATTAGGAAGGTTTACAGATGATTTCATATTTGTACCTAATATTATTTATTTTTGTAGAATATTGTGAGAATATTGGTTAGATTATAAAGATTTAGATGAGAAGATAATCTAGGGAATTGCTCCCTAATACATGAGGATCAATATTGGATAATAAATGAACAAAATATCATGAAATCATTGACAAATTCTACAACTCTAGTGATTGAGAAAATATAGGAAGGTGTTTTATGTCATTTAATGGATATTCCTAGTGTTGGGAGCAAAATCCACTATTTGAGGGATTTTGGACGGGAATGATTCCTCCTTTCAATTAGAATGCTTCCTCGGCATTTTGTTTGAGTACCAACTCGAATTCGCCTCTAGAGGCATGTTTTTTGTTAGCCTTCTTGTGGGGAAAACTTATATTTTTGCAGCACCACTTTCATTTCTAATGAGGCTATAATTAGATTGATTCAAATAATGAAGCTTGGTGCCATTTTTAGCTTCTAAAGCTTTGTCACCTTCAAAGGAATTTAAGCTTCCTTGGTATTTTCCATCCCAGGAGAAACAAATCCCTTTTGTATAATTTACTTTTCTTCTTTTGACTTCTTATTCCTATGCCTCTCTTTTTCTTGTTTTTCCTATTTCTCTAGTTAGTATTGATGATTTTTTGTTGTAGGATTGGGTTAAAAGGTTGAAGTGAGTTCCTCTGTAGGTTATTTACAGAGACAAAAGAATGACTTCAACCTTGGAACAACTATGGAAGGTCATAGTAATCATTGAGCTACTCGGATTAGTTCACTTATTCACAAACCTAAACTTTTTGGATGTCCTTGTAGCAAATAGTAGTAATTTTCTTCTTTTTTTAGAACTTGTTAATGAGATTCAATTGAGTTGATTCCACTTGGATTGGGTTATAAAAGAATTAATGTTACTAACAAAATTTACCCCATTTCATTTTCACTTAATGAGGTTATGCATTTGATATGTTAGCTAGCTCACTACTTCTCAAATTTCCATACTTTAGACTAGTTATTTTCTGCTATTTTTTAGCACATGTGAACAAGGGTATTTTGGAGTGGTTCCACTCGGAATGGATACCTATGACATCCTAATAAATATATAAAATTTTCCAATCCAATTTACATTTGATTTCCTTGGTCATTCAGTGAGTTACCTCCTCCAGTACCAAACTTGTAACTTTCTGTAACAAATATATAACTTCCTAGAGCAAACTTGTAACACCACTTTCCTTCACTAGTTTTGATCCCCACTACAACTATGACTTAGTGTAGATGAGAAATGACCCCCATATATGATTTTAGTATCAGGGGAAGCTCCTAATTCACTCCAACCCTTCCTTTTATTCATTGAAAAAACATAGTAGGCTTAGTTTCTTTATCACAAGTATGATGCAAGTAGATTAACCATTGTCCTTTCATGAATTGATTTGTTAGCATTTACAAGTTGAGCAGATAGCATTTCCATTTCTTGAAAATAGAGTAAAAATTCCATTTTTTCAATTAGTTTAGTGTTAGCCTCACTCTCTTAGAAATGAATAATAAATCCAATTATTAAATTAAATAAATAAAATCATGGGAATTCCTCAAACTAAGGAATCTAGTTTGGATGAGAGATTCTCTCCAACTAGCTCCCCGAAATTAGTGTCTAAGTTGATAAAATATCTCAACAAAGTGAGTCTAAGATAGACACACTATCTTAAGACCACTTTCTCATGTATTTAAATGTATTATTAAATTATTTGAATAAGTGAGAATTACATGAGCATGAGAGACCACATGATGGCTCTCTACCTTTTCCGCCAGTTTATTTACTGTGTGTTAATTTGTTGCGCATATGGTTATATAGCTGTGTGATTCTTCTTCATCTGGTATCAGAGCCTCAGCCATGGCCATTAGAGTCTAAGGGAGTATGCATGTTTGTTGAGTGTATTTTTGTTTTGTTTGTCCATCAACATGGATTTCTGGAGATCTTGAATGTGTTGTGTGTGCATTAAATCTTAGTTTGAATTTTGTGCACTGGTCTCACATACCGTTTGTGTTGTTGCTAGAATTTATACCTCCTGAATGTGTTTCATTTGGAAATTTTAGTTGTTTCTTCTAAGATCTCCAATTTTGGCCTTCCCAACACACTTGGCCACTCTACCAACTAGCATCTATGAAGAAGCACACCATTTGAATTTGATTGTTCCCAGTTTAGATCCTACAGTGCTGCGATTTAGTAAAGCACTGGAGGTTGTGAGCATGGAGAGCCTGTAGCCGTATTGGATCATGTGATTCTGTTGCGTTGTGTAGCCTATGTTCAAAATATGTTCATTCGTTGTGTTGAGTATATGGTGGAAGTTTGGTGTTGCTATCGACTTGTGAGGAGAGTTGTGATTAAGTGGAGCATGCTGCAAATATTCTCTTTTGCCCAAACTTGGGAAGATAGTCCATTATTTTCCAAGGAGGTCATTCATTTTCCAAGGATGCAATGACTACAGCAAGAGGGTTGATGGAAATGGTCCACTCAGACATTTGAGCGTTGATGCAGGTGTTGTCAAACTTACATATGATTTTTCAAGCAAGTTCTCTATCTACTTTCGGAAAAATATATAGATGTCTTTGAGCATTTTGAAGTGTTTAAAGCCTATGTTGAAAAACATCTAGGAAGATTGTTGAAACTTGATAACAATGGTATGTAATAGTGAGGGCATATTTTGTATTTGGAGAGATAAGGTAACTTTATTTTTGTATTTAGAGAGATAAGTGAATATTTTTATTTCTAGATGGTTGAGTCAGTTTTTTTAAGACAATTTACCTCCAAGGAGTTCTTAGCCTGTGCTTGAGATGCCTCACTAAAGACATTGTCATGATGATGTATCTTGAAGGTTAATAAAAACATATATTTTTGTGGTATCAGAGCCTGGTTGTCAAATCTGTGTTTATTATGACGGTTTGAGAGCTTTAGCAAAATGGAGTTGATTTCGAGTGTCCAATGCATTGGAGATAAGTTTATCTGATTCATAGACAAAGAGAAGTATCGCAACATGCTTTTGAATTTCTGAAAATTTAGTTGGATTCATTTTCTAGATTCATGATCCGTTGAAGGCTGAAGGTGATCAGTGATTTTCCTTTATAATAGGAAATTTTCGATATCTTCTCTGTGTTTGGCTTTTGACTGCTTAAATATATGAATGCCATATTTTCTTTCTGTTGAAAGCCTTCCAACGGGGTTTACGCAGGCACCAATGCTTCTGGAAATTTATTGCGAGGATTTAACATGTTTCCATGTTAAGGTTATGTTGGGCAGAGACAAAGTTGTTTCGTCTGATTTTCCAAGGATTGAAAACATTCTAAGTCCCCGTTGAAGTCTTTAACGTAGCTAGTAATATGTATATTTTAGTTTTGGCGATATCTTTAAGATCTCAGAGTTCCATAGCTAGTCATATGTATATATTTCATAAATTTATTTGTTTGACACAGTCAAAGGGTACAAAGGAGGCAGAGAGCTAATGCCACTGGACCATAAAGTCTCAAACGTGACTGTGGACCTATGAGAAGTTTTGGACATAGTTGAGCTCTCTTTGATGACCCGGCCTGCTACAAGTCGTTCACTAAGTGGAGGCAGTGTAGATGCCTTTGACATCATTTTTTTCATATACTTTATGTGGAAATAAAATCGTATATCCAACATTAACATCACCTGTGCAATCAACCAAAAATAAATCCATTAGATATTTGCATTTATCTAGCATATATTCCCACTTTTTATAGAACCTTCTAACTGATTACATGAACCCAGCATGCCATGTACCAGACTGGCCACCTAGTCTCTTCCATTGAAGACTTCCCCTTGCAGTTGGGTACTCCCCAATGGTGGCTTGAATTGTACAACACTGGGAACTGAAGAATACAAACCGTGTTGTATTACAGTTCTGTTGGAAGAATCACCAACAAAAGCAGTGATTGGGGAGAGCAACTAGTTCCTGACCGTGAGTCTGTTGCAACAACATATATTCCTACTGTGTTCTAGAGTGCCTTCTTCCTCCATATGCAGCCATTATGGCTACATTCTATTGACTTGCTGATGCATATCAGAAATAGAAGGATGGCATGATTGAGGCTGCATGAATGGTCCAATTGAAGGATCAAAGTAATAATTTTGCTGCAAGTTGTTGTCAAGAGACATAAGAGGATTTGCCAAAAACTGATAGCCTTGGATTCTAGGCACGGGAGGTGTTGCTATAGAATTCACTAGAAATGACTATTGGAAGTCGAGTAATCCCAATGAATATGTTTTAAATGGCAATCCCAAACCATTCATGTATGTATCTGTGTGGTAAGAATTTTGTTTCAAAACTTGATTCATTGTCTGAGTTTATGTAATGGGCAATATGCTAGTCCCTACGCATTGAACATCGCCATTGCAGTGATGGTTTAATTGGGAGGATTGATCAATACCATAAGGCATAGTTCTTTAGGGGCTAAAAGAATTAACATCGACATTCAAGTGCATTGGAAAGGTGATTTTCATGTAATTATTTTATGTAATTTGGAAAGATAAGAGATAATGTGTGAGAGAATTATCATAAAGGTTAGAGATAAAGTGTGAGATTCTCATTATTTGAGAATACTCCATTATGACCTTTTTAAAGCTAAAGATGATGTACTCCAGTAATTAATAAAGACATTTATTTTGGGTGCTCGTGTCCTAGATCCACCCAAAATTGAATAAGGGGATCTTAGGTACACTGTGGGTTGTGAATATGCTTGCATGATTTGAGTCGAATTTGTAAAACACTATCTTTATTATTCTTAAACAAAACAACTACATGCACATAAAAAAGTTTACATATACAAGTCATTGGTCAAGCTCCTGAAATCAAAGCTCCCATAATCGATTAATTTCATAAGCACAAAGCGTCACATCACCAACTTGATAAAAAGTAATATTCTGCAACAACATTTCACAACAGCTAACTCACGCCATCAAGCTGAGGACGCTACAAAATCAAGCATTTCAAGCCAAGATGACATCAACATCATCAACACTTTTTGTATCACTTGCATATAAACATTTTTAATTGAATTGTACGAATACATTCTCAGTTGTAACTGACACCCTAATTTGAAATGTTAAGGTGAATACATTAAGTCAAGCAAGTTTTCAACTAAGTCATCAAGATTGAACTTGTTTGTCTCTTGGGTGCATTTTTGACAGTGTTCGACACTCTTTCTTGTTTAAAATAAGCACATTCAGTGAGTACATTGAAGAAAGCACAAAGTTTCAGTAATCAATCAAGCAAGTTCAAGCACATAATCAAGAAAAAAATTATCTTCAAACGAGCTTGGACTCTAAATCTTCAAGTAAGCATCAAAACAAGCATGTGTCTACAGAAAGCATGTGTCTAAACGAGTGTTTTAAGTAACCAAATCAAGTAAAACAGTTCAACGCACAACAAGCGAGCCTGTGTAAAGTTCATTAAAGCACTCCTAACATTTCATTCAAGCAAAGTGATCGTCATCAAGCGAGCATACAATCAACAGTTCAAGCAAGTGTTTAAAAGCATCAGAAATCAACAACTAGTACAAGCGTGTCATTTCAGTGATCAACTCAAGTGAGAAATTTTTTCAAGAATGATTTCTACGACAAACGAACCTGACTTCAAATTAAGCAAGGCAACATGGCAACACACATTCAATTGTCCTGAAATATTAACAATTTAATGTTATCATCAACTAGTGACATGGTGCACATCAGCAAAACCACTCTTGCTACCATTCAAGTACATATTCAACATGCACATGAAACGATTGAGTTCCTTCAACTAGAGTCACAACTGTAGACAAATGAGTTGCAAGAGAAGCATGTTGCTTCCAAGTCTTTAACCAGTCTAAACACAACTAATCATTCGACTTCATTCATCCAACCAACTTCAAGTGTTGAAGTTGTTCCAGTTAAACTTTCTTCCAAACCCATCATCAAGCCATGGGAATAAATTCAAAGTAATCGAAATTGACATGGATTAGGATATGAAAAAAATGAAAAAAATTTGCATGTCCCTGATTATTCTAAGCCGATCAAGTTCATCAGTGCAAGTTTTCTTGATCAAATAACATCGACAAGCCATGAGAAAGTTGCAGACAAAGAGATATGCATGCAAACTGAAGTTGCAGTCAAACCAAAATGCCTTCATTGTCAAAGAACCAGTCATTTGGAAGATCAGTGTTTTGATCTCCATCCTTGTCACCATTATGGCAAGTCGAATCATTCATTAAAGAAATGTTGCAAACATGACCACCCTACCAGATTGAAGATAAATTATTCATGGATTTATCCTTGGGAATGGTGACCACGGTCAGAAGATTGTACAAGTTTTACAATCGGATTCACTCACACATATTGCAGCCAACAACCAAATGAAGATGGTACTCTTGTACAGTTGAATGGGGGAGTACAACATTGAAACTCTCCTACACCTGAATGGGGGCAGTTCAGATATAATTTGGAGAAGATTGCCTCACCTTTCAGCTGACAAAGTGGGGAAAATGTCAATGAAATTGACAGTGGTTGTCAAACTGAAAGTCTTGACAACATCGACGAAGCAACCAGTGAGCATCAACAAATTCGCTAGTGGGTGATCGACAACAAAATCAGCTAGTGGGCATCATCAACAAATACACCAGTGGGTATTCATCATATTTTGTTAGTGGACATATGATGTTGATTTCAAGCAAAGGATAGTTGGATCCTTTTGCAGCTTGGCACATGATAGAGTTGTAAAGCAAAATTCAGAGATGAATCAGACATGCAACTGACTCATGGTCTCTTCATATTGCAGTTTCTTCAGCATCCAGCTTTGGCGTTTTTTCAGGAAAAAAAAATTTGAGGATCAAATTGAGGACTTGGAAGATGGTTCCTTGTTCATTTTGGATTTATCATTGAGGGGGAAATGTTAGCCTCACTCTCTTAAACATCAATAATAAATCCGATTATTAAATTAAATAAATAAAATCATGATAATTCCTCAAACTAATGAATCTAGTTTGGATGAGAGATTCTCTCCAACTATCTTTCCTAAATTAGTGTGTAATTTGAGAAAATGTCTCAACCAAGTGAGTCTAAGATAGACACACTATCTTAAGACAACTTTCTCATGTATTTAAATGTATTAAATTATTTGAATAAGTGATAATTACATGAGCATGAGAGACCAAATGATGGCTCTCTTCCTTTTCCACGAGTTTAATTTTTGTGTGTTAATTTGTTGTGCATATGGTTATATGGTTGTGTGATTCTTCTTCATTTAGGATTTGATTTCATGACATTCACTCCATTACATTAGATCAACAGAAGAAGGAAACATTGTATGCTGCACATATAGTGTTGATACCTCTTAAGTTTGTACGAACCCCAGGTTGATAATTAAATTTGGTTGCCTTGGGAGTTGCAACATTCTTGTTGTAATATTGGGGCTCATCACTTTTTGGCATCATTGCTAGGGACATGTCAAAGTATGCATTGTTTTCTTCCCTAGTTGATTCATTTCTTTTACTTTCTCAAAAACAAAAAAGAATTGCATTAGGTATCTTCCATTTCAAGAACATAAAATTGCATTGCATTAGCATTCTTGTTCAAAAAATTCTCTAACGCCAACCCCCCATTTTATCACGTGGTGTAATAAGAGCCACATCATAATTCATTTTTTCATGTAGAAGAAGAAGAGATGTCAAAGAACGTAGGATAAATGGATGGAGATGATGACAATGAGGAAGATCCTATTAGATTTTCCATTCAAGATACTGATGTTAGTGTGCGTATGAAGAACATCCCCCCATCTTTCCTTCCCAACTTCCATGGTATGACATCAGAGGATAGAAAAACCTTTCTCTTTGAATTTGAAATCCTTTGTAGATCTTATGGTTACTTACTAAACACTCAAAAGGTGAGATTGCTTCTGAAAACATTGAAGGATCGAGCTCACAAATGGTTCATGAGTTTAGGGACTAATTCAATAAGATCATGAAATGATATGAAAAAGATATTTGTAGAAAAATATAAGACCATGACATTAAAGAAGAAATCTTTAGAATGAATAAAAAATAACATGAGAACCTTAAGTATCTAATAGAGAGGTTCACATATAATGTTAAGAGGGGAAAATTACATCATTTAGGATTTGACACACTAAAAACCCTCTTACTTAAAACAATTAGGGATGAGTGGATTTATCTCATTGATCTCATGAGTAGAGGTGATGTATACCAATTATCATTTGAGCAAATTTTTGAAACATGCAAACACATATCAACAGGAAGGGAAAGAGTAGGTAAATCAACATCAAGGTCAGTAAGTCAAACTAAAATTGGAAATTTGTTTGATGAATTTAAAACAAAAATTATTAGCAATCTAAGTGAACAAGTAGAAATGTTAATAATGAAATATGAGGAAAACGAAGATGTTGATATTTGTGTTTTGCATGCAGAATCACATGCTACTAAATATTGCCTCTAATTACCAAGGTTGAAGGAAGTTTACCAAGAGGACAATGGAACAAGTTAATCACCAAAGTAACTATGTTATGTAGCTCCAAGAAGACCATGGCATCCTAGTCCACATCATATGATACAAGAACCTAATTCAAAATTTCAAGCTTATCCACATCCATATCAAAGTAATTGGAACACACCCTTTCCTTGGCAACCTTGGCCATCTCAACCCCAAAACCAATCTTGGAAACAATCTTGGAAAGGAACTTATCAGGGCCATCCACAACATCCTTAATATTTTCCTCAA
Organism: Pinus tabuliformis; assembly: GCA_031772625.1. Classification (NCBI taxonomy): domain Eukaryota; kingdom Viridiplantae; phylum Streptophyta; class Pinopsida; order Pinales; family Pinaceae; genus Pinus; species Pinus tabuliformis. The sequence goes on along the minus strand of CM062820.1, from coordinate 637,784,742 downwards.
TATCCTCCATACCAAACTCCATGTTATCCCTACCATCCACCTCCACAACAACCACAACTCCAACCACATCCATATCTAAGATCCATTCCCACTCAACTACTTGTACCACCATTTCCAAACCCACAAAAGGAAGTAGTTCAGCCCACTTACAATGTTAAGGTACAACACTTCCTAACATATCCTCTTGATCTCAATGGTATTAATCTTAGCTCAGGAAGAGTATTGCAAAAAATAGATTCTCTAAATGCCATTGAAGGACAACATACAAAAAAAGAAGATTCAAATGGGAAGACCAAAGAATCATGGGCTGCACTTAATGAAGAGCAAACATCATAATCATATATTGAGAAAGTTCCCTCATATTTACCATCAGATCCTCCATGTGTTCAAGAAAACAATATGCAAAAAGAGGAACATTTGAATGTTATGGTAAAAGAATACATGAAGAATGATCTAGATGAGCAAGAAAGCCAAGGGAATCAAATCTATTTTGAGGTTTGGTTCCATAAAATCAACAATATGGAGCACCACTCTCTTCTTCAACTGTGCTTGATATTGTCAAAGTCAGAGCATTTGGTCTTTCAAATTCAAGTATATTTGAAATCATATATTTCAATTCTACACATCATTTTATGTGTCATCTTGATGTGCACATGGATCCATTTTAAGTATACCTATACTTGAAAGAGAATTTATTTATTTATTTATTTATTTTATTTTATTTTATTTTTTTCGCATAGAGTAGGATAGAAAAAAAAGAGAAAAAGTAAAATCTCAGGTGAAAACCTCATTTGAGGAGCCTAAGATTAGCTCATTGATTGAAAACCTCCATGAGGCGGCCAATGGGTTCGAAGAAAGAGAACAATAAAATATCTTAGGTGAGCACCTCCTTTGGGGCACCTATGCAAACCATGTATTTGGAAACGTCATTGATGAAGCTAGTAGGCCTAAATAAAAGAAAAGAAAAGAAACCATTATTTTCTCAATGCATCTATCTATGATGAATTCATGTGCTCTCCAACCTTTCCAAGAAACAAGAACACTTTAGCACCAAAAGGAGAAAAAAAATTGATCAAAAATCTAGTCAAAGGAAGTCAAACTTGGGCTTTCTCCTCTTTCGCCCACATGCTCCAATAGGACCAATGGCATGCAAATCCATCACCCTCATCTATTTCCACTATCCACCCATCATTCCCAAGCTTTTCCTATTCATTTTCCTCGCTATCCTAAAATGCTATAGGATGGCTCTGTTTTTCCATAAGAAGCTAAAATACATAGAGAAGAAAATTATCTTTATCATATCTTGAACAACGTGCATCCATTTGCCGAGTTGTGTCATGGGGAGATGCATATGGATGATGCTAACATGCTCAAGCAATTTCAAAAAATTATGGTGCACAGTTTTCGAGAAATTGACCTCCATCACCTACAACCTTTTTTATTTGTTCTCAAGATTCGTGCATCAATTGGACAAGCCCTTTTATGGGGATGTGAATAAGGGTGATGGAAATATGCTGAAAACCTTTCAAGTCAATCTAGTCTACTATTTGAGAGATATGAATAAAATTATTTTGCTATAGGAAGTTGTCCTAAATGCCACATGAGGAGCTTGAAATGCTATAGGAGGTAGATTTGATTGGAGGAAGGGATCAAAAGGTCATGTTTTCTTTAGATAAGGTTGAGAGAGGTTCCCCATCACTCATCCACTCCATTCATTCAAATTCATCCTCAAACTTCCACTTCTTCCATTCAGACAAAAAACACACACACAGAGAAAGGACTATACCTTCACCTTTTTTACCACCTTCACCACCGTTTGCTAATCCTAATCCTATCCATATACCCCCTATTATTTGTCATAATACATGAATGAAATATGAGGTCTTGAGGGGGAACTAAGTGACTGCTACATGAAGGAGATCAGTCGTGAACTAGATTTTTTACAGCTCCAGAATAGAAGATCCGGCCACCTCGAGGCATCATGAGGCCATTCCTGAATCTTAGAAGGGCCACACCATCCCTGAAGAGTAGATATAAGGTCATATATCAAATCCAACAACAACAAAATGAACACTAGAAATAAGCGAACACACAAAAAAATAAAAGATTTCATTGGTCAAAAAAGCATCATGCTATGAAGACCTGTGCATCAACAAGCAAAGGAAGTCAACACCTCCAAAATCATCATGTTATGAAGACCGACAACAACATTTTAGACAAGGATGTGAAGTAGCAAAAAAGACAACAAAAAACCTACATGACCTCCATAGTCAAGGCTATCAACAATAAGATCTCGAACATATTATCACATGTAACTTCAAGGTCATTAGTAGCAGCTTCATGACCACAAAAGTCAACTTCAACATTCAGATCAACAACCTCAATATCACCTAAAAAAACACATCAAGGGTAATTTTAAGGTATGCAATCCTTTAAACCTTTCCTAAAAAATTATTTTATCTTGAAAAACATTGCAAGTGTATGAAGGAAAACGTTTTTATAGCCAAGATTAGTAGTAGAGAAACCCAGGCCTTATCTAGCAATTAACTTCACTTTTCCACCAAGGCACCCGCGTAGCGGGAGAGGACGAGACAAAAGTGAATAGTACTTGAGTAAATGGCTTTTAATCATTTAGTAGTGAAGGAAGACAAGGAGTGTGAAGGGATCAATGGGGGTCAACTCAGTTAACTGAAAGCATTTTGAGTTTATTTTGCATGCAATGAAAAAAAAAAGAGAAAAATTTTGGAAAAAAGAAAAAAAAATGAAAAAAATCAATAAAAATAGATAAAATAAATAAAAGGTGGAACCACCACCTCTTGGCATGCAAATATTAGTTTCTACAGGATTAAGGTTGTGTGTTATAGGAAGGAACAAAATTGTTACATGAAGAACAAAGTTACTACATGAAGGAACATCACTGCTACAGGAAGAACACATTTTCTATAGGAAGTTGATAAGTGTGCTATAGGAAGGAAAATTTCACCCTAAATCCTTGGGGGGCGAGGAAATATTCAAAGGAAATGGAAAGGTGAAAAGAAAATGCTACAAGAGAAGACAGAGTTGCTACAAGAAGTAATAGAGTTACTACAGGATAAAACATAAGTGGTATAGGAGTAACAAGAATGCTACAAGATTACCAACAGTACTATACGAGAGCTCCTTGATACAAATTTTGTTACTGGGGTGTTGAAAAATGATTAATTAATGTACAAAAGGTACAAAGAAATACAATAGAGTAGCAAAGTAATTGCTGCAAGAAGTTTGGGTTGCATAATGGTTAATTCTTCAAGGGTGAAAGATATCCAAGTTTGTAGATTGGTCATCACATCATTCCTTTCTTTTGCTTTAGGTTATTCACCATCATTTATCCCTCTATAAGAATAAATATCTCTATGTTAAGTGTTTTCAATGAGAAAACTATTGATAGTATGGTGTGTCACTCGCCAAGAATCGAAAAATTCACTACTGCAGTTGAAGTGCTTACCGTTTTCTAAAATTGCAACTAGATGGGATTCTTTGAAAAGGTAAGGGGGTATGATGATGAGATTTCACTTGAGTTTGCAGTCAATTTACAATATCCAAGTGGACAAGAAAATGAACCAAAAGCAAGGTGTTTCCCTCAAAAATATAACTCATTGTAGTTGAAGAATCACCTGAGAGAAAGAAGCAACCTTAACCTACATTAGGGCTTCCTTGGGAAACTGAGATAAGGGAAATACATGAAAATAGAAGAGTATCAATAAGAGAATTAAGAGGACAAACACATGGAACGACAAACAAAAAATTAAATACGCTAGCCTACATGAAGAACAATAAGGTAAGAATATCAATAGGTTGCTCAAAGGATGAGCAACAGTTTCAGTAGGGGGTATGATGGGCCAATAAATTAGACATAAATTGAAGTTCACATAGCATTTATTAGGAACTTGAAGGCTATATTAAACATCTCATTCTACACTTAATAATGCTTTTTAGCTTTAATATGTTCATTAGGAAGGTTAGAGATGACTTCATATTTGTGCCTAATATTATTTATTTTTGTGGAATATTGTGAGAATATTGGGCAGATTATGAAGATTTGGAGGATGAGTTAATCTAGGGACTTGCTACCTACTATAGTAGGATCAATATTGGATAATAAATGAACAAAATATCATGAAATCATTGAAAATTTTTGTAGCTTCAGTGACTAAGAAAATATAGGAAGGTGCTCCCTATCATTTAATACAGATTCCTAATGGGGGAACAAGATCCACTATTTGAGGGATTTTGGAGGGGAAATATTCATCCCTTCAAGGAGAATTATTCGTCATCTTTTTGTATAAATAAAAATTCAAATTTTCCTCTAGAGGCATTATTTTTCTTAGTCTTCTTGTGGAGAAAACATGTATTTTTGCAGCTCCACTTTCATTTCTAGCAGGGATGTAATTGGATTGATTCAAATAATGAAGCTTGGTACCATTTTTAGCTTCTAAGGCTTGGTATCCTTCATAGAAATTTTATTTTCCTTGGGTTTGGCCATCCAAAGAGCCTCAAAACCCTTTTGTATAATTTTATTTTTTTCATTTCACTTCTTATTCATATGCATCTCTTGTTCTTGTTTTTCCTATTTCTACATTTAGTATTGGTGATTTTTTGTTGTAGGATGGCGTTAAAATGTTGAAGTGAGTTATTTTGTGGGTTATTTATAGAGTAAAAGGCATGAATTAATCATTGGAATAAATGTTTAAGGTCATATTCATCATTGAGCTACTCGGATTAGTTCACTCATTCACAAATCTAAACTTTCTGGAAGTCCTTGTAGAAACAATAGTAATTTTCTGCTATTTTATAGGACATGTTAATGAAATTCAATCGAGTTGATTCCACTTGTATTAGGTCATAAAAAAATTCAAATTAATAATAAAAAATTACCCCATTTCATATTCACTTGATTAGGTTATGCATTTGATAGGTTAACTAGCTCACTAGTTCTCAAATTTCCAGAATTTAGACTAGTAATTTTCTGTTATTTTTTAGCACGTGTGAACAAGGTTATTTTGGAGTGATTCCATTTGTAATGGATACCTATGACATCCTACTCAATAAAAAAATTTGTCCCGCCCTATTTTCATTTTATTTACTTGGCTATTCAGTGAGTTATTGCTTCCTGTAGCAAACTTGTAACACCACTTTGCTTCATCACTTTGATCCCCACTACAACTATGACTTAGTCAAGATGAATAATGACCCTCAACTATGATTTTATGAAAAGGGGAAGCTCCTAAGTCACTCCAACCTTTTCTTTTATTCACTGCAAAAAAGGAGCAGACTTAGATTCTTTATCAAAAGTATTATGCAAGTAGATTAACCTTTGTCCTTTCATGAATTGATTAGTTAGCATCTACAAGTTGAGCAAGTAGAATTTCCATTTCTTACAAATAGAGTAACAATTCCATTTATTTAATTATTTTATGCTTTTATTTCATGACATTCACTTCATTACATCAAATCAACAAAATAAAGGCACATTGTATGTTGCACATATAGTGTCGATGCCTCTTAAGTTTGTACGAACCCCGGGTTGATAATTAAAGTTGGTAGCTTTAGGAGTTGCAACATTCTTGTTGCAATACCAAAGATCATCATTAGGGTTAATAAAAGATATGCAACATGGGTACTCCTTGTATGTAAAATTAAATTACGCATCCAACGAGTGCTCCTGCTCGAAATTTGAGTAAAATCGTAGGGAGAAGTTCAAAATTTGAGTTGAAATAGTAGTTATTTCTTTTTTCCTCCAAAATTTGATGAGTTAATCTAATATTATTTTTTATTTTCACTGTTATTCTATAATATTCCTTAGTAGGCCCATTTTAGACATCAAAATTTCTGTAATGCAAAGCTAAAATCTGATCAAAAGTTGATCAAAGGTTGTCAACTATTTCTCAGGTGCCTTTTTGTCATTGATGTCTTGTGTCTCTTCCTTTCCTTTTTTACTTTTCTTTAATTTTCATTTATTTCTCTTTAATTTCCCTTGCATGCATATTCTTGTCTCTTAAACTTCCCTTTCTCCTATTTTCCTTTATTCCTTGAATTAATTGCCATTTATTTCCTTTTTCCTTTCACCAATGCCAATGTCAATTTCCATAGCCACTAATTAACCACAAGTGACCCCCAATTTGATGTTTTCCCCTCATTCAACTTGGAATACATGTCCCATGACCATGGTTTATGTTTTACGTTTTTACATGGAAATATAACCCGAGGATGTTACAAACCCCTCCCCCTTGAGGGAACACTGTCCTTGGTATTCTATGACATGTATGACCAAAAAAACATACTACCTATGGAAATTTATAAAGACAACTCAATGTTGTATTTACAATGAAAAACACATATACTTATACATATTTTCTCCAACCAATAAATAAGCATACTGTTTATGGACCTTTACAAACATAGCTCGATAAAATATTTACAATAATATACACATATCTACATATGAACATTTTCTTTAACCAAAATGTAAAAGGATATGATGCATGTATCAACAACAACAAAATCCATAGGCTCACACCTCCACCCTCAAAGTAGTACTATGGATTCACCTCCTTCCAAGGAAGTCCAAAATCCCCTGCCAAAATCAAAGTCTTCTTCCAATGTCCAACACTATAATCCTTTCTCTAGTTGTTCTCTTAGTGAATAGTTACTAACTCATTGTTTCCAGGAACACTCCCAATGTGCTTCTTATTCCAATCAACAATGCTATTGACCAGAAAAAAAAATATATTCCTTGAGCTTCCCTTCTCTCCTTCCCAATCCCTTGGGAAATCCTATCTCCCCCATCTGTACAGTCACTCACCTTCCAAGTTTCCCTATATCGCCTTCTCTGCTTCTTACTCCCTCGGGTGATCCATCCCTTGGCCAAGTTTCCTTCAATCAGAAGGTCTAAAAACCAAGGCATATCTCTACCTCAAACCATCATACTAGTTATAACATGCTTATGGAAATCAATGGACACTATTGGGTACTAATGTCCCACAATGGCCGTACTCCTAAAGTCCTTTACCACCATATAGTTGCATGTTCCAATTCCTTCTATTAGTGTTGCTAACACTCTTCCATCTAGTTCTAACCACCCAAGCAGGAATTTCTATGCTCTCATGTACCAAGCAAATAATTTCCATTAGACTTAAAAGGAATTGCAATAAATTCAAACCATACCTCATTGATAGCTCATCAATAAGGTGACACTTGCAATCTTTTTTTAATTCCTGTCACAACAAGTCAAGTTAGCCCTTTAATCAAATCATCATGTATATACATATCTCATTTGATTATCTCAAAACTTAACCATCATGAATCAAAATCATGTATTATGTGCGTAATTGAAAATTGAAATAAAATAATGATACTTGTCTTTCAAATGGTTCTTTGCTTCTACCTTTTTTCCTTGTTCTTTTCGTATTAACACTCAATCAGTTTTCAAACACAACATGCACCCAATTCTGTCTCTTTTCTTCTCCTCTAAAGCAACAAGGGAATCCAAATACTATACCACCTTTTCCCTCGACATCAACAACAATGGCATTCAAGGACTATATGGCCTCTACCGTCAATATCATCAAGCCAAGTTTGGTCTCTTCCTAGGTTGTCCAAGGCTCCAGGGATACTATCTAAACCCATAACCTCTAGGGAACGCAAGATGTTACAGGGATCCATGGCCTACTATCTAAACAAGGCTCCAACCCACAGCCTCCAATGAATCCAATTTTTTATAGGGCTCTAGAGATCATGTCCCAACCCACAACCTCCAGGAATCTTGAGAACCAATCCACTTCACAAGAATCTTGAGAACCAATCCACTTCACAACGCATACACATACATACTTTGCAACAAAACACATACATGTAGACATAATACAACACAAAAAATACACATATCACAATACAATGACTGCCCAATACACATGACACAATACAATATGTACACAAAGATAGTATTGTGCATCTAGAGACCACACCATCTCTACTAGGCATTGTTTCCTCTAGAGTCTTTCCTCCACATTCCATGTTTGTCCCAGCATGTCACAAATCACAATGATTTTCATTTTTTTGTATATCATTCACCATTTCCTCATAGATCTTTCAGGGTTACACTTCCCACTTAATTCCTCATAAACCAGGAACCTTTTCATACCATTCACATGCATAAAGAAATCATTCTTCCACAAGAAAGATCATTGATGACCTTTTCAGATAATGACATACATACATACATACATACACACACACACACACACACACACACACATATATATCTTAGCATAATCATGATCACGACATAATTGCCAGTGTTCATAAGGTCAAGGTTAAGAGAACTTCCTTTATCCATGCAAAGCATGCACAACATTGAGAACAAGAGTTCCCAACTTAGCTAAGGCATATGTCACATCAATCATATTTACTTTACCTTTCTTATTACCTTTCTCATGATTGTCTTGCCATTGTCCATTTATCCCAATAGACTCAACCAACCCAGGTGGATCCCATATTATTTCAATTAATTTCCCTTTATTCATGCATGTGGCTTCATTCAGGTCTTACATTATCTGTTAGGTTTCACTCAACTCTCCTTGAGCTCCATTATCTTTCCTCTTTCCCCAACCAATTCCCAAGACCCTCAAAACATAAAATGAAATATCAAGAAGACAAGATAAATAAAACATTGAAATACAAACAACAAGACAACCCACAACAAAGTGGCATGCGCATGCACTAGTGACAATCAAAACCATAAGTCAAGCACAAGAAAATCACAAAACACCAAAAGCACAGAACTTTGAATAGACACCATGACTCAACCACAATGCTTTTCTGGTGCTTCCAAGGGTCCATGTGTGAAATCTCAGCCCGAGCCTTCTTCAATATCTATGGTAGTATATTTTTCCATGTAATTCCCTGCATCATACTTCCATAAACACACAATTTATAGCACATTAATAAATATAACAATATACAAGTTACATTGCCCTATTGTACCCATCAAACTACCCTACAATTGAACACCCACACATATAATTTCTCAAGGGATTCCAATTCCCTTGATGAGTTCAACTATAATTACAAACTAGTTATTATGCATGCATTTGATCAGCCATCTATCATGTTATGAATTCCTAGGCCTCAAAGTGATTCCATTCACTTTAACTTTCTCTATTTCTTAGTTCTAGAATATGAAATTATTATGCTACAGAATGCATTGAGGATATTCCTAGAACTCTCCCTCTAGTTCCACTTTCCATATTGATAATGGATACCTGATGATCTTGCTTCCTGCTATGCACTGCTGCATAGATATGGGGAATGCTCTAACCTACAACCCTAACTAATTGTGCCTCATCTGCACTATAGATATAAGTCCTGCCACACTTTCACTGTGCCACTTCGATATAAAGGGAAACCCTTCCTATGATGATCTACACAATAGGTTTGATACTGCAATGGTCTCTACCATTGCCTTTATTCTGCTGCTCCATAGGCCAAGACCCACATCCTCTCTCAGCTACATGGAACTTCTTATGAGGTGCCACATTTTCATGTTAGAGAATTATATATTATAAAGCAATGGAATACATAAAATATTTCAGAAATATAAACATTGAAAACGCATAAAACAAGAGAGACACAGATATACGTGGTTCACCCAGTTTGGGCTACGTCCACGAAGAAACAACCAGTCCTTGTTTTTATATTATCCAGCAAACAAAAGAGATACAACCTACAACAAATCCATTGTAATTCCCTCTTCACTCTCAATCTCCTCTCTTCCTCACTCAGAATATAGATATGCGTAGACGCAATACAATTCCCTCATATATAGCGAGGGATTGCCTTCTAGTGCAAAAACCCTAAATTAAACATAACTTCTACCATCATATTTCCACCTAATGAACCACCTAGATTGACTAGAATCAGGGGTGTTGTCCTCGATCTCCCCACTGGGGGGGCTCGCAAAGGTCATAGCTACCCCCCATATACCCCCCCTATAGTGAATATTTTAAGGGCGGCGTTGCAACCCCATTATGAACTGGGGTCCAATGCGGTGATACCTTTGAATACAAAATATAATTAGGCTCCACACCCAACAATCTCCCACTTTGAGACTAATTATAGCAACTCCACCGCTGCTTCATTTGCTGGACAATGACTCCACTTTGGACTTGGTTGTTTCTTATCTTCTTCATCATACTTGAAGACCAATTGAAACTTAGAAAATTCTTAGTTTCTCCCTGGTTACAACTTTTGTTAACATATCTGTAGGATTTTGGCTAGTGTGTATCTTTTCCAACTTCAATTGTCCATCTTCCAACGCTAACCGTATGAAATGGTACTTGAGTTGTATATGTTTAGTATTGGAATGAAATGCAGAGTTCTTTGCAAGATGTATGGCACTCTGGCTATCACTTTATAACTTGCCCAACTCTTGATTCTTACCCAATTCATCTAGAAACCTTTGTAACAAAATCATTTCTTTACTAGCCTCTATAGCAGCAACATACTCTACTTCTGTTGTTGAGAGTGCAACAACACTTTGTAGTTTTGAGACACAACTGACAGCTATTCCACCTACAGTAAACACATACCTTGTTGTGCTTCTCCTGTTATCTCTATCACCCGCCATATCTGCATCAACATATCCCAATGGAGCAATGTTTGAACCACCAAAGCATAATGCTTGATTTGTGGTACCTCTCAAATACCTGAGAATCCACTTCACCGCCATCCAATGTTCTTTTCCTGGATTGTTCATGTACCTACTTACAACTCCCACTGCATGTGCAATATCAGGCCTTATGCAGACCATTGCATACATTAAGCTTCCAACTGCTGATGCATATGGAACTTTAGACATATGAGCCATTTCTTCCTAAGTCTTCAGACACTCCTCCTTACTTAATTTGAAATGGCTAGCCAAATGCATACTAATTGGTTTTGCATTTTGCATATTAAACCTTTTCAACACCTTTTCTATGTACTCACTTTGAGACAATGTTAATTTGTGATTCTTCCTGTCTCTAGTTATTCTCATACTAAGGATTTGTTTTACAGCACCCAAATCCTTCATTGCAAATGAGTTTGACAATTTTATTTTGAGCGCATTTATTTCCTAAATGTTAGAACTTGCAACAAGCATGTCATCTACATACAATAACAATATAATATAGCTGCCATCATTTTTCCTTTTGATATAACACAATGATTAGAGTGACATCTAGTGTAACCTTGTTCAGACATAAACCTGTCAAATTTTAGATACCACTGCCTTGGAGCCTATTTTAAGCCATAGAAGCTCTTCTTCAACTTGCACACTATTTTCTCCTTCCCTTTTACCTCATATCCTTGTGGTTGTTGCATATATATCTCTTCCTCCAAATCCCCATGGATAAAGGTTGTCTTTACATCTAACTACTCAAGATTCAAACCTTCAACTGCTACTAGACTTAAATTAGTTATGATTGAAGTCATTTTAACAATAGGAGAAAATATCTCATCAAAGTCTATACCCTTTTTCTGTGCAAACCATTTCACCACAAGTCTAGCTTTATACCTATTTTCTACCTCCATCTTCTTCCTTCAACTTGTAAACCCATTTATTATGCAATGTTGTTTTACCTTCAGGAAGCCTCACTAAGTCTCACGTCTAGTTATGTGCTAACGAATCCATCTCTTCTTTCATGGCTTGCTCACACTTCCTAGTTTCTACTTGCACTACTTCTTCATAACATTTTGGTTCACCAGAATCAGTCAACAATACATAATATAATGAAGGAGAGTATCGTTCATGAGGTCTACGTATCCTGGTAGATCTTCTAACACCACTTTCAAGTGTCTGAGGTGCTTGTTGCTATTGTGGTTGTTTTTTTTATTGTTGATTATTATGATTTTCAGGCACCATCACTTTTCCTGTGATCTCGTCAAGCACTGTGTATTCTCTATTTTCTTTTTCTTGTTTCTTTTCCTACAGCTGATCCTTATACAAAGCATTTTCCTTGAATATGACATCTCTGCTCCTAATGATTTTGTTTTTTCATAATCATAAAAGTGATAACCAAAATCACTAACACCATATCCAATAAAGGCACATTTCTTTGATTTTGCCTCAACCTTTATTCTATTTTCTTTATTAATGTGGACAAAGACTTCACAACCAAAAGTCTTTAAAAAAGAGTAGTTTACCTTTTTACCTATCCATGCCTCCTCTAGAATACCACCATCCAAGGAACTTGAAGGCCCTTTGTTTATTAGATAAACATCAGTATCTACATCATCTGCCCAAAATTGTAAAGAAAATCCTGCATGCAATCTCATGCACCTTGCACGCTCCATGATTGTCCTATTCATCCTTTCTGACACACCATTTTCTTATGGTGTTCCTGGAACTATTTTCTCTCTATGAATTCCATTCTCTAAACAGTACCTATTAAACTCTTTGCTGCAATATTCACCTCCATTGTCTGATCTGAGACACTTCAACCTTTTTCTTGTCTCATTTTCAACCAAAGCTTTCCATTCCTTGAAAGTATCAAATACATCAGATTTATTTCGAATAAAATAAATCCAGGTTTCTCTGGTTGCATCATCAATAAAAGTAACATAATAATGAGAGCCACCAAGAGATGATACCTGAGAAGGTCCCCATACATCTGTATGCACAAGCTCTAATTTTTCGCTCTTCTTTTCTTTCCCAACTCTAAGGAATCTGACTCTCTTCTGTTTTCCATAAACACAATTCTCACAGAATTTTAAATCAACATACTTCAAAACTAGCAACAAATTTCTTGAGTGAAGAATCTACATCCCCTTCTCACTCATGTGCCCGAGCCTATGATGCTAAAATGTCGTATCTTCTCCTATAGAGCTTAAAGCATTGACATAATTAGAAATACCATTGCATAAATACAATGTACCAACCTTTCCTCCTTTTGTTATTACCAGGGATCCTTTAGTGACCTTCTAGGTTTTATCTGTGAAAGTAGTTACTCAACCTTCACCTCCCAATTTCCCTATTGAAAATAGATTTTTCTTCAGATCTGGAACATGCCTTACCTCCTTCAATAGCCACTGATTTCCATTTTTCTGTTTTATGAAAACTGTACTCATTCCAATGATTTTACAGGGTTTATCATCACCCAATCGAACCTATCCAAAATCTCCTTGAACATAATCATAAAAATGCTTCCTATCATGTTTGGCATGGAATGAGGCCCCTGAATATACCACCCAGGCATCAATAATATTTTCTAATGAAATAACCAAAGTATCTTGCAACACATCACCTGTTACATTCACTTCATGATTATTTTCTTGCTCCACATCTCCTTCTTTCCCCTTTTGAGACTTGCAGTCTTTCTTCAGTTGTCCTTTCTTCCCACATTTCTAGCACACTATCCCCGATCTGGACTTGGATCTACCTTTTCTTGACTTACTATGATATCCAGGGCTCTTTCCTCTTTCCATTTTTCTTCCCCTAGTCATTGCAGTTAAAGCATTTCTTGATGTCTCACCAGAGCTTTTCCGTCACATTTCCTCACTAAGGATTACACTGACAACATCATCAAACTTTAAAGTACTATATCCAAATACAGAGTTACTAATGGCCATAACTAAACCATTCCAACTTTTTGGCAATGAGTATAGAAATAACAGAGCCCTAACTTCATCATCAAAAGTTACACCTACAGAACTTAACTGGCTGGTAACTGTATTAAATTCATTTAGATGATCAGCAACAAATCCACCTTCTGACATCTTCATATTAAATAAAAGCTTCATAAGAAATACCATATTTAAGGCCGAGGGTTTTTCATATAGTTTGGCCAATGTTGACATTAAACCCTCTGTTGTCGTTTCCTTTGAAATATTAAATGCTACAGATGCCGCTAGGCACAACCGTATTGTTCCAAGTGCTTTTCTGTCCAGAATATCCCATTTTGTGTCTATCATACTCATGAGCTTCTTTGTATTTTCGTTCAATGGTTGGTACAGATCTCTCTGGTACAAATAATCTTCCATCTGCATCTTCCACAGCTGGTAGTTTTGGCCGTTAAATTTTTCGACCCTAAACCTACCATCTTCCGCCATTTCTCCAACTCAAACCAGGAACCCTTCTCTCCTGCGAGTTTATTAGCCAAAAAGCCCTTCAAATTTGATACAAGTTGTTAGAGAATTATATATTACAGAGAAATGGAATACATAAAATATTGTAGAAATATAAACACAGAAAACGCATAAAATAAGAGAGACATAGATATACGTGGTTCACCTAGTTTGGGCTACGTCCACGGAGAAACAACCAGTCGTTCTTTTTATATTATCCAGCAAACTTAAGAGATGCAACCTATAGTAGATCCGTTGTAATTCCCTCTTCGCTCTCAATCTCCTCTCTTCCTCACTCAGAATATAGATATGCGTAGACGCAATACAATTCCCTCATATATAGCGCGGGGTTGCCTTCTGGGGCCAAAAACCCTAAGTTAAACATAACTTCTACCATTCGATCTCCACCTAATGAACGATCCAGATTGACTATGAAATTACAACACTTTATGAGGCAATTTTACATCTATTTTTAGCTTCATGGGTGCTTCCCCTGATCCCCCCGGCAGGGGGGGCTCCCAAAGGTCGTAGCCAACCCCCTGTGGATCCCCCCCACAGCAAATATTTTATGGGCGGTGTTGCTGCCCCATTACGAACTGGGGTCCAATGTAGTGATACATTTGAATACAAAAGATAAGCATGCTCCACACTGAACATTTCATTCTCACTTGAATCTTGAGATATTCCATTCTTCCTAGGCCATTTTCTGTTAAGAAATTTACTGCATAACATAAATAATTACTGAGAGGAATAAATATAAAAATAACCAGCAACAACCATAAACACACATATTTATGCAGGAAAACCCCAAATCCGGGGAAAAACCCAACCATAATGAAATTCCATTATCCTTGGCCAAAACCCTGGCCAATCCAACCAAGTGAGCCTTCACCGCTCACCTCTAGGTCTTGCATTACAATGAAGTCATTCCCGTCTTTTATAAGCTCCATTACATATAATACCACAGGCAGAATACTATGGGTGCACAATACCATGTGCCCCAAAACCATCATTTCTTAACCTGGTCAACTTTGACTCTATCCTGAGTCAAGTTTACCTAATAATTCCCCCCTTAAACTTGACTTGGGGTTCCTTGACTAACTCCAGCCAAACCTAAGTGAGACAATCCCGCTCACTCTAGCTCTTACCCCTCTCAGAGTTTCTAATCGAGGTATTGTTAACCCGACATCCCCCCTATCACCTAGGTCTAACCCAGACTTTATCGGTGATCACCGAGGGGTACACATGCCTTACCAGGTCTTACAGTAGTATGCCCATTTACATGCAATCATTTTGACTTCATTAATTTTTTTTTTTGTTTATTGTTGTTGCCATTCTGATCCATCTTATCTCAATTTGATTTGCTCAAAAAAATTCTATCAAACTGCTCCAACTGAGAGCCCCATGAGAACCTGGTAGATTCCAGCATCGATGGCCTCGCGTAGTAGAAAACAAACAATTTTTGAAGTTGCATGAATCCTCAACAATTTGTCAGCATGTTCCAAACCGGTAAATATCGCAAATGCACTACGATCCCTGGCAGTTACGGCACTATCTTCCACACATTCTCCTCAAGGTTCTTCTGTGTACGATTGTTCCACCATTATCTTCTAGACCCAGATCCATAAAAAGGTTGCATTGATCTGATCACGCAATATAAACCCCTGGCATCAAAGAATCCCTTCGAAGCCAATATCTAGCTCCGATACCAGTTGTTAAGAAATTTACTGCATAACATAAATAAATACTGAGAGGAATAAATATAAAATTAACTAGCAATAACCATAAACACATAAATACACATGTTTATCCGGGAAAAAAAACCCAAACATAATGAAATTCCATTATCCTTGGCCAAAACCCTGGCTAATCCAACCAAGTGAGCCTTCACTGCTCACCTCTAGGTCTTGCATTACAATGAAGTCATTCATGTCTTTTATAAGCTCCATTACATATAATACCACGGGTAGAATACTATGGGTGCACAATACCATGTGCCCCAAAACCATCATTGTTTAACCTCGTCAACTTTGACTCTATCCTGAGTCAAGTTTACCTAACATTTTCCTTAGTATTCTCATTACCCTTCCAGTAATGCTTGAACTCACGCTTCTGCTTCAACTTTCTAATGGCTTCCTCAAAAGATTGATATTAATAAAACTCATTAAGGTCTTTGAATGATATTGATATTTTTTTATGAACCTTTGGATCTCTTCTTTCTCACCCTTGAGATAGGGCACATATCTCAACAACTCCCAAAATATGGTTGTATACTCTTCATTTGTCATGGAACCCATCTTGAGCTCATAGAATTCATTTTCCTTTCCATCATAATATCTCTCAGATAGGTACTTCTTCCTAAAAAGTATTTCAAACTCATCCCAAATAAACTCCTCTTCTATGATTCCTCTGACATGCTTAACATATTCCCACCAGGTATTCTCTTTTCCTTTGAGACTAAAGGTAGCTATTTTAGATTTTATGTTCTTTGATTAAGCATGCAATATGAAAAATTTCCTCATCCAAAGTGTCCATGCTTTTGCATCTTTTGACTTAGTCAAATCACCATCAAAGGTAGGAGTATTGGATTTCTTGAACTCCTTTGTAAAGTACCCCCTCTCACTCCTTCGATAAGGATGATGGCGGTGATGGTGATGATGTCTCTCAAAACTAGATCTAGAATAAAATCCACATGTGCTAACCCTTCTCTCAGGTGTATCCAAGAGTCTGCCATTCTTCATTGTATCATCCATGCCCAACTTGTGCCTTCTCTAAGACCTTCTTCCATCTACACCATTAGTCCTTTCTTCTTATATGTCTGCATGACTAATACCCAACCATCCCTACTTCTACAGATATGAAAGGCTCTATAGGGTGGTTGCATTGACCTCAACTTTCTTTTTTTAAGCTTTCGCAAGCCTTTCCTTTGCTTCAATAAACCTCTCATATTCTTCCTTACAACATATGATCTTTGTCTTCAGACTTCTTAATGTACTTGCTAGATCAAGAGAGACTCCCTCTCCATGTTTCTCAACTGACTTCTCCCATCCCACTTATTTCTCTTCTAGTATGTAGGGGAAGTCATATGAATTATGCTCAACTATTCTTCTCTTCATCCCTATTTTTCTATTGTCCTACACTCATATGATGTTAGATAAACCAAATAGAAGACATAATCAAAATCACGCCTCAATGTATCTTAGGGGAGGCTATTACATTTGTACAAGATAGTCCAGATTATCACAATACATAATAATAACAAGAACTTAACCATCATTGAGAAACAACAATGACAATAATCATCATGCATATGACTTTAATGAATATAAAAATTAACTATCATGTGTGATTCACCGATGCACATGCATATGAAAACACCAATTAAATAGCATCTATCATATGTGTAACCATAATAGAAATAAAATAACTAGCATGCATATGATCGTAATGTGTATACCATCAACTAACCATCATGTATGTATTCCAAACATATAAGATTGCATGACAATCTGATTTTACCGAGAGGTCCATTGTTGCAACCACAGTCTGGTACCACTCTATAACACCCCACCCCACATTTACCCACTGTCAAAAGATCTCCAAGGTAAACATGAGTTGAGAGTTACTATGATATGCCCCAACATCCAAGTTCCAGTTATGGAAGTGGGGCCTACTAAAATGAATAACTTTCACAACCTCCCAGGGACACCTGATCTATCAAATGTCAGAAAACACCCACTAGCGATATTTTCCTAATTGGAACTACCATTTTACTAACTTTACTGCCCAACTACACCCATGCAAGCTTGTGCATGCATCCAAAAGTATTTAGCCACATGTAATATACCAAGCCAACTACCCAAAACGGTCCATAGCTTACAAAGCTTCATGTAGGACTCTTCTTGCATTGTTCTTGGCTCAATTGTTTCTCAAACTTGTCCAATACATATGATAATCATTTACACAAACACTTTGTAGGTGTAGTACATGTAGCTCATGAATGAATATATGTTTACTAATTCATTGAACCCTCTGAGAATTATCAAGAAGGCTTAATACCCTCTCTTGGTAACTACATAAACAAATGTTACCTCATGCATTCAAGTATATAACTAAGAGCTTGTTAAACCATGGAATGGAACCATAATTAGAGCACATCACATAAGGATAAATATAGAATTCTTATAACCAACATGTAACTATAATGAAACCATGAAAAACTAGTCATATAATCATATACTAAACCAGAACTTGTGCTTATTCATCTCATTAAAGACTAACACATATTACCATATACAAATGTCAACCAAGCCAAGGACTTCCACATATCACCTGACCATAGATTGGGGTTGAACCAAATCTTTATTTTAGCCCAATCACCCCCTATGCCATATTCCAAGCATGAATGTGGGATCACATGGGATAAACCAAAATAGAACCAACGAGGGTTTCCAAAGGCTAAACCACCTCAAACATCAACCATAGTGATTTTACATAAACCAGTCTAGAAATCACCAAAAAATAGGTAAGCTTGGATGCCTCATACTTTCTTCACAATACCCAGAGGATTTTTCTTCTCTCCACCCACGTGTCAAGAGTTCTAGAGAAACACCATCTCCACCCACCTGTTAAGAGTTCCAGAAGAAACATCATCTCCACCCTCAAGCCTTGGGAGTTTTCCTGAGACCACCTCAACCATGATCTGAAATCTACTAGAAATCCAAAACTTAACCAAAATAGGGGACCCACTAATCATGGATATCTAAGAAATGGAAAATGCAATACTAAAGCCATTGCCAATTCAGGAAAATGCAATTGCAATGACAACATAAATAAATAAACCAAATGCATGTACCATGCATTCAAATCCCAGCATGGTAAATCACACTTGCACACTATTACCTGCAATCCACGACTACTTTCTACCCTCACTTGTTGATATCCAAACTTCCTCTTGTGCTCCCTTGGTTAGCCTCTCTCTTGGAGTTTGATTTCTTACTTAGGAAAAATAAGGCTGTCAAATATGAAAACTAATCAAAAGTTGCCAATTATTTCTCACGTTCCTTTTTATCATTGATGTCTGGCATCTCTTCCTTTTGTTTTCCTATTTTCTTTCATTTTCCTTTATTTTCTCTTTAATTTCCCTTGCATGCATATTCTTGTCTCTTCATCTTTCTTTTCTCATGTTTTCCTTTATTCCTTGAATTAATTTTCGTTTATTGCCTTTTGCATTTTTCCAATGCCAACACCAATTTCCATAGCCATTAATTAACCACAAGTGTAACAACCCTAGTGAAAATTCCATGTAATAAAAGCTAACAAAGGAAAAATAATAAGAACAGTTGATGTGACACTTATTCCAAGCTGAACGTTGAGAAAACACATAGTGATGGGGATCACTGGTGATTAATTAATGGCTAAGGAAATTGGCAAAGGCAATGACAAAGTCTTTGGAAAGGCAAAATTGCATTTTTGGCACATTTATTTATGAGAATAATGCCAATTAGGAGAAAAGGAAGGTGAAAAGTCATAGGTTGCATGTGAGAAGGAAAATGAAGAAAATAGAGGCCTCATTAATAAAAAGGATTCTGAGGATTAGTACACATATTTTTGTTAGTTCAGTTTCGGAGCTCTCTCTCTCTCATACTCTGGAATACTTAGAGTTTCTTGCAGCACCATTAGAGAGAGTGGCATACTTGGAGTTTTGGAGAAAGAAGGAAAAGGAAGAATGGGAAAGTGAAAGAGGACATTAGGTTCAGAAGCTACAATGAGTTTTTCTTGTTGGTACCAAGTTGCATGTATGTTTTCCTAACTATTTTTGTAATGAATGGCATATGAATGTCGTTTATTAGTCATGATATGTCACTGACATGGAGGATTTCTTGGATTGACAATGGATTTTCCTAGCCTCTCCATTTCTTGGATAACCTTGGTGTTGTGGGTTCATTTTTTTATTTTTTTGGTTGGTTCTCATGTTTCCTTTAGCTTGGGTTGATATACTAATTCCTAGATGCCCTGTAATAGCTTTGGCTGAGTTACTAGTCCTAGAAGCCTTAGTTTGACAAACACTATGGAAGTCCTTGGTGGTTTGAGTTACTAATCCTTGAACTGTTAGTTGGAAAAACACTCTGGAAGCTTGGAGTAAGATGTGGTTTGAGTTATTAGTCTTGGAAGCCTTGGTTGGAACAAACACTTTGGAGACCTGGAAGCCTTGGGTGGAGACCAAGCTGGTGATCGTGTGATGTTTGACAATGAGGTGGAATCATTGTTTGATGGGTTGAGGTGGTTTGGCCTCTGGAAGCCCTGGATGGTTTTTCATTGATATGTTTTAAAAGTTCCGACATTCATTCTTGGAATATGGCATGGGGATGTCTGGATGAATAGATATTTGGCTCAACCATTTCTATGGTCAGGTGGTTTATGGAAGTCCCACAACTGGTTGGCCTTTCCATGATTAATATGGGGTTATTTCTCCTTGTTATTTCATGAGTATTGTACTGGTTTGTATTTGGATTATATGGTTGTTGCTTCCTTGGTATTTCTATTGTTATTATGTTGGTTATGAACATGTATTATGATAGTGGCTATGAAAAATGCATCTATGGCCTCATGGTTGAAATTGTAGCTAATTTTTTGAGGAATCAATGCTTCTTAGTGGTTCTAAGATGCGTATGAGACCCCTATGCTTAGATGTATTGTTTAAACCTATAGATTACATATTTGTGACATCTTTAATGAAATTCCTATCATGGCTAGTAGGGATCCAGTCAAGTCCTTGTTCAAGTAATTACATTCCTATCATTGTTTTGTTGTTATATTTCGTCCCTGAAGGTGTCACTGAGTTCTCGGTAGTGACATGGGCTATGGGCATGAAAATGTGGCTCCAATCCTTGGGATGCAAGCATAACACTGGGTAGAAAAGTACCTTGACATGGGCTTACCCATGTTGTGGGAGTGTCTAGAGCATCTTGGATGCATGCATACCCAAATAAAGGGAGCATCTGAGAGCTTAATGGTTTAAAAAAATAATGGGACCCAGGGGATGGTTATCTGAGAGGTTGGGATGGTTCGTGGGAGTCTTGTTGCTAATGTGGAAGGTCTACGTTGTGCGTTTTCATCAGTTCCACTTTCTTAAGGTTACTTAGGAGGTCAAATCATATCATAATAACTTCTCGTCACATGTTTAACCTGGTTGGTTGGTTACTTGGGTTGCTTTGGGAGGAGGGTGTTACAGAGTGCTATAAGAGCATGGTTCACCCCTTAGAATGGATGGGTAGTGTGTTGGTCATGCATTGATGTTAGTTTCATATGTGTTTCTTGCGTTGTAAGACCATCATTGTTCTTGTTGCATTTTTAGGGTATGGGTTATGGTTGCAGTGAGGTCACCATGGGAAGTTGATGGTGTTGTTGTGGAGTGTGTTTTCATGAGAGTATGTTTTATTATGCATTATTTATGCATGTCAGTATTAAAATGTTTTCAATTGTACAATGATGTGGTGGTTGTTTTCATGCATGAGGTCGTGGTTTGTGCAATTGACATGGTCATGCATTGATGACTAGGCTCTAGCTAGAATCATGGTTATATGGCTATATTCTAATTTGTTATATTTCTATATGTTGTCATGATTATGTTATACATGTATTATGTTTATTTTTTGATCCTATAGACAAGGTATCCTCCTTGAATTATGCTAATGTACGTTGGTTTATTATGATTGGTTTAGCTGCTATAATATACCTTGCACAACGAATATCAAAGATGACTAGAAAGATGGTAGACTATAGTTCCCGAGACTCCCCCTATCGATCAGATGAGAAACATGGTGTTGGGAACTCTTCTAATTTGGTAGACACATTAAGAATATTAAAGGAAGAAGTAAGAAGTTGTAAGGCAGATAATGACATAATCATACAGGTACAGGAGAAACAAGCAGAGATAAATGCAATGATACTTCAAAGTTTGTCAGAATTGTGTGATAGGGACCACTTTGGATCATCCATGAGTAGGAGGAAAAGAATAATGGGGCATATGACAGTATCTCTCATGGTGGTCACAGGTGAGATAGAGATGACACGGTTAGAGGTGACATATTGTTGGATACTCCATTTAGGATAGGTTGTAGATATAGGTACTATTCTAGTTCTGGTTCTAATAGGCATGATGATCAACATTGTTATCATCCTTACAGGAGGAGTGACAAGGTATATTTTCCAGACGAGTTTAAGAAATTTAAATCCACCTACATTTGATGGAGAGATGAAGAAATCACAGGATGAAAAGACATGTTTCCTTGGCATCAAGAAGTTCTTCAGGTTGCATGATTATTCAGAGAATATGAAAGCCATAATAGCTACATTCAGACTCAAAAGGTAAATAATATATTTGGTGGGAAGAAGTGAATAATGTTAGAGGCATTCATGAGGAGGATGTGACTTGGAGTACGTTCGAGAGACTATTCAAGAAGAAGTAGCTATCCGAGAGATACTTTGATGATAAGGAAAAATAATCCTATGAGCTAAAGATGGGATCAATGAGAGATGAGGAGTACACTAGTAAGTTCTTGGAGATACTAAGGTATGTGCCTTACCTCAAGGAGGATAAGGCCAATATTCAAATATTCACTAGTGGGTTACTGATTACATTCAAAGAAATGATTGAATTCGATGAGCTTAGATCATTGGAGGAGGCCATCTAAAATCTAAAGCAGTACTATGAGCAATCAAAGAACATATATGAGACTAAGTCGAATTGGAAAGGTAATGCAAAGAACAAATGAAAATGGGATAAAAAGTGAGGAATACCTCAGGATTCAGGTAATAAAGAGAATGCATTTCCATCTAAGAAGTTCAATGCATCTAACAGAGGACACAGACATTGATTTGATGAGCAGAACAAGGATGCACACTAGAAGCCTATAAAGTGTTGGAATTTTGGCAAATATCATCGCAGGAGAGATTGTCTGCAGAATCAAGGTGGTAGGCCTCATATATATTGTGCATAAGAGGCATAGCTGGTTGGGGATGTTGGTCAGAGCATTCTTCATATCTATGCAATATTAGTTAACAAATAGGGAGACCATCAGGAATTTATCATTGAGATGGATGGTAAGGTTTGTGATCAATTTGTTTCTATTTTGATTGACTACGGATCTAATTATAGTTATGTTAGTCTTCACCTGGTGGATAAGTGTGTTTTGAATAAATAGGTATATGCAGAGTCTTGGTTAATGCAGCTGGCTATGGGTACAAAGGAGTGAGTTCACCATTGGGTAAGAGCTTGTGCATTTGATTTGAATGTTATGTCTACCTTAGAACATTTGAATGTATTACCATAGGGATCATAAAATATGTTGTTTGGAATGTATTGGTTCTACCTTCATAGAACTAAGGTGGATTGTTATGAAAAATTCATTGAGTGCCTGGATGATAATGGGGAACAAGTTGTTTTGCGAGGTAAGAAGAAAGTGACATCAATTAGGATGGTGAAAGCTATGAAAGAAAAACATAGTTGCAGTAAAGGGTGTGTGTTATTTTTCGTACATATATCTAGTGGAAAAGGTAAGAAAGTTGACGATGTAGATGTTTTGAGCAGGTACCCGGTTCTACAATAGTTTCAAGATGTGTTTCCCATAAATATTTCAGAGTTTCCATTTCACAAGGAAGTAGAATTTTCTATTGAGTTAGTGCCAGGGGCAACCCCAACATCAAAATCACCTTACAAGATGAGTACACTTGAGCTGGTAGAGTTAAGGCTACAATTTAAGGAAATGTTGGACACATGATACATTAGGCCAAGCCATAAGGTGCACAGGTTCCGTTCATGAAAAAGAAGGAGGGTACTCTAAGGATATGCATTGACTACAGGTAGTTGAACAAAGTGAACATCAAGAACAGGTATCTGTTACGAGTACTGGTGACTTTTTCAATCAATTGAAGGGAGAAGTAGTGTTCTCAAAGATTTATTTGAGATCCATATATCATTAGGTATGCATTGAAGAAGAGGACATCTACAAGATAGCTTTCCAGACTAGGTATGGGAATTATGAGTTTTTTGTAATTCCATTTGGTTTAACTAATGCTCTAGCTACATTTATGTGCTTGATGAGAGCATGTAGATCATTTATCAGCAATGTTGAGGTTGTTGAGAGAGCATCAGTTATATTCTAAGTTCAACCAATGCATTTTATTTCAGACTTAAATCCACTTCTTGGGACATGTGGTTTCCAAGAGAGGAATAGCAGTGGACTCAAAAAAGACAAGAGCTACCATGGAGTGGGTAGCTCCTAGAAACATAGATGAGGTGAGATCCTTCATGGTTTTGGCAGATAATTACAGGAGGTTCATCAAGAACTTCTCACATATTACTTTTCCTATTACACCATTACATAGGAAAGATAATAAGTTCAAATGGATAGAGGAGTGTGAAACTAATTTTGAGTAGCTCAAGAAGTTGTTGACACATGTACGAATGTTAAATATTGCAAATATGGACAAAGATTTTGTAGTATGTATAGATTCTTGCAAGAGAGAAATTGGTGGAGTCCTTATGCAATATGGACGGGTGGTATGCTATGAGTTATGGAAACTGAAAGAGCACAAGTAGAACTAACCGACACATGATCTGGAGTTGGAAGTGATCATACGTGCATTGAAGATGTCAAGGAATTATCTTCCTGGTAGGAGGTTTGTATTTGATGAGTGATCTCAGTGGTTTACGGTATCTATTTGATCCCAAATCTAATTGCTTATTAAAATGTGAATTGCTTAACATTAGAAAGTGTAAATGCATGAATGATTAAGAACAAAATTAAGCACACAAGCCTAAAGAAATGATAGATATTTTGCAGCAAAATTAAATAGAAAACACATGTAAAGAAAAGCAACACAATAATTGTTAATGGAGTTCGACTATCTTCCAGCCTACATCTTCTGGCCTTGTTCTTCAACAGGGAGGCCTTTATGTTAAATATTCAAAGCCATAAAATTAAATCAAAGTTACATCAAAAGGATCTCTAACTAGTCTAGCTATGTTCTACTCGGCCTCAAAATTCCAATGCAATTGACGCCTCAGAAAAAGACCTCCTACAACTCTCGGAATAAGCCTGCAAAGTTTCATCTCCAAGTCTTTGAAGCTACTCCAAAACTCTTCTGCTACATAGAATGTTACAATTCCTCTCAAGGAGCCAAGCTCACCTCTCCTTCTCTCCATCGCATAAAATTACACACACACACACACACACACATATATATATGTGTGTGTGTGTATATATATATATATATATATATATATATATATATATATATATATATATATATATATATATATATATGGTGATTAAACCCTAATGGAAAACATATCAATGGATTTAACTTCATCTATACTTGCTATAAACATGTAACTATATATGGTGCATTATAACATATAATTTTAATATAGCCAAAACATAGCATTGGACCGAAGGCCAAAAACATAATCATGGCATAACAAACTAACTCCTACGGTGATGATTGGTCACATGTATTGTGTTGGAGCGATAGTTCTGTGGTGATAGTGTTAACTTTGGTGGTTTCCATGGCATGAGATGTTACCATGTGACTGAACAACTCCCAACGTTTTCGGTGTTGGTGACCTGTATACCAACTGTGTGGTGGTTTCACTAACCATATGTGCAAATGGTTTAACACTTTGTAATATTAACCTCTGCCATAGGTTGTAACATATGGTTTGTAATTTTTCTATTGCCATGGTCTAAAAATAGGTTTATAACCCATATCACATTTGCTCCATTCCACTACATATTTTTTACATAGGTTTTTGTAAATAATAATACTATGAGATTTTAATATATATATATATATATATTCTATCACCATGTATATACAAAAATCACCTTTTAACCCTTTCAAACCAATATTTCACCTTGCAACCAAACTGGAGATGTTGCACCTACAACTCAAACTGAGCTTTGGACCTACTAACTATAAATGCAATGTGTCGAGTGGTAAAGACGCCACATGCAATGGTTCGTCACAAACTTCAACAAGCAGTTTCTCATTCATCCAGAGGCCAAATGCACCCATTCAAGTTGTGTTGGGATAATTTCTATGAGCTCTACACAATGGAGTTGATTCCACTCCAATTTAGTTACTTTGACTTTTAGGCTTTTTATAGATCCTTAATCAATTTTAGATCATTACCTCCCTGCTAAGACCTTTTGGACCACCAAAAGTCTTGAGTTCCATAAAACAAATGTGGGGTTTGTTTTCCCACTTGAACAGTATCTCTCCATCCTGTTCAGAACTTGTACACTTTACTGATCCATGCAATCATCAACAAAACACACAAACTCCAAAATATATCAAGTCCTTTTTCACCCACATCAACATTCATATTTGCTGCTAATATCTAGGCACCACTAAACAGTAACAAACCCATTAACAACATTGAAAGTATTGACATAGACAAAACCATACACCGCTTTTCTTTCATAGCTGAAACAAAACTCAACTTATCATGTTTTGACTCTTGTTGATGTACAATTTTAGATCCCTTAAGCATGTCCTTCTATTTGTGATTAATTTTAATGATCTCTTTATTATGTTCTATAGATTGTACAACAACATTGTTTCTAGCATAAGCTACTTGTTTTAATTGTTCAACTATAAAAAGAGATTTACTTGCTTTTGTGTGATAAGAATGTACAACATATTCAATTCCTTTTTTGAACAAGTGGTATTGATTATGTTCCCTATAGAAGGTCACTTTTGTGTCATATAAATACAGGCTACCCAAGACCATCCCATGTGTATCTAGTTTTACCACATCACACATCACCTTATCCTTAAATTTAGAAGTTATTGCAAACGGTAACATGCATTGCTCATCTAATCGTAATTTATGATTTATTCTCATACAAATTAAATTATATGGTTTATGATGCTTTATGGTTTTCAATCGCAATTTATTAACCACTTTTTCTGAAATTAGGTTAGCTTGAGATCCATTATCTAGTAATGTGTTGATCTTTGTATGTTTCTTAGCAACCCTTATATGAAATAACTTGCATCTAGAACTATTAGAATCATTACCTTCATCAGATTTACTAGTCATAACCAATGATGCAATATGTGTCTCATCACCTAAATTTGACCCTAAGTCCATT
This sequence comes from Pinus tabuliformis, assembly GCA_031772625.1. NCBI lineage: Eukaryota > Viridiplantae > Streptophyta > Pinopsida > Pinales > Pinaceae > Pinus > Pinus tabuliformis. Next base: position 637,757,440 of record CM062820.1, on the reverse strand, counting down.
GGTTTTGTTGCTGCCACAACCTTTTGCTTCCCTTTTTGTTCCACTTCGGTTTCATTTCAGGATGAAATTTCCAACAGTAATCCTCGTCATGGCCCTCTTTCTTGCAATGTTTACAAGAGATATTTTCAACCCCCATCTTACTGAGCTTTTCTTTCTTCACTTTTCCTTTTCCCTTGCCCTCCTTTCTGGTTGTTGATTCTGATGATACCCCAACTCCTAATTTACCTGCTTCAACGTAAATTGCTTGTACTACCACTTCATCCATGTTAGTAGGACTGAACATAAATATGGTATTGTGAACATACTCAGGTAATCCCCCTATGTATTTCATTAATGTTTCTTCAGTATACAAAGGAATATCTAACATCAACTCCTTCTTACAAAACGCATATGTGTATCCTGACATTGAATGACCTTTCCTAACTTTTAGTCCTTGCCATTCTATTAAATATTTTTCCTTATATCTCAATGGATAGAATTTCTTTCTAAGTGCAGTAATAAAATCAAATGGAAAAATCTTATTGATATGTTGAGTACCTTTCTGTAACTTACTCTGCCACCAGATCAATGTTGTGCTTGCTAAACGAAGCGATGCTAGTTTGATTTTGACTTAATTGTCAGTGATATATTAAATGCTACAGTAAACCTCCATTTTCCTAAGCCAGTTGTCAAGATTCATGACATCAAATTCTCCATTGTACATGGGTAACTCGAACTTAACATCGAGCTTCAAAAGTGGTTTGTATGTTTTAGATGGATTCAAGAGAGAAGTGATAGGGTATTTTTTTATCGCTTTCATCTTCTTTTCAAATTTTGATGGACGTACTTCTTTGTCTTTAGGTTTTGGGCCTTCAATCTTTTCTTTCTTAAAATTTCAATACATTTCTTTGACCATGGCTCGCAAGGTCATGGAAGCATCTACAAAGCCTGCATCAAATCCAAACGAATGATCATCGCTTCCTTCATCAACCATCTCTTCTCCTCGAGTTGTCCTTCTTCTTGAGCCAACTTTTGTATCTCCTTCAACAAGTTATCCTTCACCAAGCTTTGATTTTCTCTCGGTGATCATGCACACTTCAAATCAAAATTATCAACAACTTGCTTTGATACCAAATGATCCCAAATCTAACCATTTAATGAAATGTGAATTGCTTAATGTTAGAAAGTGTAAATGCATGAATTATTAAAAAAAACATTAGGCACACAAGCATGAGGAACTGATAGGTATTTTGGAAAAAAATAGAATAGAGCACAAATGTAAATAAAAGTGACACACGAATTGCTAACAAAGTTTTGTTATCTTCAAGCCTACATCTTTAGACCCTGGTCTTCAACAGCGAGGCCTTTGTATTAAATATTAAAAGCCATAAAATTACATCAAAGCTACATCAAAAGGATCTTTGTTTGGTCCAGATGTGTTCTCCTCAACCTCATAATTCCAACGCATCTAACAGCTTATAAAAATACCTCCTACAACTCACAGAATAAGCCTGCAAAGTTTCACCTCCAAGTCTTCAAAGTTGCTCCAAAAATCTTCTTCTGCATAAAATGTTACAATTCCTGTCAAGGAGCCAAAATTAACTCTCCTTCTCTCGATTGCATAAAATTACACATATTTATATTATTTTGGTGACTAAACCTTAATGGAAAACATAGAAATGGATTTAATTGCATATGTATTTGGTATAACCATGTAACTATATATGGTGCATTATAACATAGTTTTAATATAGCCAAAACATAGCATTGGACAGATAGCCAAAAGACTAATCGTGGCATAACAAACTAACTTCAGAGGTGATGATTGGTCACATGTATTGTGTTGGAGCATTGTTTCTGTGGCAATAGTGTTAAATTTGGTTGTTTCCATGGGAAGAGATGTTACCATGTGACTGAATGGCTCCCAATGTTTTCGGTGGTAGTGGTCTGTATACCAACTCCGTGGTATTTTCACTAACCATCTGTGAAAATGGTTTAACACTTTGTAATATTAACATCTTCCATAGGTTGTAACATATGGTTTGTAATATATTTTGTTTCCATAGTTTAAACATAGGTTTATAACCCATATCACATTTGTGCCATTCCACTACATATTTTTACATAGGTTTTTGTAAATAATAATACTATGACATTTTAATATATATATATATATGCCATCATGATGTATATAAAAAAATCACCTTTAAACCGATTCAACCCAATATTTCACCTTGCAATCAAACTGGAGATGTTGCACCTGCAACTGAAACTGGGCTTTGCACCTACTAACTGTGAATGCCATGTGTCAAGCAGTAAAAATGCCACATCTAAGGGTTTGTCACGAAATTCAACAAGCAGTTTATCATTCATCCGAAGGCAAAATGCGCCCATTCAAGTTGCGTTGGGATTGTTTTTGTGAGCTCTACACAATGGCGCTTCTTCCACTCGAATCTAGTAATTTTGAATTTTAGGCTTTTTATAAATCCATAATCAATTTCATATTAGTATTTGACCAACCAAATTTGAATGGAAGGAAAGCTAGATGGTTGACCATGATCATCAAGTTCGATTTTGAGATCAAATATGTCAAGGGAAAGAAGAACAAGGTCACAAATTCTCTTAGTAGGAAGATACAAGTAAATCACATAGCAGATATGAGCTCCTACGGGATGGATTTATAGGATAGGATCTTGGAGGTAGGTCAGTAAGATGTCACATATATGGAGATTGTTCATAGGTTGTAGCAAAGTATAGGTACAAGTACAAGTAGTGGTACAAGTATAGGTATAGGTAGTGGTATAGGTACATGTACAGGTGTAGGTGCATAGGATGTGGACTATAGTCTCACTGTAGATGGATTGGTTAGATTTAGGGACAGGATATATGTTTTGAACAACAATGAACTCAAGAAGGTGATCTTGAGGAAGTTTCATGTTAAACTGTATTGAAGGTCACCCAGGATATCAGAAGACCCTAATGGTAGTGAAGAACTTTTACTATTGGCCATATTTGAAGAGAGACATAAAAGAGTTTGTGGCTAGGTTCTTGGACTATCAGTAGGTGAAGGTAGAGTGTAAGAATCAGGGCAGACTGCTACAACTAACTATGATTCCAAAGTGGAAATAGGGGGTCATTTCCATGGACTTTATCATAGGTTGGCCGAGGACAGTGAAACAAATGATTCCATCATGGTAGTGGTGGATAGGTTGACAAAGGTAACACACTTCATCCCAGTGATGTCTACCTTCTTAGCGAGTGATGTACCACAACTATCCATCAAGGACATGGTCATATTGCATGGAGTTCCAAGGAATATTGTGTCAGACAAGGATCTGAAGTTCACTTCCAAGTTTTGGAAGGATTTATTTGCATGTTTGGGCACAGAGTTAGCCTTCAATACAACTTATCATCCGCATATAGATGGAAAAACAAAGAGGGTTAGTAGGATATTAAAGGAAATATTGAGGATGCATGTGATACATCAGTAGTAGAAGTGGGAACAGTACCTTCTATTGGTAGATTTCACTTACAACAATGGGTATCATGAATCCTTGAGGATGAATCTATTTGAGACATTGTATTGGAAAAGTTGTAATATTACCATCAGTTGGATTGATCCAATTAATAGGGTACTGATTGGACAAGACATGATGGCATACATGGAGCAAGAAATGCAGGTAATCAAGAAAAATTTACAAAGAAACACAAGGTAGGAAAAAGAGCTACGCATATCGGAATAGGTTGTTCAAGGAGTTGCAAGTTTTGGAACAGGTGTACTTGCGCATCAAACCGAAGAAGAGTTCCTTGCGGATTGGATCATGTGCCAAGCTAGCACACAAGTTTTTTGGGCCTTTGAAGATTATTGAGAGGATTGGGCCAGTAGCCTATCGACTTGCACTGCCTCCGACAGTGAAATTCCATGTTGTTTTCCATGTGTCATTTATTAAGAAGTATGTCAACTATGTTGATCATGTGATTGACTGGTTTGCATTACAAGTGGATCCAGATGGAGAATTCCAGTCAGAGCCTCAATGTATATTATAGAAAAATATGCTCATGATCAGGAACCGAGAAATCGAGCAGATTAAAGTGTAGTGGAAGCACTTTGGGCCTCATTAAGCTACATGCAATATAACGGATTAGATGTGGGCTATGTATCGTACCTCATTTGTTGGTTGAGCGGATGTTTTGGTATATGCATTTGGTATATGTTTTTGGTACATGTACATATGTATATGTATGTAAATACTGTCATGAGCTATGTTATAAAGCCCCAATAAGTGGTATGGGAGTCATGCCATTATGATGTTACACTTGTTATGTTGTCATGTTGGCTTTCTTCTCAACAGGATGATCATTGCAAATACTACATTGAGCTAAGTTGTAAATCTCCATGGGAAGTATGTTTTTCTTACAACAGTCTTATGGTTGTAGGTGTTGTTGAACACCGAGGATGGTGTTCCGCAAAAGGAGAGGGTTCTGTAACAACACAGGTAAAACTTCCATGTAGCAAAAGTTAATAAAGGAAAAATAATAACCACGGTTGATGGGACACTTATTACAAGATGAATGTTGGGCAAAATCATAGTGATGGGGATCACTGGTGATCACTGAATGGCTAAGGAAATTGGAAAAGAATATGGCAAAGTCTTTGGAAAGGCAAAATGGAATTTTTGGCACATAATTGAAATTATGAGAAAAGGAAGGTGAAAGGTGAGATGTTGCATGTGAGGAGGAAAAGGAAGGAAAATAATCGAAAATGAAGAAAATAGAGGCCTCATTAATAAAAATATTTCCAAGGATGAGTACATACACTTTTGTCAGTTCAATTTTGGAGGTCTCTCCCTATTGTCTCTCTCTCATACTCTTGGACACTTAGATTTCCTTGGAGAACTCTTGGAGAGTGTGTCATACTTGGAGTTTTGGAGCAAGATGGCAAAAGAAAAGTAGGAAAGTGTAAAAGGACATATGGATGAAGAACTACAATGAATTTTGTTTGCAGGTACCGAGTTGCATGTATGCTTTCCTCACTAATTTTTTGATGCATGGCATATGCCTATGGTTTATTGGTAATGATCTATCACTGACATGGAGGATTGCCTGGATTGATGGTGGATTTCATAGCCTTGCCATTACCTAGATAGCCATGGTGTTGTGGGTTCATTTCTTTGTTTTTCTCATTGGTTCTCATGTTTCCTTTGACATGTGTTAAGTTACTAGTTCCTGGATGCCTTGGTTGGATAAACGCTCTGGAAGCCTTGTAACAACTTCGGTTGAGTTATTAGTCCTAGAATCCTTGGTTGGAGAAACTCTCTGGAAGCCCTTCGTGTCGAGTTACTAGTCCTGGAAGCCCTAGTTAGAAAAACGCTCTTGAATCATAGATTAATTTGTGGGTTGAGTTATTAGTCCTGCAAGCCTTTGTTGGAACAAACACTCTAGATCCATGGAAGGCTTAGGTGGGGACTAATCCAGTGGTGGTTTTGATGTCTAACTATGAGGTGGAATGATTGTTTGATGGGTTGAGGTGGTTTGGCCTCTGGAAGCCCTGATGGTTTTTTATTAATGTGTTTTATGAGTTCCCACATTCATGCTTGGAATATGGCATAAGGGGTGACTCGCTGAAGATGTATTTTTCTTAGCCATGTCTATGATCGGGTGGTTCGTGGAAGTACCACAACTGGTTAGCCTTTGCATGATTAATATGAGTTTATTTCTCCTTGTTATTTCATGAGATTGTATTGATTTTGTTGGTTATGAACATGTATTATGATAGTGGCTATGTATGGCTTTCATTCTTTTCTTACTTGTAAATGAATGAACAATGTATCTATGGCCTAATGGATGAACATATAGCTAATCTGTTGAGGCATAAATGCTTCTTAGTGATTCTCAGATGAGTATGAGACCCCTATGCTCAGATATGTTGTTGAAACTTGTTGATTACATATTTGTGACATGTTTGATGAAATTATTGTCATGGCTAGTAGGGGTCCAATCAAGTCCTTATTCAAGTAATTGCATTTGTATAATTTTTATTTTGTTATCTTTCAACCCTGATGGTGTCATTGAGCTCTAGGTAGTGACCTGGGATCTGGGACTATAAATGTGGCTCAAATCTCGGGGACACGGGAACAACACTGGAATAAAAATTCCTGAGACACAAGAATACCCATGTTGTGGGAGCGTCCAGAGCCTCTTGGATGCATGCATTCCCATATCAAGGGAGCGTCTAGGAGTTTAATGGTTTAAAAACTCAGTGGGATCCAGGGGCTGGTTACCTAAGAGCTTTTGATGGTTCCTAGGAGTCCCGTTGCTGATGTGGAAGGTCTATATGGTGTGTTTTCAGCGGTTCCACTTATTTAAGGTGACTTAGGAGGTTGAATCATAGCATATTAAGTTCTCGTCAAATGTTTACCTTGGTTAGCTAGTTACTTGGGTAGATGAGGGAGGCATGTGTTAGAACAAGTGACCCCCAATGTGATTATTTTCCCCTCGATAAACTTGGAATACGTGTCCCATGACCTTTATTTATTTCTTTCCTTTTTACGTGGAAATATAACCCAAGGCTGCTACAATAATTTTTCAATTTCTTAGCTTCTTAGTCCTTATTTCCAAATTATTTTTGGTTCTATTATTATTTTCCCTTCGTCATTAATCTCTAGTAGAATAGTTTGGATTTGGATATTATCACTTATTACCTTCTTTAAGAAAGCGACATGAAATATTGGATGTACATGTGAAGATTGAGGCAAATCCAATTTGTAAGCTATCATTCCAATTGTGTGCAACACCTTATAGGTTTATTGTCATTCTTTCATTTATTGAGGGAATATGTTTATATGGTTATAGTGTCACAAATACCCAATGAACCACTTCAAATTCGCTTTCATTGTGATGTTGATCTTCTTTTTGTTTAACCCTATTTTGTGCCATAACCAAGTTTCCTTCAAAATTTTGAAAACCTCTTGTTGGTATTGTATGTGGTCCTCACTACAACAAAACATGCCACTAGCACTAGAAATAACACTAAAAATGAGTGTATTTGAGCATGTGAATTGGGTTCAATTGGCAGCACAAAACCTGATGCTACAATGATTTTTCACTTGGTGCCAGAAATAACATAAGAAATAGCACCAAAAATACCACTGGGTTTAGCACCAAGAACTGTTTCTTCTATTCTCACTTCCATTGTTGCATCCATTTGCACTTTTAGTTTTTCTTCCAATTATTCTTCTTGGTTTCTTTCTTGTATGGCATCGAAAATATATTATTTTTTGGCTTTCTAATTTATGCCAAGTTATGCTTCCATTATAACATCTTTTGGATCTTCAAGTTTTTCTTCCAATATGGCATCACTTGTTGCATCTAGCTTTGGTTCCTGGTGAGCTCTAGTATTGTAGCAATAATGCTACAACGTCTGGGGCTTGCTTCTTTCCTTTTATCAACCCAGTAGTTCATAACAAACTTGGAAGCGACGATGTTGTATGCACAAGTACTAGCTCTTACTACAGGTTGTCACTTGATCAGCTAGCGCAAGTTTGCTAGGATCTTACGCCAAGTTATATAAGTTCTCAGAAGAAGCTTTTACTGTGATGGAAGAAAGCTAACTCTACAGGGGTTATTCTATTTGCACAAAGAGAAGGAAAACTGGAATGAAACGCAAACCCTAGTTTACCCACTAACCTTATTTTTGCAAGAAAAGAGATGGAAACTAATGAAGCGAGTGCCATTGACCACTAAAAAGGTAAATTGCATTTATTCAAGCTACTTCTGAGGAGAAATGAGAAGAAATCATCTTTTTTTACTTTTGAGTATTTTTATGCGAAATTATTATGCTTGTGATTTGACTGGTTGTGACTGTGCAGAGGTTTGGTGGAAAAGGAAGATGGAGCTGCTTTTGCAGATGGTGAGAAAGGTTTGGAGAGGTCCTAAGAGGCCCCTAGTACCCTTTTGAAGACTTCCATTATGATTAGACTTCGAAACGTCACTCACAGGAAATTCTACAGGAGGCTACAAGGGATCTATAGGAGGATCTACAGGACGAGGACGAAAGTGGTTTTTGGAGGTTTGAAGATGTAAAAATGATGGGGAAGGGGAAATGAAGGCTGGATGAAAGTGTTGAGGGGTCTATAACGTGTCAAGGAGGATCATGGACGAAGGAGATGGTTGGATTTGTTCAAATGGCTAGAAAGCATCTTTATGAAAAAACAACGCAGAAATTATGGCAGATTGGTGAAATGTGGCGAATGAGTTGGGAAATCTATAAGAGGCGAGTTGGTGCTCACTGTTTATGGAGGAATGGTGAGATAAGATGTCTTGCAAGAGACCTGCACACTTACTTATCAAAATTGATCAAAGAAAGAACTGAAAACAGAGTTTTGTCTAGCTTAACCTAATTTCTGTCCTAAAAAGAGAAAAATGTTGAACAATACCTTATGAACAGAAAAGAATCCGAGATAACTATGGTAAAAGAACATGAAATTATCTAAGCAATTGAATCGGAACCAATATCAACTTTTCCAAATCAAAGTATCACACTAGCAGTTGCATGAAAGAGAAAAAAATGTGTTTTTGGTGGCAATAGTAGTGCCTTGACCTCAAATCATAGTCTCAAGGAGGGAGAAAGGAGATCAAGACCGGATGTCGGCCTTTTTTGATCTTTTCCTATCACTGTATCAACTTACTTAAGCAACTTGAACAAAAACAACTATTCTAACCTAACCTAATGAAGTAAAATGAGTAAATGCAACAGAAATTAACTCATGAATGGAAACAAAAACATATAAGTACACAAAGGAGGTATTGGGAAGCTTGGGTTGGGCCCTAACCCAAGAGCTTCAACCCTCTGAAAAATATCAGTGCTAGCTCAAAACTTGGTTCATCTTCATTATGAAAAATAGCAGTTCCATCACATAAACTGTTCTCAAAAAGAGCTTGAAAATGAGTTGAGTACAATGTTACACAAAAGCACGAAAATATACTAATAACTGTCTAACATACTGAGGCTCGAAGCCCCCTTATTTATAAAAATGGGGACTGCCAACAGTCCTCCTAAAATTAAGGAACTCGACTTCCTAAAACTGAAGACAACATCAGTCCTACTTGACTTGCTCGGCTGCCCCTTGGAGTCATCAATGTGGGCCTTTGTACTCTGAGCTGCTGATGGAGAATTCAAGGAAAGGGTCATTAATGAAGGAGACACCCCTCCTACAAGTCCTCTTCCCTATTTCCCTCGAGTTCTGGCTGCCATGTTCTCATAAATTCCTTGTCTTTATCCAAAATTGTCCAAAAAGTCTACAATAAATATCCATTAGACTACATGGCAAAGTGACTAACCCAGTTCATTCTATTGAGATAACTATATTCAAAAACATGCACAAAACTACTGAGAATGGTGGATTAAATCAAAATAAGAGGTAGAATGAGCCCATATTGTTACCCATTTCTGGGGCTCATCATCACCCCCTATTGAATGGGTTGCTCATCCTCTGAGCAACTAATTTAGCTCTTCATCTTTAATAGCTCTGACAGATTCCCTGACATCTCAAGCCTCTAATGTGATGTCTTCCTCTCTATCACGGAAACCTACTTTCCTGTGCACTTTATCCCATTGTTTATATTCTTCCTTCTCCTTAACTCCTTCCAATAGTCCTAACAACATTGCAAGACTGAACTTAAGACCAATCCAATTGGCTTTCAAGTTTTTCATTGAGTGTTTATATAGGGGCACTCTCCTCATGGCCTCCCTCATTTTTTTTGGGGAGTGATACTCCCTGATCCTTAAGCTATTGGAAATGTATTCCACCTTCTCATGCAGGCATGAAGGCCGTCATTGCCAAACAATCTCTCCATATCTTCAAAATGAGCAATAGCCCGTTCTTGCTTGTCAACATAGTTAGGGAGAACTTGAGGATTGGTTGCAAGATGTTGGTGGGCATAGATGAGAGCCAAGGGTTCTGTTGGTTCTGCCCTTATCATCAAGGGCTCACATAGCTCCTTTTCCATTATTTTCTGAATTACCACTGCTCTCTTTTCTCATGGCTTATCCAAGAAGCCATAGCCATTAGCTGTAAGTCTCCCAATGCAACATTTAGATCCCATAAATTCATGTCAGGAAGTGCCATGTTCTATAGGTAAAATTCTACTAGCTTTGCTTTATCCTCGGCTGAGCTATGATCACATAAATGCATAAACTGACCATAATCTTGAAATGGTGTTGTGCCCCTCTGGGCCAATGTCTTAATCTGGAATTGGAGCCACCGATCTTTGAGATACAGTGCATAGGATTTAGCTGGTTGTCTACACTACAATGCCTCCATTGCCCAGCTGGCTATGTAGGCTAATTGGGCTTCCTTTTCTTATAGCTGCCTTTTCGAAATTAGCACTTCAGTTGTTGCCTGAGATTCTCTTTCTTACCGTTGTTTCATGAGTGTCTCACTATCTGTTTATGGTTCTTCTTGTTGTTGTTTCTCTACTACCTCACTATCTGCCTAGGGTCCCTCTATTTGTTGTTGTCCTTCCAAGATCAGCAACTTATTTCTTCCTTGAGGTTCCCTTTCTTGTAGCTGCTTTTTCAACAATTCATTTTCTTCTTGTAGTTGAGCTCTTCTAATGATATCTGTGTGCCTTACCATGCTTAATTATTTGCTCATCTCTCTCAACTTGTTTTCCATGTGCCCTATATCTTCGACTCCTTTAGACTTTGCAATCTACATCCTGGTGTGGGTCCTGACTCTTTCCTTTTCTAGTTCAAAGAAAAGAGGCACTGCGAATTTTTGTGGGATGATCTTCCCACCCTCCAGAATATTGTAATAGGAGCCTAAGTTAGGCAGGGATCTAGGCTCTGGTATTTCTTTTAACTTACCTTCCTCTTGGGACTGTTCCTCTGCCTTCCTTTCCAGTTTTTCAGTTTCTTTGAGCTTGGCCAGTGTCTCCTATAGAGAGGTTTGTGCCTCCTGTAGGACTGCTTTAGAATCCATTAATTTGATCCTTTCCTTCTAGGTGGAGGTCTTAGCACTCCCTCTCTCGTAGGTGATGGAGATTTGGGAGATTCCTCCTTTGTGACAATAGGTGCATCCTGAATGATAATGGGTTCTTTCGATGGTGGCTGGGGCTTGCCCACCTTGATTTTGGTGCTCCTCTAGGCTTTGAAATACATCGATGTTTGTCTTTCTCTTTTCCCCTTTTGCTTAGCTAGAGTGCTCAATGCAGCAAGAACAACTGTTGCTTCCCTTGCTAGTGTCTCAGGGGACACTTCTTCCTGTTGTTTTTCTTCTTCACCCTCTGCAGTTTTTCCTGTGTCTGATGTTTCTGTTTTAATTTCCGCTGTCTCTGGTCGTATTTTCTCCTTTTCTTGCTGAGTTTCTGCCTTCCCATTGGCAGTCTTTCTTTGAGTTGTCTTGGTTTTCTTCTTCTTAGCTTTTGTCCTATTCATCTTTTCTTCTTTTGATCCTATTTCCTTCTCTGCCTTAGGTTCAACTATTGTTGTGTCATGTTTCTCTTCTTCTCTCTATTTTTCTTCTTCTTTCTCTTCTACTTGAATATTTTGTGCTTCTTCATGGATTTCATTTTCAAGTTCCTCTTTATGCTCCTCCTCTTCACTGCCAAATGGACTCGGGTCATTTGTGAGAGTTTTTATGTCATCTTCCATAGTCATATTCCTGAACATTTCCCAGGCTATAGGGATGGTGTATGTGTGGCGAGCATCCTCTACTAGCAATTTAATGAGCCCATGGTGGGCCAGTTGTTCTGGAACCCTTGCATTCAATTTGGTTCCACACTCTATCAAAGACTGGAGGAGAAAATATGGTAGACTGAGTTTTCTAGATGCAGGTAGGTCCATTCCAAATCTTAATTCATGCAATAATATAAAGTGATAACCATAGACTATACTATATCTTCCTTCATAGGAGATATATTTCATGATCTGGTAATTGACCTCACCCCATGGATGAGGTATACTTGTCCTTCTGATCCTATTCTTATCCTCTACAGGATGTTCATCAGGCTGGAAAAATGTTGTTTTCGCAACCTATCCTAGTGGTTTTTCTTCTTTGCTCCAAGGGAGCCCAAGTGTAAGACCTGTGATTCTGCTGATAAATTATGGTGTAAGATCTATGGTCAAACCCCTGAAACTAACTGTAGCGTGGGTTTTTGAATGGGGTCTTAAGGAAATTAATAATTCCTCTGTCACTTCCTCATCATACCCATGAATTCTCTCAAAGAAAGGCATCCAGTTTTCCCTGGTGAAGAGGGCTACCACTTCTGGGTGTTCATGCAATTTGTTGGATTTCAAAGGCTCCTTTCTCATAAAGCCTCCTGTCATGGTGTTTAGTGACTGTTGGAAATTCTCAGGTGAGGAGGAAGGTAGCGAATTTTCAAGACCAAAAACAGAGGAATAGCTGAGGTTTGTCCTTCTGGAACCAGAGAGGGAATTTTCGTATTCTTCTTTTTTCACAACATCAATTTGCAATTTTTCCTCCCTTCAAACCCTATTCTCAACCTGAATTTACTTCTCGGGCCTTTGGAGGAAATCAATATTTTGATAGAATAGAGAGTATATAAAATAATGTTTTTCTTTCTCACAGAGTAAACAAACTTGAAAATTCGTTTTTTCATAGGCTTGATTTTCTATGGTTGCATCCCTTTTTTTTACACGAGAATACAGGGAGGAAAAAGACATAATTTTAGTGTAGAGAAGAAAATGCAGAGACTGTATAGAATTCATAAAAACACAGGTAGACTTTTGAGCTCACTTTCCCTTCCTTTTTCGACCCAGTACTTTGCTTCTAATCCCACCACCTTGTGTAGATATATCACATGCAGAGTGGGTTCTGAGCCTACCTCTTTTTGAGCTCGAATTTGGAAAGAATTTAGAATTTTTCCCTGCAGAGCTGCTCCCTAGCCCTCCTGTAGAAAGGCTCATGTAGACGGTGTTCCCACTCCTGTAGAATGTGATAATGCTCCTCTAGAGCTCGATAAGTGCGATGGTTTTGAAAATTGGTAGAGAATGATTGGTTCGATTTTCTGAAGGTGGTAGGTGAGTTGCTGCAGTCAAGAACTCGTTGATACAAATGAAAACAAAAGGTGGTGGAGGCTCCGACCGCAGCATACTTAAGCTGATGGCATGATCTGCAGTGACGAGGTGAGGTGGAAAGATGGGTACGTTATCCCCATCCAGACCATTGGTCCTACTCCAATGACATTATGGTATTTCATGTCAGTTGCCCACCATCACTTCCATTATTCCCGTTATACACTGCCACCACTACCAGTTCTAAGTTTTTCTACCCGAGTTGATGGACCACACGTGCTGACTACATCTTTTGAACTATTATTTGAATTGGATGAGGCTCGTTTGAACTCAACAAGGGTGGTTTGAATTGAACAAGGGTGGCCAATTAGCTGGCCGCCAATTTCGTCTAATCGCAACCATCTCAATGGTTGATGCAGTTCCTAAATAATATTCATGCAATAGAGGAACAAGTTTAGCCACTTACCTGTTAGTTGCTACCGTGCTCTGCATGCTCAGACTTTGGCACTTTGTTTTTTTTATTGCTAGTTCTCGTGGCCTCTGAACTGGTGGCTTATGCTAGTGATTTTCGATCAGGAACTGCTCCTTGCACATTGCTTACATCTTGGCTGCACTGACCCTACCTCCGGAGCTTGTTTTTTTAAATGGATCAGCTGTTACAAGAATCTTGCAGGATTTCCTATAGCTGCTTCTCCCTCTAAAATTATGGCTGATTCTTGAGCAAGGACTGAAGAGAAGGCCGAAGAAGGTTCTGAAGGAAAGGAGTAACAATTGGAATACATCATGTAAGAAACAAGTGAAGAATGTTGTTGTTTTATTCATCATCATTTTTTTGTTTAAAAATGAAAGAAACATAATTTCTGTGTTTTCTATGTAGGGAAGGAAAAGCGAGTGGAAATGTGGGTGTGCAGGGATGGAATGGAGAATTAGGAGGATGAATGCTGGTAGGGAGGTCCACAGGCCTTCTGGACAAATTTCTAGCCCTTGGATTCTTCTCTGAACTTGATTTTGAGCTCTCTGTAGTTTCTACAGGAGCCTCCTGTCGAATGCATAGAGTTTCTTATAGGATGCAAAATTTCCAAAACAAGCAAGACCAAGGCTTGGAAAAAGACAATGGCGATGGAAGAATCAGATATCAAGGGTGTATGCAACCTAACCATGTCATTTTTTCCTTATGTGACCCTCCTGCAATCTGCAATGCATTCAAAAGAAGTTAGTTTTTTTCTTTTTTTTCTTTTTTCCTTCTTTTTTTTATGAGATAGCTAGGGCACCTCCATGAGGTTTTCACCCTTACTACCTACCCTAAGCACCTCCAAGAGGTTTTCACCCAGGGATCTTTTATTCTTTTCTATTTTTTCTTTTTTTCTTTTCTCTTTTTTTTTGTTTAGGGTGTGGGTGGAGTGGAGGCAGATACGTGATCCACTCCCAACACTATTTTACTCAGATTCTTAATGAATTCCTACTTGGAAAGGGGCTTCTTGTAGATCTTCAACCTATGCCCATTGAAAAGCATGAGGACGGCTTCCTCATCGATGGTTTGGATAAGGACTGAACCATTGTCATTGCATTTTTCTATTGTGTACAGTCCCAACCATCTTGTCCTCAATTTTCCCTTGAAATCTTTATATCTTGAATCATACAGTAGCGCCCAATCTCCTTCCTGGAATTTTTTTTCTTTGAGGTGTCTATCATGCCATATTTTTCTTTGCAGTTGGACTACCTCTGAGTGGAGAAGGGCCTGCAGTCTCTGCTCATCCAATCCATTTAGTTGAAGTAACCTTTCCTTTTGTGCATGGCTGAAATCTAGGTCCAGCTGAGCTGCCATCCTTAATGTGTTATATTCAAATTCTATTGACATCAAAGCTTTCTTCCCATAGACCAGCTTATAGGGTGTGAACCCTATGGTGGTTTTCCATGTGGTGTTATAACCCCATGTGGCCTCAACCAATGGATTTGCCCAATCTTTTCTACTGCTGCTCACTGCCTTAGTCAAAATCCCTTCCAAAGCTTTGTTAGTGACTTCCACCTATCCATTTTCTTGCAGATGATAAAGGGTGGAAGTTCTATGCTTAATCTTATGATGTGTGAGTAGGTCTTCAATCAGATTGGAGGTAAAATGACTCCCTTAATCTGTGACTAATTCTCTTAGATAGCCAAACTTGTGAAAGATATTTTCCCTAAAAAACTCAGCTACTTTTTCTTCTGTTGTTGCCTTGATCGCTTTGTTTCTGCCCATTTTGTCAGATAATCAGTACACATAATGATGTAAGATTTCTGTTTTGAAGGAGGGTTGATGGGACCCACTAAATCCATGCCTCACTTCTCAAATGGTAGGGGAATCTCATCCCTTGGAGTAGGTTTCCCCATCCTTTGACATCAGTCACAATGGCTGATATATCTTCTGACATCTTGATGAAGAGTGGGCCAATAGTAACCTGCTTGCAGAATTTTGAAGGCAGACCTTTTTGCTGCAAAATGGCCCCCACAAGGCCCATCGTGATAGGTTTGGAGAATGTCAAAAACTTCCTCCTACCTGACACATTGCCTCGAAATCTGATCCGGGCCAAGTATAGAAAGATTGCCCCTAATCCAAGTGAATGGGGCACTTTTCCTCACGATCTTGCTCTTCTCTTTTAAGGATAGGTGTGGCGGAAATTGTACTGAAACCAAGTAATTTGCTATATCAACAAACCATGGAGAGAGTACTAAAATAGCAAATAGGTGTTCATCTGGCATTTGATCATCCACCATTCCTTCTTCACTTACAGACATATCTAATCTAGATAGAAAATCAACAACAACATTTTCCTTACCCAGCTTATCAACAATGGTCAAATCAAATTGTTGCAATAAAAGTAACCATCTAATAATACGATCATTTACATCTGGTTTATTCATCAAATACCTAATCGCAACATGATTGGTGTGTACGAATGTTTGATAGACGATGATGTAGTGTCTGAACTTATTTAGGGAATGGACTATGGCTAGGAGCTCATTTTCGGTTACAATGTAGTTTAATTCTACATTGGACAAATTTTTACTTACAAAATATATGGCATAAGGCAGCTTCTCATCAACTTTCCCTATGGTTGCTCCTATTTCTTTGTTCGAGGCATCTGCGTGAATGTGAAAAGGTAGGGCCTAGTTTGGACCTCTCAAAATTGGGGCGATTACTAGTTTACCTTTCAAGGTATCCAGAGCCTCTTGACAGTTGTTAGTCCATATGAACTCAGCATCATTTCCCAAAAGACCAAACAATGGAGAGGCTAGCTTACTAAAATCCTTAATGAATCTTCTATAATACCCTGCTAAGCCTAGGAAACTCTGACCATCTCTTACATTTTGAGGAGGTGGGACCCTTTGGATGCTAGCAATCTTGTTGGGATCCACTTGTAATCCTTACTGAGAAATTGTACGACCTAGCATAGTCCCTTCAGTTATCAGGAATTCACACTTTATAGGACTAAGGGACAAGTTCATTTCAATACACTTGGTTAAGACTTTTCCCATGTTAGTCAAAGCTTCCTAAAAGTTAGAACCATAAGGGGTAAAGTCATCCATATATATTTCCACTGAATGATGAACCAGTTCAACAAATATGCTCAGTACTACTCTCTGGAAAGTGGCAGGAGCATTGCACAACCCAAAAGGAAGGACCCGGTATGCAAAAGTACCCCAAGGACTAGTGAAAGTGGTCTTATCTTGGTTTTCTGGGCTGATTTGGATCTGGTTGTACCCGCTAAACCCATCTTGGAAGGAGAGGAACTTCTTCCCTGCCAGGCCATCTAACACTTGATCTATGAAAGGCAAATGGAAATGGTCCTTCTTGGTGGCCTTGTTCAATTCCCGATAGTCTACATAGATTCTCCACTTCTCATTTTTCTTTCGCACTAGCACTAAAGGAGAGACCCATTCACTGTCAGAGATGGGGTAGATGAATCCTGCATCCAGCAAATTTTGCAGTTCTTCTTTGACAATGTCCTTAAGGGTTGGATTCATCCTCCTTTGACACTGCCTGACTGGTTTACAATCTTCTTTAATGTAAATGTGATGAGTATAGACTGAAGGGTGGACTCCCTTCATCTCCTTATAGCTCCAAGCAAAGGCATCCAAGTTGTTTTTCAATAAACTACATAGTTCTTTCTCCTGAGAAGTGGATAGGGATGAGTTAATCCTAAAGGTTCTTTCTGGGCTGAATTCCACATTCTTGACTCCAAGAGAGGTTGAATCAGCCACATAGAGATCAACTACGAGATTCACCTAGGTTTCTTCCACTAATTCTTCTAATGGAAACACACTGAGGGGTGGATTCTAAATCAAGTTTTAAATAAGGTCATCCACAGTTTGTGGGCCCCCCATGGTAGCCTGTACTGCACACAATGGTGCAGAATAGACTTCATCCTCATCTTTCTCCTCCAACCAGAGAGGTAAATCATGTTCTAACAGAGGTTGGGTAGGAGGATATAGGACTAGTTGCTTGGACATATGCCCATTGTTGATTGTCATGCTCCCAGCTCGACAACTGATGTAGGCATCTGGAGTAACCAACCAAGGTCTTCCCAGGATGAGAGGACACCCAGTGGGCTTTGCCTTTGGCTAGAGAACCAGGAAATCAGTAGGGTATTCCCAGGAATCAATAGAGACCATTACATCTTCCAAAATCCCCTCCGGGGTCACGATGGAATGGTCTACTAACTACAGTACTATTGTGGTCTATTTCAGGGAACCCTAAAGGTTGAGTTTGAGCATAGTGTCCCTAGTCATCACATTAATGGCATCCCCTAAATCAATCAAGGTATGGGGGATTACGGTGCCATTGATGTGGACATTGACTACAAGACTCCTAGGGTCTAGATATTTTGGACATATTACCTACCCCAACATCAGGTCGAACAGTTGTCCTATGACATTGACAGTTGGAGAATCTCTCTTGCGCATACTTGGGTACCTGAAGCACTTCTCCTTGATAATCTTGTTGCATATAAGCACATCCTTTATGGCTTGGAGAAGTGGTATATTTACACATAACTATTTCAATTCTCCCAGAAATTTAGTTTCTTCTGGGGTCGGTTGTGTGGTTCCAATTAGTCTCTCAGGAAAGGGTGGAATGAATTTTGATTCACTTTCCTATTTTTCTTCCTCGTCCTCCTTAGGAGGGAGTTGGCTATCTGCGATAACCTTCTCAGACCGTAGGTTAATCTCCTGAATCTCCACAGCATAGGTTAGACATGATGTTTCTCCATTATGTACCTATTGAACCTGTCTGTTATTGGGCTTTGGGTTCGGTTGAGCAGTTATTTGGGGTTGTCTTAGTGGAGCAGGAGGAAATGGTTGAGGTTTAGGAGGTGGTGGAGGCAAACGAGCGGGAGGAGAGTTGTACTAGGGCCTCCACCCCTGAGGAGGTGCATTCCACTGAGGTTGTGGCTGAGCATAAGAGTGAAAGAATGAGCAACTGGTAGAGCCGGGTATTGAGGAGGATACGATCAAGGAGGGGGTGTAGACCAGGAAGGACGAGAAGGGGGACCCCAAGAAGGCATGGAAGTGGCTTGATTGTGGTTGTAATAAGTCTGAGATATCCCCTACATTCCATGCTAGTAAGGTCTGGGTCCATGTGGACTCCTTTGGTTCATGAAATAGAGTAGTTCAGTGGCTCCTTCAGCCCCTGATATGTAGCTTTAATTCTGGGTAAGGAAGGGCACTGATTTGTAGGATGGTCTTCTTCACAGACTAAACGCACTTCTATAGAGCACAATGGACATTCATTCGTAGGATACTTTCTAGTGCACCTGGGACAAAAGTTGGCCAAAGCCCTCTCGACTTCCTTTTGTTTCCTTTTGATATGCAAGGTATCCATTTGCATGGAAAGAGTCTGCCTCATCTCGCTCTTGAAATCTTCTAGCTGATTTTCAAGTTCGTTTCTAAGGGATGAATTGGATGAGGATGTACTGGCTAAATGTTGACTTCCCCTACCTCTCTTTCTAGCTAATCTAGAATGGTTTCTAAACACAGTCTTTATGCCATCATAAGGCAGTTGGTAGATGTCTCCCTCAGCTAACAAATGGAGGGTATCTAGAAGGTCTTCAGGGACTCCTCTGAGTAGAACCAACTTCAGAGATTCAGGGTCAAGTGTGCACCTAGCCCTTTTATAACTGAGTTGAAACCTTTCTTCATAGTCTTCTAAAGATTCATCACTTCCCATGCTCATTCGGAAGATTTCTTCCTTGGTATACTTTGACCTACACTAGTCTCGGTATTTTTTATTAAAGGCTTACTGCATCTGAGCCCAATTTGTGATATTGTTTCCAAGTAACCCCATGAACCAGCGCAATGCTGCATCCTTGAGGGTAGAAGGAAACAATTTCAACTTCTTCACATCCTCTGCATAGTCATAGGTTCAACAAAGAACAACAAATTCAAATAAAAAGGTATCAGGATCTTCAGTAGTTAGTCCATGGAAGTGAGGTAAGGCTGAAGGACTTATGTTTTTCATTTTTGTGTCCCCATTGGTCTCTCGGATAGAAAAGACACCTTCTATTCTTTCCCCATTTCCTCTAAAAATTTTGTAGCCATGGTCTCAGGAGGAATGGTTTCTTTCTCTTCTTCTTTTATAGGATCTTCGTATATCTATGGAGGTTCACCTATAGGTTCTTCTAGATTACTTCCACCAAAGAAGAGAGAAGGGTGACTTAGTGATGTGGTGGGGTTGTTGGGGAGGAATTTTCCTGAATTGTCTCTATTCCTATGAGGCATGAAAGGAAATCTTTTTTTGGGTGATTTTTGTTATTCTGCTTGTACCTGTAAAATTGAAATGGATTGAACAACAAATTGAAACTAACTGAAATGAATCCTGTTGGAATGGAAATTGCAGAATTGAAATGAAAGCGGGAGATGACTAATCTACAATTGCTGAAATGAAATTGCAGAATTGAAATGGAAGAAGGAAATGCCTAATCTATGCTTGTTGAAATGAAATTGTAGAATTGAAATGAAAGAATAAAATGTCTAATCTACTTTTGTAGAATTGAAATTGCAGAATTAAAATGAAACAACTACTCTACTTTTGCTGAAATAAATTACTTAGCAAAATGTTGCAGTAGAAAATAGAAGAAACGTAGTAATCACAAAATACTCTTACGCTTCCCCGAAAACGGTGCCGAAAAGAGTGGTGAGATCCAGTATTGTAGCAATAATACTGCAACTCCTGGGGCTTCCTTCTTTACGTTTATCAACTCGGTAGTTTGTAACAAACTTGGAAGCGACATCGTTGTATGCACAAGTACTAGCTCTTATTGCATGCTATCACTTGATCAGCTAACACAAGTTTGTTAGGAGCTTAAGCCAACTTCTATAAGTTCTCAGAAGAAGCTTTTACTGTGATGGAAGAAAGCTAACTCTACATGGGCTATTCTATTTGCACAAAGAGAAGGAAAACTGGAATGAAACGCAAACCCTAGCAAACCCTAGTTTACCCACTCACCCTATTTTGCTAGAAAAGAGATGGAAACTAATGAAGTGAGTGCCATAAACTACTGAAAAGGTAAATTGCATTTATTCAAGCTACTTCTGAGGAGAAATGGGAAGAAATCATCTTTTTGTACTTTTGAGTACTTTTATGCGGAATTATTATTCTTGTGATTTGACTCGTTGTGACTGTGCAGAGGTTTGGTGGCAAAGGAAGATGGAGCTTCTTTTGAAGATGTTACGGAAGGTATCGAGAGGTCCTAAGAAGCCCCTAGTACCCTTTTGAATACTTCCATTACGATCAGACTTCGAAAAGTCACTCACAGGAAATTCTACAGGAGGCTGCAGGGGATCTATAGGAGGTTCTACAGGAGGATCTACAAGAGGAGGCCGAAAGCGGTTTTTGGAGGTTTGAAGCTGGAAAAATGATGGGAAAGGGGAAATTAATATTGGATGAAGGTGTCGAGGGGTCTATAACTTGTCAAGGAGGATCAGGGATGAAGGAGATGGTTGTATTTGTTCAAATGGAAAGAAAGCAACTTTATGGAAAAACAATGCAGAAATAAGGGCAGATTGGTGAAATTTGGCGAATGAGCTGGGGGATCTATAAGAGGTGAGCTGGTGCTGGCTATTTTATGGAGGAATGGTGAGCTGACATGTCATACAAGAGATCTGCACACTTACATATCAAAACTGATCAAAGAAAGCATTGAAAACATAGTTTTGTCTAGCTTAACCTAATTTTTGACCTAAAAACAGAAAAATTTTGAATAGTACCTTATGAACAGAAAAGCATGTGAGATAAATATGGTAAAAGGACATGAAGTGATCTAAGCAATTGAATTTGAACCAATATCAACTTTTCCAAATCAAAGTATCACACTAGCAGTTGCATGAAAGAGCAAAAACTATGTTTTTGGTGGTAGCAGTAGTACCTTGACCTCAAATCATTGTCCCAAGGAGGGAGAAAGGAGATCAAGACCTACTGTTGGCCTTTTTGGATCTTTTCCTGTCACTGCAGCAACTTACTTAAGCAACTTGAACCAAAACAACTATTCTAGCCATCAAAAGCAACCTAACCTAATGAAGTAAAATGAGTACATGCAACAGAAATTAACTTATGAATAAAAAGAAAACATATAAGTACACAAAGGAGGTGCTGGGCAGCTCGAGTTTGTCCCTAGCCCAAGAGCTTCAACCCTCTGAAAAATATCAATACTGGATCAAAACTTGGTTCATCTTCATGATCAAAAATAACAATTCCATCACATAAACTATTCTAAAAAAGAGCTCGAAAATGAGTTGAGTACAATGCTACACAAAAGTGCAAAAATATACTAATAACTAGCTAACCTACTAAGGCTCGAAGCCTTCTTATTTATACAAATGTGGGCTCCCAAAAATCCTCCTAAAATTAAGGAACTCAGCTTCTTAGAACTGAAGATAACAGCAGTCCTACTTGGCTTGCTCAGCTGCCCCTTGGAATCATCAATGTGGGCCTTTGTACTCTGAGCTGCTGATGGAGAATTCGAGGAAGGTGTCACTAATGAAGGAGACACCCCTCCTACAAGTCCTCTTCCCTGTTTCCCTCAAGTTTTGGCTACCATGTGCTCATAAATTCTTTGTCTTTGTCCAAAATTGTCCAAAAAATCTACAATAAACATCCAATAGACTACATGGAAAAGTGACTAACCCAATTCACTCTATTGACATAAATATATTCAAAAAAATGCAGAAAACTACTGAGGATGGTGGATTAAATCAAAATAAGAGGCAGAATGAGCCCATATAGTTACCCATTTCTGGGGCTCATCAATTCCATTATGGAATCTTCTTTAGCTTCTAGTATGGCTTCCATTATAGTTTATTTTGTTGCCTATAATATTGTTTCCATTATTAATTCTTGATTTTATACATGAACGTATTCTTTGTTTGTTTCTTAGGGAACACCAGGTTTGGCTTCTAATATTACTTACGTTATTTCTTCTTTGTTTTCTACCTAAATTTCTTTTTATTTTTCTTTTACGGTAACACTAAGTTTGGCTACAATTATTGCTTCCATTATTAATTCTTTGTTTGCTACCTAAATTACTTCTTTTTTTTCTTCTTAGGTAACACCATGTTTTTCTTCCAAGATTTCTTCTAGTGTGCTTCTAGTTTGAATTCCATTGTTGCTTCATTTTTTGCTTCTAGAATTGCTTCCTTGTTAGCCTCATGGTTTTATTTCTGTTTAGTGCTTGGGTTTGCTTCTTTTTAAGTTCTAGGGTTTTCTATCTTTTAGTGTTAGGGTTTGCTTCTTAATTAGCCTCCAATTTTTCATCCTATTAAGAAACTGATTTAGCTTCCTATTTAGAGGCAGTAATAGCTCCAAGTATGGCTTCCAATTTAATGTCAAATTTTACTTCGATTTTAGAACCACACCCCAGCTTCCATATTAGTTAAGTATATCATGCCTCTTAAATAATTTATATGATTATAAAGCAAGTCATATTTCATTTGAAATATTTTATAACATACCATTTACAAATAATTTTTAGGGAAATGAACATCCATACAAACTAACAACATCACATAGTTATAAACCACACCACAACATAGCTATAATCAATATTTTTATATTATTAATAAACAAAATTGCTGGTTGTGACCAACTACACATAATGCAGGTCCATATTGACGTCATAGAGATTTCCAGAGCAGAGTTCTTTTAAGTTTCATATAGTTACAGACCACACCACAACATTGGAATAAAATAACAAGATACATTTTCTTTTAACGGTAACTAGTATTTTAATATTATTAATAAACCAAATTGTTGGTCCGTGATCAACTACGCATAATGGAAACCCATATAATAGATGTCGAAATTATATAATTCAAAACAATACAACTCAATATGGTACTACAGATGACGATATATATGATAATAAACATGAAAAGAGGCATAATAATGATTTATCAACAATGATTCATGATGGAGCCTATATGATCAAAGTCATTGGCTACTACCAACAAATCGATCATCATCATCATGTCTATCATGATCATCATCAATGTCATCATCATCGTCGTCTATCTCAGTGTCCTCTCCATCTACATCATCATCATCATCACCATCTCAGATTTCTGAACTAGACACAACATAATTTAGATCGATCCGAGGATCAACTGGATCTTTTGTATGACTCGTGTTATGTAAAAAAAAATATTAAAAAAAAAAAGTTATTATTTCATGCAATATTAAATATTTCTATTATATTTCAATTATTACAACATATGAAACAAAACCATAATCATATTACATCATATCAAATTGCACATATATATCATGATAAAATTTCAATTAAGTTACAACTATGATGTCATTCTAATGATGTAAAAAATGCGAAAATTCTAATAAACATTATTAAAAATCATAAAAAATAATTATTATACAATTCAACTATCAAATGTAAATTCTATTAGATACCTTAATTGTTAACCATCTCCTATCAATATATAAAAGTATTGTGTGTGTCAACATTAACTATGTATATAAGTCTACAATCGAATAGAATTATATAATATGTCGTAATTCAATTGACAATATTCCATGATTCACTTGTGCCATCAAAATTGTGTTGAATGAGGGTCTAAGCACTATGGCCACCTCACCCTCGACCAAACATGCTTGCAAGATCTAACGTAACTAAATTTTGTTACTTGGTTTGGTTTTCATGCCTTCGGTTGAAATTTGTAGGGTGTTCTTGAATGACGTTGGGAAGTGAGTTGAAACTCACCATAAATGGAAAGCTGAGGCTTGGTTGGGAAAACCACTAGCTCCATTAAAATCATGACATTGGATTATCACTAGGAACACTCCTCTCTAGTGACTTCATGGACTGCTCATTGTATACATCAATGGTTTTCACAACTAGGGTTTCACTCATTGACATATAATGTAATTTCTGCATCATATGCTTAGCTCTTGAGAATTGTTCCAAACAAGGGTCTCAGAACTATGACGAACTCACTCTTGACCAAACATGTCAGCAGGAGCTAATGGAACTCAATTTCGTTGCTTGGTTTGCTTTTTATGCCCCTAATTTGAATTCTCCACTTGTCCCTGAATGTTGTTGGGAAGCGAGTTGAAATTCGCCATAACTGGAAAAATGAGGTCAAGTTGGACAAATTGTAGCTTTCGTTGGAATCACGACATTGGATTATCCAAGTTCGTTGTTAGGTACTGGAACTATAGAAAGTTATCCTAAGTAGGAAAACCTATGAGTTAAACTTAATGACGAGCATTTTATATGTCTTAAAAAAAATTGACACTTACTCCAATTATCAACCGGGGGGCTCGTAGGATCCGAGGCAACAACATAGTATGTGTCGATTAAAATATATTCTAAACTTTATCCTAACTCATTGTTAGGTATTGGAAGTACAAGAAACTATCCTAAGTTAAGCATTGAAAATGAAAACTTATGAGTTAAACTTAATCTATCTTAAGTAAATTATCCAACCAAAAACTCAAAATAAACTAAACTCCATTCTAATATGGTCTAAAACAAAGTATGTCTAAAGACAAGGCTTATGTCTTTAAGTTTTATGATGAAGGTGTTCAAGAACTGCTTAACAATTAAATATTTTGGGGGCTTAAGAGAATAAAAGAACTTAAGGGATTCACTATGAACTAGGGTTTTTCTACTATCATTTAGTATTTAAGATCCACTCAGGTGCTAATGTGCCATGACAACACCTCAAGAAAATACATAACAGTTCAATATTAAACAAATATTAAAAGATGAAAACTTAAAACCAATTTTAGAAAAACACGTAGTACCTCATAAGCCAATAAATTTCATCATCATGAGAATCAATTCGACAACAATGCTACTCTTCCTCAATAGTAGTAGAATTTAAAACAAGAAAAAGAAAAAGGTAAAATATAGTGAACTCCTTCCTCTTGTCACCAATGTGTTATGTTTTACAAATTAGAAGTCTCTTATTATTTATACATGGTCTAAGAGACCTTTGAAATGTGTGGGGAACATGCCTTCTCACATAGCATGGAGTACATCCTCATTAAATTTGGGTGGACAATAACTCATCCTCATTAAACTTTTGTTGTGCATGAATACTTCAAATTGGATTGATTTTATAGTGTAAAAGGCAGGGATTGTGCGCCTCAAAAAATGCACACTAGACCTGTAATTAATTGGCAGTGAAAATGATCATTCCGTCCTAAAGATATAATTATTTTCTACAACATATCATACTCATTATCCTAAAAGAAATCTTACTCGCTAGAATCCAAGTCTGCAAATGTAGAATTTCATCATATCTCCCAAATTATGTGCAAGTCAGAAGAAATATGCACTCTCGAGGCAAAACCAATTACACTCTTGGTAATGAAATTTGAAATGAAACATGATTGGACAATACCTAACCTTAGGATATACCCTTGCATCATATTTAGCAAATACTATATATCTATATATATATATATATATATATAGAAAGAAAATTTTAAATAGTTTATTGAAACTTAAATTTAATTTATATTTATTGATTTCATTATATTAAAGGTATTTTTCATAATTTATTATTTTTAAATGTGTAATTCTTTTTGCATTTAACATAGTTTTGACATGTAATTAATATAAATAAAATATTTGGATGTTCACTTTATAATATTTGAATGTTAATTTTTTATGATGATTTTATGTGTATGTGAGTAAAAAATTCTCTATTATGTTTAGAAATGTCTTTAAAAGGAATATGTATAACTATTTAGGGTTTTGAT
The DNA here is from genome assembly GCA_031772625.1 of Pinus tabuliformis. NCBI lineage: Eukaryota > Viridiplantae > Streptophyta > Pinopsida > Pinales > Pinaceae > Pinus > Pinus tabuliformis. The sequence goes on along the minus strand of CM062820.1, from coordinate 637,731,173 downwards.
ATAGATTTTACTCAAAACATATTAAAAAAGTTGATGATAGGGAAATTATATCATTGTCCATTACAAATAAATTATTCTAATGTCCATTTTAAATATAACCAATTTCTATATGTATTGATCACAATTGTGACTATTAGTTAACACTAAGAAAGTAATGATAACTTAAAATTTTTCATATCTTATTTCTATGGTTAGAAAGTATTAGTAAAATCCCTCCAAGATCACTATAGATCAGGTGATTTAAAAAGTCAAGAAAAATATTTTGAAAATTAAATCCAATAAGAGTATAAGATAGACAATGTAAGAGAAAGTGATTTTCATCTTCAACCCTAATGGTGTAGTAAGGATGACTAACTTTTTCATCCCATAGTTTTTTAGTAATTAACCCATTCCAATATTCACCATAAAACTTATAAGATTTTTTTTTACTTTCCAAAAATTTTGAGAATTTATTTTTATTTTAACCATGTTCATTTTATTCTTAAGTATTAATCAAAAAAACAAAATATAAATAATTCAAATTTAAAAAATTATTATTTTACCCATTTTTGTGAGAATACGAACATCGGATGAAAATCACTTCCTCTTAGAGTGCCCCACATACAACCATGTTAGATCTCAGTTTCAAAATATTTGTTGCAATACTGACCTTCCTAGCCTTTTACGTTCTCAAAATTATAACTCAAAATTATAATGAGCTCGGGAGGCTTCTTTCCAAGATTTTTGAGCATAGGAATAAAATCTTAAATCAAACTAAATAATTCATTTCTTTAGGTCCAATAGACCAAAGACTTTAACCATCATCATCAACATCATCAAATTACATTAATTAAAAAAGTTACAAATATCAAAATATATATATATATATATATATATATATATATATATATTTTAATTTTAATTTTAATAGTATTCCTATAAATTTATAAAAAAAAATTAAATACTAATCCTAAATTTAACACCTGAAATCTATTATAATAATGATAATAAATTATTTTTTAAAATCTTAAGCATCAATTAGTATATAAAATTCTCTGGTTTATGAGAAAAGAATTTCCGTTATATAGTCTACCCATAAAACCGTCATGTTTATTGAAAAAAAAATCCCTTTATTACACCGAAGGTCCCTTTTGAATTAGTTAAACCACCTTTTCATTTTCGAATGTTGAATTTTTCAAAGTTTTCCACCATTGGATTTGTCAAAACATGCTACCGCATAGTGCACCCTTGTTAACACCTTCTACAATCTGTCAAAGTTTTCCACCATTAGATTTGTCAAAGCACGCTATCGCACAATGCGCCCCCGCTAACAACTTCTACGATCTGTCAAAGTTTCACACCATTAGATTTGTCAAAGCACGTTGCCGCACAATGCATCCTCGCTAACACCCTCTACGATCTAAAGCTTGGTCATATCAATCACCTAAATACGACCAGGGACAAGCCTGTTTGACCCATCGGCCCCATTTTGCCACATTGGGATTTTAACTATTCCAAAGATAAATCGGACCCTCTCTACGTTTGCTTGGGAAACCACTAGGCGCTATCCGAAGACTGCCACTATTTTTTGAAATTGGTGATACGATTTATTTTTGTAATTTCTTTGTTAGTGGTAAATGTTTGAAATTTATACTTTAGTGTATGGAACATTTCACAAATATTGTAATTATTATTTATTAATATTTTTTTTTAATTTTCAAATACAAATTTTTTTGGTAAAATGTTGTCAAAAAAAATCAATGGCAATTTTACGAATAATTGTTTTCCACTATAAGCACTCATAATTTTACCAGTAATTGTTTTCCACCATAAGTGTCATGCCCCTACACTAGCGGTAGTATTTCAACTACTTATAGTGAGGTGCAGCACCACCAAACACTTTCTTTTCACCAATACTTATGTTCATGGACTACAACTTAACATTTGATACTTCGTTTATTTTTCGTTACCAAGTATTAAGATTAGCCTTTATACTAATGAACACCCATACACATTCATTATCCACAGAAATTAACACATATACACAATTGCAATAGTATAAAGGGAGGGGCAACTCCCTGATATGAGTCTGCCCGATATCAATATATTTTCCACTTTTATAAAAATACAAGTAATACCTTGGAAACCCCAAGTTTCATACTTAGACAAATCTCAGCTCGTGTCCTTGTCACCGGGCACCCACCTTGTGCACGCCTTGCATGGTGGTCACCTTACAATCCACACTTAGCCAATTTTCAAAGCTCGCCCAACTCATGTGCACGGGCGCCCTCACCCGGGTCACCCACGCCCTCGGTTGGTTTGTGTCACCCAACTTGTGTGCACGACTCATTTGGGCAAGTGCGCCTTCATGCGACCCTCCACCCAACCTGCCTTCACTCGAATTGTTCACAACTCGCCGAGCAGGCGCGCCTTCATGTGGCCCTCCACCCGAACTCACCTTCACACGAGTTGCACGACCGTCAGGCGGGCACGCCTTCGTGCAGCCCTCCACCCGAACTCATTCTCACACGAGCTCCACAATGCATTGGGTGGGTGTGCCTTCATGCGGCCCTCCATCCAACTCGTCAATTGACCCAATGTTCGCCCAAACTCGCCTTTACAACCGGCCAACCACACCTAGTGCACGAGCACCCACCCAGGTCGCCCGTTCAACCACACGACCTCTGTGCAGACCTACCCGCCTCTCCAACCGAGTCACCCGAACCACTGTTCACCGTGCAACTCGCTCGAAGTCCAGGCACATCGACTTGCGCCCTCCTCGCACTTCTTCGACCTGCGCTTCTCTTCACACCTCACCTCAGCTCGTATGAACTTGTTGTGATGCTTTTTGTATTATCTTCCAACTCGTCCAGCCATCCATCAATATATACGAGCGGTGGCAAGGTTAGCTCACCTGGCCGGCCCATGCCAAACTTGCCCAGCCGACTTGTTCATAGAGTGCAGCTCGCCCATGAGGTGGGTCAGCCCGCCCAACTCGTGGGACCGCCCCGTCAACTCACCCAGCACCTATAAACTCATCTTTAACTTTGTTTCCTTCGCATTTTTCCTAAGTCCTTCACACGGTGATAAGTCCTCGAACCGCAGGTCCTTACAATAAGCATTCATACAAAGTTCTCTATTTTATGTTTGCATAACCTTGACAACCCATTATAATGACAATATAGCAATAATAAATTCTTTGAACCTTCTAAAGAGGAAATTTAACATGTGCCATAAGAACGTGATAATCCTAGATGCATCTTTCCATGAATATAATGAAATAATGGGCTCTTTGGAGTTTAACTCTTGTTGCTATTTATGGAAAATATAAATGATGCACTAAGGAAAAAATAATTTTAGATAGAATAAAGGCAAGAAAGTGTGGATAGCATTTATAAAAGGAAACCATTAAATATCCTTTCCCATTTGCAATAATTTTTCATAAACTTTCACTATTATTTTTATCTAAAGAAAATTTTAAGTATCAACCTAAATATTGTAGAATGCATGGCATAGCTCGCATAAATTGTGTGCTAGTAATTACATGGAAGACTAAAGACAATTATGAATTGTCTAAAATGATAAAAGAAAAATCTTCCCAAATCTTCCATACCTTTAGTGTACCTTTGCACCTTTAGAGACAATTACTAGTATAATCATTCTCAATATCTAAAATTAAAATACATCTACTTGGTGATTAAAACATATTAGTGATTTGCAATTTAGTAAAACAAAGATATCATGATATGTAATTGACCACGGGGAGACGGAGTATGTTGACATTCGAAGGATGGCAATATATGACTTTATATTTTTTTATTTGTAGTTTGGTGTATATGTTTTCCAAATACGAAATAGGAAAGAGTCTTGTTTGTGTTTATAGGTATCTACTAGCACAACCATATTTACCAATATGGTTGATATACGCCAATAGGCGTATATGAAGCATATACAACCACATATTCCAATGTGATTGATATACGCTGATAGCCTTGTATCAACCACATTAATAATTATTATCGGTATTTAGGATTATTAATAACTATAAAAATATTAAGAAAAAGATTATTTATATATATTATTGTATAAATATTATAATAATTGTATAAACTCTTAATATATATTAATTAATAATAAGAATAGCTCATAATAATATTAGATTATCATTATATTATCTAAATAATCTAATAATAATAATAATAAATTATATTATTATAATAATATAGAAATATAATTATCATATTATTATAATAATATAGCCACTATTATTATAATATTAATAGGAGTTTATATTATTATTAATAATATAAACTCCTAATATTTATATAGTTATTAATAATATTGGATTATAATATTATAATAATATTATATTATTATAATAATATACAAATATAATTATTATTATAATAATAATATAATCAATATTATTATAATGAGAACAATAAAGACGAGTTATTTATTATTTACGATAATTAATAACTATACAAATAATAGCAACTATATTATTATATAATTGTATAATTATGATTATTATTATTATATTATTATTATAAACCTAAACTACTACTACTACTATTATGATTATTATTATTATTTAGTATTTTTAATATTTATCTTAGGGTTTGTATACATAGGGTTAATTATTATTGGTATTTAGGATTATTAATAACTATATAAATATTAACAAGGAGATTATTTATATATATTACTGTATAAATATTATGTTAATATTATAATAATTATATAAACTCCTAATATATACTAGTTAACAATAAAAATAGCTCATAATAATATTAGATTATCATTATATTATTTAAATAATTTAATAATATAAACTTATATAAAAAATAATAACAATTATATTGCATTATTATTATTATAATAATAATATAATCAATTATTATAATAAGAACAATAAAGACCAATTATTTATTATTTATGATAATTAATAACTATACAAATAATAACAACTATATTCTTATGTAATTATATATTTATGATTATTATATTAATATTATTATAAACTTAAACTCATAATAATAACTATATTATTATTATTATTATTAATAAGCTTTAGTATTTTTAATATTTATCTTAGGATTTGTATACATAGGGTTAATTATTATTAGTGTTTAGGATTATTAATAACTATATAAATATTAACAACCAGATTATTTATATATATTACTGTATAAATATTATAATAATTATATTAACTCCTAATATATATTAATTATTATATTATTATAACAATATACAAATATAATTATTATAATAATAATAATATATTCATTGCTTCATTCAAAATCATTCGAAAAGTATTTTGAAAAAATATAAAGCAAGTATATCGGAAATGAAAATATAAAAGAAATGGAGAAATATATCAGATTCTACAAAAGAAAACAAAGGAACAAGTGTTAAAACATTAACACCGGACCCAATAATATATATGCCATATTTTATAATGACGGCGGGTCCGAAACAATGTAAAGCGCTTATATTACGTGTATGCGACTCTGCCTATCACGACCTTGCACTGGTGGTACTCTTCCAACCACACTATAGCGAGGTGCAGCACTACCAACCGTTTTCTTTTCACCAATACTTACGATTGTAGACTACGCCTAACATTCGATACTTAGTTTATTTTTTTTTACCGAGTATTATCCTTGTCCTTTATACAATGAAAGCCCATAATATTCACATAAACAACATTATACAATACAAATGCACAACAGTATAAAGGGAGGGGTAACTCCTTGCAATATGAGTCTGCCAGAATCAATATATATAATCTTCTTTTATAAGTACAATTTAAATCTTGGGAAACCCCAAATTTACACTTAGCCAAATTTCCAACTTCAGCAAACACAGTTGCCGAGCTCGTCAGTGCCTCCACACGGTCGCCACATGACTCACCAACCCTTCGTTCACCTCGATGCACAATTGTGTTGTTTTCCCAACTTGGGTGCGCCTTGTCATAACCAAGTCGCCACACACGGGCGCCTCTGCACGAGTCACACCTCCGTTCACAACTCCAACACTTCACCATTTCCACTATTTCGTCATGCACGGCGTGCCCTACCCAAGTCGCCCGTCCGCACGATTCTTCGTTTCGTCGTGCACAGCGCATCCTCACCTGGCCGCTCATCCGCACGTCCACCCATTCACCTAAACTCATTCACCTGAACAACTTCACCCGAGTCATGACACGACTTCACTCGAGTTGCCACACGACTTCACCTGGTTTTCCCGAACGACCTCACTCGGGTCGCCACACGACTTCACCCGGCTCACCCGAACAACTTCACCCGGGTCACCCAACGACCTCACCCGGCTCGCCTAAACGACTTCACTCGGGAAGCTCGACGACCTCACCCGGCTTGCCCGAATGACCTCACCTAGTTCACCTAAATAACCTCGCCCAAGTTTTCTGCCTGATGACCTCGCCCGAGTTCTACCTGAATGACCTCGCCCGAGTTCTACATGAATGATCTCGCCTGAGTGTTACCCAACGACCTCGCCTAAGTTTTTTGCACGAGTTTGCGTGCATGAGCTTTTCACCCGAGTTTCTCACCCAACTTCTCTACATGAGTTTTTCACCCGAGTTCTGCCTGACGTGCGAGCTCATCCACACACTGTAGAACTCCTTTGATTGAACTCATGATGATCGAATGATGCCTTTGCCTCCACAAACACATGCCAATATATATGGGAGGGTGGTTGGATATGTCGTCCGGCCGGCCTACGCCCAATGCCCAAGCCGACTCGTTTACAATGTGTTGTTTCACCCAGGAGGAGGGTCGGCCCACCCAACTCGTGGGACCGCCCCCTCAGCTCGCCCAACACCTTATAAACATGTCCAAGGTTCATTTACTTCACATTTGGCACAAGTCCTTCGTACGGTGGAGTTGCCCTGCCCGTCGCACGAACCGCAGGTCCTTACATCCTCCCCCACTTGAAGTCATTGTCGTCCTCGACAATATCTCATCCCGGCAACCACCTGTCACCAAGATCACCATACCAAGGCATACACCCCATCGATATGTCATATATCGAAAATCATCTCAATCCATGACCATCAACCACCCTATCAAAATCTCCACATGTTGCTCCTCATCGTGGAAGGCTGGTCCCTCCATATGAAGCTACATGCTTCCTGCAACATATCGTGTCGACCTCATCATGTGTCGTCATTATGTGAACTGCTTGCCATGATACTCCAACAAATGCTAACACATCTCTACACACTGATCTCTCTCATGGCTCGAACTAGTTGGGTAGCTAATCTAACTGTCACGCCCAAACCATGAGAATGCACATCCTCATGCCATCATCAGTCATTTCTCAGAACATCCCATCACATCCTCAACTCGATCAAGAATCCATATCCATATAAATGTAAGCCATGCTCAAGTCCATGAGGTAGTTTCCATCTCATCTGCAACATGTTGTCCATGATGTTTGGTATCAATGTGCTGCATGAAATCAGCCGCATCTATCCCAACATCATCATCCATATGTGTGTCTCCTCAATATGAAGAGATCATCTCATCAACTCTAACTCTCGATGTGCCACATCCGGGTCCATGAAGCAACCCTCATCATATCTGTGATGTTCCATCCCTCAAGTCTGTCACAGAAACAAGTATATACCTGATTCATCTATCCATGTGCTGCCCATGATCATAGATCAATCAGCTCCCATGTGTCAAAATCAGTTAAGTCTTAGCTCAACCCATGCCCAAGTGTTGCCACCAAGGCATCATCCTCGTTGTAACTCCATCACTCCAAAGCCACAACAATCTCATGTCAACATGAGCTGCAGAAGTCATCTCCAACAAACATCTGGCAGGCATACAAGTCTCAGTCCAAAGGTCTCTGCAAGATGCCTCAGCTCTCCATGTAGAAGGAATGCTCCATAGTATGCTCATAGCTCCATCCAAGTCCATGGCCTTGTTGTACAAGAGTGCACAACCTCTCCATCGGCTCATAAGTAAAACATCTCTATGTCACACCAGCAAATCTACCTGCACAACATTCCTGCCTCGGCACTCCTCATTGGATGCCCATAAGTGACACCTCTACAAGTTCTCCTACATAATGTCCCTACAAAAGACTTCCATGCTCCATGTCTCCAACCTAATGTCCATGACTAAGTTGCCCATGTAGTCCAACTAGGTAGACCCATCACAAAAACTAGTCATCCTTATCCAAGTCTGCAATCTTGAGCCTAGTGAACTCGGTCACCCAACCATATCATGATCACATGGGTCTCTCCATCATGGCTCCCCCACTAAAGGTTCCACCAAGACTACCTCTTGGTCACGGCCATGAGAAGTCCACCCAAGCAACTCAAGTGTGTGCCCTCCTCAATCTATCCATGAGTCATGTCGAGCACTTAGCCAATTCTCCATGTGGCTAAAGCATGACCCAATCCTCCGCAATGATCATCATGTTCCTCCCCTGTCACGGGCCTTTGTACCTTCTACCATAAGGTCACAAACAACCCCAACAAGTCCTACAACAATCAACAATCCTTGCTTCTCCATATAAGGTCTCATCATAGACATCCATGGTAAGATGCTCCCCTGCATCGACAAACTGATTTTTCTCTTCCTTGCATATAGTTCATCTCCCAAAAGCTCAAATGAAACACAAGTATCAATAGTACTTACATCAGGGAAAATTTTAAGAACCCCCCCTAAATTTATAAATATAATAAATGGGCGAATCTCCATGGTATATAGGAAAAATGGAAGGCGATTTTATCAATAATATAATATGTATATATAATTTTTTGGCGAATCTCTCACCAGGCATGGCGAATATTTTACTCAATTATAAAGTCTTGTAAGATCTTCGCGAGTCTTTCACTAAATAATAAAACTTTGTAAAGTCCTAGTGAATCTCAGCATAGGCTACATGTTGGTTTAATTCCCCCATTTAAATAGGCTACATTCTAGGTGAATACCATGGGTCAATACCATGTGCCGTTTTGGTGAATACCATGGGTCAATACCATGTGCCATTTTTATTTTTATTAATTCTAATATTAGGGTTAATAATGGTTTTTTGCATGGTATTAATAACAATCTAGTCCATGGTATTTGTCCCATAGTATTTTGGCCATAGGTTTCACCTAAATATAACCCATTTTTGAGTGTTCGTAAATATAAGGTGACTTATGGAGTAAATATAAAAAAATGTTTTATTTGTTTACCATACCTCTCGTTTATTTATATTTTTATTAATTTACCATACCTCTTTTACAAAAATGGTATTTGGCCCATAGGATTCACTTAAATAAAACTTCTTTCTTGAGCCTTCATAAATAGAACGAGGGTTATGGACTAAATATAAAAAGAGGTTTTATTTATTTACGATACGTCTAGTTTATTTATATTTTTATTTATTTACCATACCTTTTGAGTAAGTATAAAAAGACGTTTTATTTATTTACTATACCTCCACTTTACTTATATTTTTATTTGTTTACACCCTTACATGTATATAAGGTGACTTATGGAGTAAATATAAAAAATGTTTTATTTATTTACCATACCTCTCATTTATTTATATTTTTATTAATTTACCATACCTCTTTTATAAATATGGTATTTGGCCCATAGGATTCACTTAAATAAAACCTATTCTTGAAAATGGGCGAATGGATTCACTTAAATAAAACCTATTCTTGAAAATGGGCAAATGGAAGGTTGTAAGTCTTAATTTCAAGGGCTAAATTTACCTTTTTTACCCTCTCCCTTAAAATAAGGTGGGCTATTTGAGGTGATTTGTAAAAATGTACTATGATACAAAATATTCGCCCACTAAAAATTTAAAACCCCTTAATTTCGTCAAAGGGCGAACATTCGCCCCTAAAATTATCCTTGACTTACATCATCATCATGAGGCTCCTCCATGTGAGTATCCCCATCCATCCATGTTTGCAAACTACATGATCCTGGTCCAACTTGATCAATCTCAAGTTCATCCTCCATCATGGTCACATCTACAACATCTTCAATCATCACGGCTTCCTCTTCCTTGTTAGCACAATCTGCAACTTCATCCTGCTCCGTTGTCCAACCAAGTTGAAGAAGTTTGTCTTCAACATTCCTTTCTAAGACTTCAAGTTCCTTTCGAATCTGGGGCTTCTCTTCTTTCAACTGCTTCAACCTATATAAGGTAAGTAAGAGCTTCCATTTGCATTCTTCCAAACCTGCCATGTCTTGTTGTTCAGCCTGGCCCAAGCACCAGGCTTCACCTTTGCTAAACTTGTTTCACCCTTCACCTGAATCACCCTGATATTCCACCTGTTACTTGCAAAACTTGAACTTCCTTTCAAGTCTTTTATCTTCATAGAATCAGCTTCCTTGATTCAATTCACTAGCCCTGATACCAACTATCACTATAGTGCAGTGGGATCGGCACTTCATCATCAACCCGATCAGCTTCCTGATCATTAGCTCTGATACCACCTGTCTCGAAGTGCAGGTGTGTATAAGCTTCAACTCTTCAACACCAGCACCAACTCTCGGCACTAGCTCGGATACCAATTGTCATGACCCTACACTGGTGGTACTCTTCCAACTACACTATAGTGAGGTGCGGCACTACCAACCGTTTTCTTTTCACCAATACCTACGATTGTAGACTATTCCTAACATTCCATACTTAGTTTATTTTTCATTATCAAGTATTATTTTGTCCTTTATATAGTGAAAGCCCATAACATTTGCATAAACAACATTACACAATAGAAATGCACAACAATATAAAGGGAGGGGCAACTCCCTACAATATGAGTCTCCTGAATCAATACATATAATCTTCTTTCATAAGTACAAGTTAAACTTGGGAAACCCCAAATTTACACTTAGCCAAATTTCCAACTTCGACAAACACGGTTTCCTAGCTTGTCGGTGCCTCCACACAGTCGCTGCACAACTCATCAACCCTTCGCTCACCTCTTTGCATGATCATGTTGTTTGCCCAACTTGGGTGCGCCTCGTTGTAACCAAGTCACCACACATGGGTGCCTCTACACGAGTCACACCTCCGTTCACAACTCCAACACTTCACCGTTTCCACCGTTTTGTTGTGCACAACGCGGCCAACCCAAGTCGCCCGTCCACATAACTCTTCATTTCATCGTGCACAGCGTGCCCTCACTCGGCCGCCTGTCCGCACATCCACCTGTTCACCCAAACTCATTCACCCAAACAACTTCCCCCGAGTTGCCACACGAATTCACTCAGGTCGCTACATGACTTCGCCCGGTTCGCCCAAATGACCTCACCTGGGTTGCCACACGACTTCACTTGGCTCGCCCAAACGACTTCACCCGGGTCGCCCAATGACCTCACCCAGCTCGTCTGAACGACCTCACCCAGCTCGCCCGGACGACCTCACCCAGCTCGCCCGGACGACCTCACCCAGCTCGCCCAGACGACCTCACTCGGTTCACCCGAACGACCTCGCCCGAGTTTCCTGCCCGACGACATCGCCCGAGTTTTGCCTGAACGACCTCACCGGAGTTCTGCCTAAACAAACTCACCCGAGTTCTGCCTAACAACCTTGCCTGAGTTCTCTGCACGAGTTTTTCACCCAAGTTCTTCCCATCGTGCGGGCTCATCCACACACTACAGAACACCTTTGATGGAACTCGTGATGATCGAATGATGCATTTGCCTCCACAAACGCACACCAATATATATGGGCGGGTGGCTAGTTATGTCGCCTCGCTGACCTACGCCCAACACCCAAGCCAACTCGTTTATAATGTGTTGTCTCGCCCAGGAGGAGGGTCGGCTTGCCCAACCTGCGGGACCCCCTCAGCTCACCCAACACCTTATAAACTTTTCCAAGGTTCATTTACTTCGCATTTCGCACAAGTCCTTTGCACGATGGAGTCGCCCTCCCCGTCACATGGACCGCAGGTCCTTATACTGCCGATTGCAATATGGGTGGGCTGGACCCGAAATAATATATACAACATGTTTAAAAGCTTGGCGGATCCACTGTATTGAAAGCCCTTTATATGCATGCATATGGGTTCTGTCGATCGCGATTTGCGATGATGGACCCGCAACGATATGTATTATTGTTTTATAATTACGGCGGGTCCGTAAGACAACATATTATATATATATATATATATATATATATATATATATATATATATATATATATATATATATATGAAAGTGCCAATTGCGATGAGAGATTGGGCTCTAGACCCGATAGTTCATACACTATATTTTATATGACTCAGCGCCTCTGTCTTATCTTGGGTTCCAAAGGCTTTTATTGATATTCATATATATTGTGGTTTACGTTATTTTATATGAATTTCTATTATAAAAGATTATAATAAAAAGGCCAGACTTAAAGCATATATATTATATTTTAAAGCCCCGGCGGGCCCGCAATCATCATATAACACTTTATATATATATATATATATATGACATGCTGATTGTGGGTTGGATCCGATAGAGATATATATTATGTTATATAAGTGTGGTGGGTCTACAAGGCATGCAAAAAGGTAGTTTTCAGGCAGAGCAAAAGTGATGGATGGTTTTTAATGGAATCAACCTGATTCCACTCAGCATTTAACACATAGCAATTAGCTAGAGAGAGGAAACTGCCCATTTTGGGTAGGTATTCTTCAGGATTATGTCCCACCCGAAAACCTTTAACAATGTAAACTTTGAGATGGGAACTATAAACTCAAAATGAGAACTTTGCCCAAAAAACCCCGAAAAAACATGAAAAACAGTGTTAAAAACAAAAAGTGTGTATACTACAACGATGGTTTTTTTAGGGTCAATTTTGAACATGTTTCAAAAATGGGAAAGAGAATAATTTTTTGTGCAAAAATTGTGCAAAAGCCAGCCTGAAAATGAAAAGTGCTAATAATGGAACGATGGATTTTTTTTTAGGGTTAATTTTGAACGTTTAAAAAAAATGCTAGTAAAACGAATTTTTATGTGCAAAAAACATCCTCAAAACGAAAAGTGTTGATACTCGAATAACACTTTTTTTTTGGGTAAATTTTCAACATTTTGAAATAATGGTGTAAACAATTTTGTTATGACTCCGAAAAACATTAAAATTTCAAAAAAGTAATGAAAACATAAAAAAAAAAAAAAAAAAAAACGATGAAAAAAACACAAAAAAGGTTAAAAAAATACCAAAACGTAAATAAAAACATATATTAAAAACAAAACAAAAAATTTAAAAAACAAAAAAAAAATCAATCATAAAAATGTAAAAAAAAAACAAAATTAACCTATAAAATATAAGAATTAAAAAATTAAAAAAATTTAATGAAATAAATAATAAGAGAAACATATTTTCAAAAAGATAACAATTTTTTTAATGTGGTAAACCATAAAAAAATTTGGAAAAAAAATAAATAAATAAACTATAAAATTAAGTAAAAAAATGAAATTTTAAAAAAGCATTAAGAAAAACTAAAAAAATTAAATTAAATTAAAAACAAACTAGATTAAAAAAAGACAGAAAAATAATAAAAAAAAAAGAAAAAAATTAAAAAACTACAAAAATTAAGATTAAAAACATTTTCAAAAAACCCTAAAAAAAAATATGTTGAAATTAAAAAAAAAAAAAAAATGAGAAAAACAATTAAAATTTTTAAATATATATATATATATATATATATATATATATATATTCAAATTAAACATTATTTTCAAAAAAATATTGAAATTAAAAAAAGCTAAATATATTTTTGATATTTTTTAAAATAACATTTAAAATATATATATATATATATATATATATATATATATATATATATATAATAGAATAAAAAAACATTATATATATATATATATATATATATATATATATAACAAAATTTATTTTTTATTTAAAAAAAAACAATTTTATCGGCCACCGCCCCCACGGGCAGCCGGGCGGTGGCTATTTGATTCCGAGAATCGAATAGTCACATCCCGGCCACCCCCACGAGTGGTTGGACGGTGGCTATTTAATTCTTGGAATCGGATAGCCACCACTCAGCCGCCTTTGGCGGTGGCCGGGTGGTGGTTATCTGATTCTCAGAATCGGATAGCCACCGCTCGGCCGCCCGTGGGGGCAGTCGAGTGGTGGCTATCCGGTTCTGAGAATCAAATATCCACCTCGAGGGCGGTTAGGGGGTGGTTATCCGATTCTGAGAATCGGATAGCCACCGCCTGGTCACCGGTGGGGGTGGTTATCTGATTCTCGGAACCGAATATCCATCGCTTGACCACATGTGGGGGTGGCTATCCGATTCTCGGAATCGAATAGCCATTGCCCGGATGCCCGTGGGGGTGGCTATCCAATTCTCAAAATCGAATAGCCATCGCTCGGTTGCCCATGGGGGTGGCTATACGATTCTCAGAATCACATATCCACCACCCACCCACCATTGGGGGTGGTCGGGCGATGGCTATCCGATTCTTGGAATTGGATAGCCACCGCCCGAGTAACCCCATGGGTGGCTAGACGGTGGCTATCCAATTCTCGGAATCGGATAGCCACCGCCTGCCCACCTCCATGATCGGATAGCCACCACCCAGCCACCCGCGGGGGTGGTCAGGCAATGGCTATCCGATTCTGAGAATCGGATAGCCACCCCAATGGGCAGTCAGATGGTGATTATTCGATTCCAATTACGGGAACATGCATTCAATATTTTTTTTTTCTCAATAAAATTAAACTATTTCTATTGAGCAAAATATAGTACAATCAAGAGAGACAAGAAACGAGCCGATCGGAAATGATGAAACTATCAACCTCGGTCCCAGAGAGGGGGTGAACCATTCACGGAGCTACAGCAATTAACTTGAGAGCAAAAAACTAACATTTACCCCACAGGGGCAGAATTCTCAACACAATGTTTTTTCCCTTTCCTTTTATTGACTTTTATCCAGTCGTCCTAGGGATTATGAGCTAAAACAACTTGAAGACTGGAGTTCTCCAATAGGGGGATCTCCTCCTTATCTGAATCAGAAGAGGAGGTCTCATGGACGCATTTCTGGGAGATTTCTGTGACAGTGGTGTGTGCAGGAATGTCAGTGGACGGATCCATCGTCTGAGGCGCCTGGTCCGGTTCTGCATCGCTCTCCTCATCTTCCGAGCTTGAGGAGTCAGAGCTCACTGCTGGCGGTGGAGAACAAGGGGTCCAATGCTTGGGTTTGGTCTTTGCAAAGTTTCCCTTTTTCGATTTTGCAGGCAGCGATGGACAAGAATTCTGCAGGTGCCCTCTTAGGTGACAGTGGCAGTAGCGGAAGGCAGTGCTTTCATAATCCAGTTTCTGGTTCCAAACAATGTTATTGATCTTGAGAATGATTTGATCTGGAAGTCCTTTGCTCAAATCTAGCTCCACACATATTCTGGCATATGTGTAGAGACCTTTGGTTTCCCACCAGAAATCTCCCATAATGAACCTGCCCAAGGTGTTGCCTATGGCTTTGTATACAACAGTATGCCATAAGTGGGTAGGTAAATTTGGACGCCTGATCCATACAGGTGTCCTGGTAATGACTGCAATTGCTGGATCAAAATTTGGGAACCAAGGAGTCAATAAGGATCCCTGGAGTTCCCATGAACCAAGGGCCTTCTTTTAAAGCCTTTTTATAATGCTTACTGTTATCAAATATAACAACGAAGTAACCTTTTGAACAAAAACTGATCTTACAATGATGAGTCCAGTTTGCATGGATCCATGCATAGAGATCCTGAGATCGTGGCCACAGTCCGTTAAATCTGCAAATGATGGCTCTTTCTGCAAATTCTTGAAGTTGGCTTGCAAGATCATCATGGGTGATTTCAACAGAGGGAGCTTTATCTATCTTATCAACCAAAAAGGTCTTAGGTTTAAGGACCTCCCGGGGTTTGGGGTTCTTAGAGTGTATTGCATCTTTGTATGAGAAAGGAGGAGCAGAGGATGACTGTCCCACTGCACCTCCTCTCAGACAAACGATTACCACCGCGTTTTTCCTGGAAATGCTGTAATAAGAGAGGGGAAGAAGGTCTTCAAGTTACTTACCTTGAAAGAGAAGTCTCTGAAGGCCTGAAGAGATCCCAATCCGCTATTCTAGGTCTAGTTTGAGATTCAGCACCCGATCTCAAGAGTTGATCCATTATAGGATGGTTTTGCCTATAGGCTGAGAAATTTGGATCTGAAAGGAGTCAGAGAGGTGCCTAGACACAGTGCCAGGGCCTCTTGTGCCTTCGAGAGCAAATTTGTCATGGCTATTTTTCGTCTGGGGTATCAGACCTGCAAGATCTTGGACGATATGTCTATTGAGAGCCCGATCCAATTGAGCAATGGCGGATCTGGGGGTTTTATACCTTCCCTCGCTAGAAGTGAACACCCCGTCTCCTTGCAGCGTTCTCCTAGGGGCAGAGGTAGCAGATCCATTAAAGGGGATCACCCATCGACCGCTGACAGCATCGCAGACCCAGATTTCCTGATTGCGAGTGTCTAGGGGCCGGAAGGACCACGCTTGATCAATGAGGAAGATGTTGGAGTCCCTGGCCATGGCATTACAGGATATCATCAGGTGCCACTGCTTGCCATCTTCGGATAGTTTGATCTGGAAGAAGTTACCTCTATTGAAAGTCTCCGTGGGAAGCTTGTCGAACAAACGTTGATAAAGGGTTTGGGGAATCCCTGGAGCTACCAAAAGTAAATCCTGGACGTTTACTTCCTCCACCCTGGGATGGGCTTGCTCCTGATCCCGATTCTGAGCCTCAGCCTCCGCCTACGCATAGTATTGGGACGTTGGATTCGGAGGAGCCATGAGGGCCGTGGGCCAAGAGATCGCGCAACAGGGTTCAAGAACTCACCTTAACATGCGTTCAATATTTATAATATGTGATTTTCACATTAATTTTTAAGTTAATCATTATTTTTTGAAAAAAAAATTATTATTATTATTATTTTGACATGAAATACATAAAAGAAAGTATTATTTAACCATTTTTAGTTAAAATTTTCCTATAAAAATTGTGATTCTCACATGTCAATTCTAGCAAAAAAATATCGAAACGTGTAGTTTTTTAGTTATATTTATGTTAAAAATAGTTATTTTTATGTCCATTGTTAAAAAATATTGTTTTTTAGAAACAATTATTTCATGTGCATTGAAAAATTAATTCAGGATGTATAAATATGTAGAATATCGAAAATTCAAAATATCGACCATTTAATTTAAAAATGCAAAACAATAAAAACCTCACTACAAAAAAATTAAAATTAAAATAAAAACAAGAAAATATGAAGAAAATGACCACTTCAAAAATTATTAAATTTACAAAGTAATTATTTGCATTTCATACATTAGAAAATTTAAAGTAAAAAAATAGGTCTTTTAAAAAAAGGGTCTGATGCATAATTACCACATTTTTAAATCAGCATGAAAATCACTACCATTCTAAAATGTAATGTACATAAAAAAAAATAAAGTGCCAAAAGCTATGCTGTAAAAAAAACATGTGTGTTCTGCATCACCCCTTTTCAAAATCAGGTCACTTTTTTGCTATCTCTACGAAATGAGTAACAGTATCAGTTCTTGTTTCAAAGTTTACATTGTTCTTTTTAAATCATCCGATCTGAAAGGCATAGATCAACGACACGGATGAATCGGAGGGAATTATACCTTCCCAATTGTGTTGAGCCTGTATTGGAAGCAAAAAAGCATGTTTTATTACATACTTTCTTTATATAACATGTATACATAATTCCAAATATTTTCATAGTTATTGTGGCCGCGTGCATAAGTTAAGCTTTACAGGGGTTTTAAGGCTTAAAGGCCTATATGTAATGCTTTAGATAGGCTTAGTGGGCCATAACCCACAGGCCTCAATATCAACATTTTTTTAAGGAAAGGAATTTTGGTTAACCGCCAAGATATCTTTTCATCAAAAACCTAATATAAGAAAAAGGGACTAATATTATAAACCCGAGGAACTAATAAAACCAATCGTTTAATATTATAAACCCAAGGAATTATTGAACCCAACGGATAAATATTAAAAACCTAAGGGATCAAGAAGTGCATGGGATTGATATTACAAATACAAGATATTATTAAAGATGACCATGATTGATATTATAAACCCAATGGATTAATACTAAAACCTCAAGGGATTATGAACCTAGGGAAATAATATTAAACCCAAGGGACTAATATTATAAACCCAACATGGGTAAACCCTAACATAATATTAGAAAGACTAAAATAAACATGGTTTATTTTCATGGTGAGACAATCCTTGTCACGATGTGACATTCAACCATGGTTGACCATGGTTGTCTCTCATTGACAATGGTTGATCATGATCGATATTATAAACCTAAGGGAATAATAAACCCAAGGGATTGATATTATAAACCTAAAGGAATAATAAAAATAAGGGATCAATACTAAAACCCCAAGTGTTTATGAACCCAAGGATATAATATTAAACCCATGGGACTAATATTATAAACCCAGCATTGTTAAACCCAATTATAAACACTACAAACACTAAAATAAACATGGTTTATTTTCATGGTGAGTCAATCTTTGTCAAAATGTAACATTCCTTTTTTTTTATCAGGTAAGAGTAGGACCTTATATTAAACTTAGTCGAATATACATAATTTACAAGGATCCACACACCCGCTCTGCGAGCATTCAACAGTCAGCCAGGCAGGCCAAGCCAAAGCAATCACCCAAAACTAAGAGAAACCTAAAGTAGAAATCTGGGGAGAACCACCAAACAGAGCACAAGGTCATCTGACAGTGCTGTCGTGCATCAAATGAGCCTAGAAAACCATGGAGCGCAAACCCATAACTTGTCGTCAGTTCACAAGAGTTCTCACCATAGGCCAACCTGAAAACTCAAAAATGGACCCAATGGAAGTTAAAAGCATAACACTCTAAACATATTTCGGGTTTGACCAAAACACACAAACAATCACCACTATTGATCCACAGACAAAGATCCAACAGTCATCATGGATATCAAAAGGATGAGAAGCACGTGAGTTAACTGCCTGATGGGGGCAGTTTTCTCTCACCTCGCTCTGCCATGCGTTTCTCAAAGAGTGGAATTAGAGCCAAACACAAAAAAAACGAAAACCATTCAGACCCCGCCCGATATACCGCTTGCGATATTGGACCGATTGACTTGCAGAAAAACCAAACAAGTTCTTTTGCCACATGTTGTCCCTTAATTCTGTCCAGTGGGCAGTACTTGAGCCAATCCTGTTCACTTGGATTATCTGTCAACCACCATCTAAGCCAAATGACGAGGGCTACGCCATCTTGTGGAACAGTCCAAGTCAAAACTTTCATCATTCAAACCAAGGGAATCTGGACTTTGGAAAAAAAACGAACCAAGGCGGCTTAGATTGTGTGGATTTCTCCAACCTCTCGTTGTTCTTCATGGTCCCTTTGATCCAACCTGTTAGTCCATTCCATATCCTGGGTAGGCTGACAAAGACAGTCCTCTTGCAATTTACCTGGGGGAAGCAAATCCCAGGCATACCTAGAATCCCTGTCCCTATTTGTGACTCCTTCATTCGCCGAATGATTCGCTAACATGTTAGCCTTCCTTTTGACATGAGAAAATCTAATAGTTTTAAGGGTTTGTAGGTGAGAATAGATGTGGTAAAAAACCTAGAAGAGCTTCCAGTGCTTCAACACTTTATCTGGAGAGGTTCCATTGCTAATTTTCTTAGCAGCTCTAATAATTAATTCCGAATCCGCTTCAATTATAACATTGTGTAAACTTGAATTCACCAAGATTTCCAAGCATTGCTCTAATGCCATGAGCTCAGCCATGTTGTTTGTGGCCTTCCCCAAGTGGCCATGGAAGATTATCTATATTTTTCCCTGATCGTCTCTTATGGCACCCCCAAAGCTCGCTAAACCTGGGTTGCCCTTAGCTGCTCCATCAATGTTAACCTTTAAGAAACCATAAGGATGAGGCTTCCAAATGGTAGCACACTTGTTTATAAGGCCCGTTTCCTTCATTATTCCAGAGGATTGATAGACTGGAGACCCAAGTGAAGTAAAATTCTCTCCTCATGGGGCAGGGGAGGATCTTTAGGAAGGGTCCTTACCAAGATTCTTACTGTGTCTTTGAGATGCCTTAGAATTTGCTCAATTATCTTTTGGGGCCTATTTGATTTGTTTTTGAAGATTCGACTATTGCGTTCTTTCCACACATTCCAGATGATAAAACCTGGAACCAGAATCCCAGCTTTATTAACTATCTCATTCCCTGAGAATTTCTTCCTCTAGTTCTTTAGGGTGTTGGATATGTTGAGACTATCCCTATCAGTTTGTCTAAAAATAGCAGCCACCCAATCCCACACCTTTGAAGTGAAAGGAAAAAGGTTGAGAAGGTGTTCAATTGTCTCCTCATGAGCACCTCAAAGGTAACATCTGGAAGGACCAATGAAGCCTTTCTTGAGCAGATTCTCCCAAGTTAAGATCTTCCTTTGATGCCCTAGTGAGATGAAAAGCTTTATCTTCATCCAATGTGGACTTTGCAAAGTTTCTTCCAGATCTGATCGGGATTCACAAAGTTAAATCCTATGACTTCCTGTTTGGCCTCTTTGAGGTTAAAGTTGCCTTCAGTGTTCTTACCCCATCTTAATTGATCCGTTGAGGAAGAGACAAGAATCCTTCTATGCTCTAGCTCCTCAGTGAGGGCTTTTGCCTTGGTCTTCAGCTAGTTTTCATCGTTTTTTCCAAGATCCTTCCACTCCATCAATTTTCCATTATTCTTTCCCTCATCCTAGAATTCTTTTACGAGAACCATACCTTTGTTGTCTGTGTCACTTTTTAGATCTACAAATTCATCCCTATAAAGGTTGGGTTCTTGCTGCTAGTTTTCCTCCCAAAATCGAGAAAGATCCCCTGCTCGAATTTCCCAAAAAAAATGGTGCTGAACAATTTTTTTATTATCCCAAGCTAGGTTCCAAATATGGGAGCCCCTAATTTGCCCTGACATTCTAATGTGATCCTTCTCCTGCCAGTTCTTCACATATTTTTGTTTCCAAAGCTTAGCCCACGGTGCATTATGTTCCTTCATCCATCTCCACCAAAGATTGGCTCCCGAGACTCTGTTGGGGGTCTCAAGATCATGAAGCCCCAATCCACCATGGCTCTTAGGCTCGCAAAGCTTGTCCTAGGCTACTAAATCCCACTTCTTTTTCTCTTCCCCTCTACCCCATAGAAATTCCCTTTGTATGTTTCTTATTTGCTGCTTAATACCTTGAGGAGAGGGAAAAGATGAAAACATAAAAATGGGAATGGCCTGCAAGACTGCCTGTGTGAGCACAAGGCACCACTGCCAAATTTAGTGATCTACATGTCCATTTTCTGATCTTGTCCTGAATTTTAATTAAAATTGGTTCCGACACTTTCTTGCTTAGCGGTTTATCAATAAGGGGAATGCCAAGATATTTGGAAGGTAGTTGTTCTATTTAAAATCGAAGAATTTTGGTAATATTTCTCTGGATTTGTGAAGTCTTACCTCAATGCTTGCTGCCATAGCAAAGTCATTTAAGATGCTTTTGATTGCTCTGGCCTCCCTAACTAAAGGTATGCTCTGCAACATTGTGTCATCAACAAATTTTTGATGAGTGTTTTCCTCTCCATCCGCGGTGAGTTTAATACCCTAAATTCTTCCTTCATTTTAATTGCTCTACCTAGCCCTTCCATCATGAGGATGAAGAGGAATAGTGAAAGCAGGTATCCTTGTCTGAGTCCTCTGGAGGGAGAGAAGGTCCTTGATGGAGCTCCATTAAGCAGTATGGAAAAACTGGTTGAGGTAACTAAAGCCATGACCCATTTTATCCAATTTTGATAAAAAACTTAGGCTTTTAGAATTGCTCTTATGTAAGCCCAGCTCAATTTGTCATAGGTTTTCACAAGGTCCAACTAAATGATCATACCAGCTTGTTTGTTGTTTTTGATAGAGTGTACTACCTCATGAGATTGGATGATATTGTTGAGGATTTGTCTTCCCTCCACATAGCCTATTTGATCCTCTGATATGAGAAAGGGTAGAAGTGGTTTGAGTCAATTGGCTATAACTTTGGAGATAATTTTATACACCACATTACATAAGGCTATGGGTCGAAACCCATCCGGACTCATGGAATTATCCTACTTTGGAATTAGAGCTATGAATGATGCATTCAGAGCCTTCAAATTTTTTTTGGATCTTCTTGAGTCTTCCACAGCCTCTAGGATTTCATGTTTGATGGTTTCCCAATAGGCTTTGAAGAAGTTTACATTGAATCCATCCGAGCTTGGTGCTTTTCCACTCTGCATTTCATTTATCACTTCACTAACCTCCTCTTCCAATACTAGCCTATTGATATTGTGGTTGTCCTCTCTGATAACTGGCTGAGGGATGTACCAAGTGAAATGATCAATGAACCTAGATCTATCTTCCAGTGGCTCCTTTGCAATTTTGCAGAACTGTTGCACAAGGACCGATTCCATATCATTGTGAGAAACAAGCTCAATGCCTTGAGAATCTTTGATTTTTGTGATTCTGTTGTGTGACCTATGAGCCATAGTAGTTTTGTGGTAGAATTTTGTGTTTCTTTCTCCCTCTTTGATCCATTGTATCCTTGATTTTTGCCTCTAGAAAATTTGTTCTTGTAAGCATCGATCCTCCCATTCTTCCTACAGAGAGTTGGTTAAATTTTATCGCTCTTCGGTGAAGCCATCTGTGATGTTGATCTGATTGATCTCCTAGAGCTTCAATTTAGTTTCTCTTTTGGCTTTGAAGATGTCTCCAAATTCATTTTTGTTCCAACCTCTAAGACAGGATTTGATATGCTTAAGTTTCTATTGGAGCATATACATTTTTGTGCCCTGAATATTTAACTCCTCTCTCCACAATTTATCAACGTAATTAGTGAAATTGGGGTGTGACAGCTAGGCATTTTCAAACCTGAAAGTTCTGATTCTCAGAGTTCCCATAAAGGTAGCTTCTAGCTATACAGGCCAATGATCTAATCCTCCAAAGGGAAGAATGGAGGTTGTCATGGCAGGTCCTGGGAGGAAGAGGCCCTCTGAAATCATGAACCTCTCAAGTTTGGAAGAAACTTGATGAGCCCCTCCCCTTCTGTTGTTCCAAGTGAAGTTCCCATTAATTGTTTCAGTGTCCACTAGCCTCATGTTCGTAATGAAGTTCTGGAAGGTCATGGATTCGTTGCCTAGCTGTCTAGTACCTCCTTTTTTTTCCGAAAGTGATATTATCATATTGAAATCTCGTACAACAATCCAGGGCAAGATGGGATGTCTCACACTTAGTTCCTCCAAGGAAGTGAGAAGCTTGAGTTTGTCTGCTTGCTTTTGAGGTCCATAAACATTTGTAATCATGTATGTCTCCTTGTCCCCTACAGGTTGACCTATCAGGGAGACATAGTTCATGGATGCTTCAGCATCGACAATTCCAAATTTCTATGGGTCCCACAAGGTGAGAATCCCCCCCACCGAGTGATTTTCCTTAACCTCTAAATACTCATATTTAAATAACCACTTATTATGAATATCTCTTATCTTTTCCATCAAACATTTTGTCTCCTGAATGAAAACCATGTATGGTTTTTCTTCTTTCATTCTGTTACTAATATTTCTTTGTTTCCTCCTACTCCCTATTCCACTAATGTTCCAAGTTGTGAACTTCATTAAGAAAGGTTAGTAAAGGAATAACTGGTAAAATATTTCATCTTACCTGAGTTGATCAACAGTTTCCACATTTGTTCAGCAGTTCATTCTGTCACTTTCTTCTTCTTTTCCTACCTGAGTTCTTTGGAGATTGTTCTTGAGAATTCTCCAACAGCTTGACCCTACTTGGCTCCTGGCTTTCATGATTTCTTTTCACTCTAGCTCCATTCACTTGTGACGTCCAGAGAAAGAGTTTTTGTACTCTATCACAGTCCTCTTTTGGCAAGGAGTTCACCCCTATGTTTTTTCCTTGTTCAAGAAACTTCTTTAGATCTAGATTTTCCCTATCTAGGATCTCCTGTAACTCATGGTCCTCTGTTCCTGCTTCACTTGGAGTCATTTCCTAGTCCCTACTGATTTATATCAGGCTTGGTAGATCATCCTTTTGCTGGTTTTCTACTGTGATGTCCTCCATGCCAGCTACCTTATCATATTCCTTTGTTTCATTCTCCATGTCCTGGACTATCTCCCTATTCCCCTCTTCTTCCTCGAGGATCTTGAAGTTGTTTTTTTCTTGTATGTCTATCCTCATTTTCCTTCTTGTATGGACGCTTAACCCCTTTTCCTTTACTTCCGACTTTGGTGAAACCCTCGTGATCTCTTTACATAGTGGTTTTCTGGTTATCTTCCTTATTGATTGTGGGGTAATCTCTATATAGATGCCAATGTTCATGGCATTTGTGGCAGGTATGTGTTCATAGTCCACTGTCTTCAACCACTATTCATCATATACTTCTAAAATGATCGCTTCTGGAAAGGTTCTAGATAGATCTATTTCCACACATATTCGGGCAAAGGAGGTATATCTTCCTTAAAGAGTTTCCTCTGAGATCTTTAGAAAGTGTCCTAGCTTGTTGCCTATGGTTTTCAAAGATTCCAGAAGCCAATAATCCAGAGGAAGGGAATATAGTCTGATTCAAGCCAATGCTGATGTGAATGTTTCATGCTCCAAGACAAATTTCATCATCCATGGTTGCATGTAGAGGCATGCTGCAGCATAGAAATAGACCCCCCTTTCCAACACTCTATCTTTGTCCTCTAGGCTTGTGAACACTACTGTGGAAAACCCCTTAGAACCGAGATGTAAATGTATTTCTCCCTTTTGCCTCAAATGGCTCCTTATCCAGACATGTAATGCCCTCTCCATCAGCCATAATCCCATGAACTTGCATATGATTGCATGCTCCATCATATGATCTCTATGAGCTTGTATCACTAGGTCGCTCAATATGACCTGTGGAATAATGCTTGAATTGGGCTTGCAGACTCTAATGGTCTTACTGGAAGCCGGTCTTTCACTATTGACTCCATTCCCATTTTCTTTTCTCATTTCCTGTTGATTCCCTTCCTGATACTGATCTCCGCTTCTTTCAAATGTCCCCTGACTTCGTGTTTCTCAGATCTTGTCCAGTGGTTGTTTGAAATGTTTTTTCCCACATCCTGACTCTCTCCTGAGATTTCTTGGCTATAGGAGGGAGAAAAACTCCCCCCTGCACTCCCTGCCATGGTACCCTGAATCCAAAACCCTTGTCTTCAACTCCAACCCTAGCTTCTGCTCAAGGCCAAGATCATTGACTATCACCACCAATATACTATTTCAAAATGTAACATTCAACCAAGGGACTAATATTATAAAACCAACATTGGTGAACCCAAATATAAATAATACAAATACTAAAATAAACATGGTTTATTTTGACGCTGAGAAAATATTTGTCACAATGCGACATTCAACCATGGTTGGCAATGTTTGGTTATGATTTACAATGGTTTACCATGATTTATATTATCAACCAAAGGGAATAATAAACCCAAGGGATTGATATTATAATCCCAAATGAATAAGAAACCCAAGGGATAAATACTAAAACCCAAGGGATTATGAAGCCAAGGGAATAATATTAAACCCATGGGACTAATATTATAAACTTCACATCGCGTAAAGGCAAATATCAATACTACGAACACTAATTATAAACCCAAATGAATAGTAAACCGAAGGGAGTAATACTAAAACCCCAAGGGAATATGAACCCAAGGGAACAATATTAAGCCCAAGGGACTAATAGTATAAACCCAATATTCATAATCCCAAATATAAATATTACAGACACTAAATTAAACATTTTTTATTTTCATGGTGAGACAATCTTTGTCAAAATGTGACATTCAAGCATAGGACTAATATTATAAACCCAACATTGGTAAACCCAAATATAAATACTACAAACACTAAAATTAACATGGTTTATTTTGATGGTGAGACAATTCTTGTCACAATGCGACATTCAACCATGATTGACAATGTTTGGCTAAATTTGACAAGGGTTTACAATGATTGATATTATAAACTAAAGGGAATAATGATCCCAAGGGATTGATATTATAAACCCAAATGAACAATAAACCCAAGGGATTAATACTAGAACCCCAATGAACAATAAACCGAAGGGATTATGAACCTAGTGGAATAATATTAAACCGAAGTGCCTAATACTATAGACCCAACAATCGTAAACCCAAATGTAAATACTACAAACATCATAATAAACATGATTTATTTTGATGGTGAGACAATCTTTGTGAGAATGCGAGAATCAACCATGGTTGACCATGATTGATATTATAAACCTAACGGAATAATAAACCCAAGGGATTGATATTATAAACCCAAAGGAATAATAAAACTAAGGCATTAATACTAATTCCCCAAGGGATTATGAACCGAAGGGAATAATATTAAACCCATGGGAATAATATTATAAACCCAATACTAATAAACCCAGAAATAAATACTACGAACACTAAAATAATCATGGTTTATTTTGATGGTGAGACAATCATTGTCAGAATGCAACATTCAAACATGGTTGACCATGATTGATATTATAAACCTAAAGGAATAGTAAACCCAACTTATTTACATTATAAACCCAAATGAATAATAAACCCAAGGGATTAATACTAAAACCCCAAGGGATTATGAACCTAAGGGAATAATATTAAGCCCAAGGAATTAATACTAAAACCCCAGGGGATTATGAACCCAAGGGAATAATATGAAGCCCAAGGGACTAATACTATAAACCCAACATTTGTAAACCAAAATATAAATATTACAAAGACTAAAATAAACATGATTTATTCATGGTGAGACAATCCTTGTGACAATGTAACATTCAACCATGGTTGACCATGATTGATATTATAAACATGAGGTAGTAATAAACCCAAGGGATCGATATTATAAACCCAAATGAATAATAAACCCAAGGGATTAATACTAAAACCCAAAGGAATTATGAACCCAAGGGAATAATATTAAACCCAAGGGACTAATATTATAAACCCAGCATTCGTAAACCCAAATATCAATATTACAAACACTAAAATAAACATCATTTATTTTCATGGTTAGGAAATCCTTGCGACAATGTGACATTCAAGCACGGTTGACCATGGTTGGCTATGATTGACAATGGTTTACCATGATCGATATTATAAGCCTAAGGGAATAATAAACCCATCGGATTAATATGAGACACCAAAAGGAATAATAAAACAAAGGGATTAGTACTAAAACCCCAAGGGGTTATGAACACAAGGGAATAATATTAAACCCAAGGGACCAATATTATAAACCCAACGTATATAAACCCTAAGGCAAATATTATAAACATTGAAATAAACATGATGGACCATCATTGATGTTCATATTGAGACAATCCTTATGAAAATTCCATGTTGGACAATGCTCGACATCATAATAAACCATGTTTGACTCGGGAATAATAAACCTAAGCGATTGATATTATAAACCCAAGGGATTAATACTAAAACACCAAGGGATTATGAACCAAAGGGAATAATATTAAACAAAAGGGACTAATATTATAAACCCAAGGGAATAATAAACCCAAGGGATTGATATAATAAACCCAAAGGAATAATAAACCCAAGGGATTATTATTTATTTTCATGGTGAGACAATCCTTGTCACAATGTGACATTCAAGCATGGTTGGCTATGATTGACAATGGTTTACCATGATCAATATTATAAACCTAAGGGAATAATAAACCCAAGGTATTAATATGAGAAACCCAAAGGAATAATAAACCCAAGCGATTGATGTTATAAACCAAAGGGATTAATACTAAAACCACAAGGGATTATGAACTAAAGCAAATACTATTAAAAAAAGGGACTAATATTATAAACCCAAGGGAATAATAAACCCAAGGGATTGATATAATAAACCCAAAGGAATAATAAACCCAAGGGATTATTATTTACTTTCATGGTGAGACAATCCTTGTCGGAATGTGACATTCAAGCGTGGTTGGCTATGATTGACAATGGTTTACCATGATCAATATTATAAACCTAAGGGAATAATAAACCCAAGGGATTAATATGGGAAACCCAAAGGAATAATAAAATCAAGGGATTAATACTAAGACCCCAAGGGATTGATATAATGAACCCAAAGGAATAATAAACCCAAGGGATTAACACTAAAACCTCAAGAGATTATGAACCCAAGGAATTATTAATATTAAAAAGTTGAAAAACGATGAAAACCAATAATTTGGTATTATAAACCATTGGGAATTAATAAAGCCAAGGGAAAAATATTGGAAACCATATGGATAAAAAATGGCAAGGGATTAATAGGAATTAATTTTTTTAACCCAACGGATTGATCAACCCACGTGACTATGCAATCGCGCGACTTAATCTCAACTGTCGGATTGCAAATCAAATCAGGAAGGCGAAATATCGCATCGGCAGGGTCATTATACAATTTAACTCGCCCAAGCAGAAAACCCAATGACACTAATAAACGGTGAAAAACACACTCAGAATCAAGTGTCGGACGTGAAATATTATAGGGAATGGTTTATATCCCTATCAGGTCTGTAAATAAATCGCATCAATGTATGGAAGCGGAAGGAGTCTGGCATTGAAATTGAGTGATATGTGATCGGACGACTTAATCTCAACCATCAGATCGCGGATCAGATCGACAGTTAGAATCTGATTGCAAATCAAAATCAGAGGAAGCGGAGATCTAAGTGTGCAATGGAAAGGCTTAGAGAGCCAGAACTTATGGGCCTATAGTGGCGAATCTATAAAATTTGAGATCCACTATATATGATTCGGAGCAGGTTTCCTGTGAAATCCATATATTCGCGTTAAAGTGGTTTCATGCTAAAACATACGTTAATGCTCTGATATCACATATTGGAGCAAAAGGGGTGATGAAGATATATATATATATATATATATATATATATATATATATATATATATGACCGTGGAAGGAGCGATGGCCGATTGCGATGAGGTTAAACCTCGAGAAATGTGACAAGGCTGTAAATAGTATAAATCTCAAGAATATTGATATAAACACCTAGAACACGAAATCCCAACAATAATATTATAAATCTAAACAATATTTTCATTTATGAAAGACATGAACAAAGTGAAGGGATCCACACAGAAGACCACAAGAATCAAAAATGAAAGAGAAAGATATAAAATAGTAACACTCCCATTGGAGCAAAGCAATAGAAATGAAAAAAACACATCTAAAACACACATTGGATTTAAAGAAGAACAACATAATAGGACATTTTAAGACCATAGATATACAATTTTGTACATAAAAACAACATTAGTGTTTAAAATAATCAATTTAAGCAACATTGCAACCACAGAAAGAACATTGAGTCTTAACATATATTTTTTGTTTTGTTTACATCAAATAATTCCAATACAAAATTGAAGTTCAAAACTATAAATAAGGTCACAATGTTATTAGTTGTATTTCATAGTGATATGGACTTTAATCACTCCTCTTCCTTCTTCCTAATTGTAACATATGCCCTATCTTTCATCTTGGCATAATGCTGGAAAGAAAAAGGCAGTGCAATGTGTAAACCATCTATTGGTTTCACTCTTGATATGGTTGTGAAGGTAAGACCTTGCTACTCCTTATTCCCGATATCAACTGACGCTCGTTCTAAAGTCAATCCCTGTGAATTGTGGATTGTAAGAGCCCACACCATCTTGAAGGAATTTGTTTTCGATTTCCTCTTATCACTGGGGTGATAAGGGAAATGTTTCGATTGCTTGCATCAAATGGAACACCAACATACTTATCAAAAACAATAGTTGTGAACACTGGAAGTCGAGGTGGCTTAGAGGTAGGCGGATAAAATATATCCTTAACAAAACCAAGTGCACCATTCAGCAAGCCAACTTCAACCCATAAATTGCATGTCAACATAACACGCTGACCACGACACAACAAAACTTCACGGTCCAATTGATTATCATCAACACCAATGATTTCTAAACGCCTTGAATACTTAGCAGCACATCGTGCAATTGGAGAATTTAATGATTTTAACATATGCCTATTATGCAAGGAGACCAAATTATTTGCTGGAAACATGTGAACTACTGCATTAAATAAATCTCCTTTTGTAGGATGCAACCTCATACCAAACCGAGACATAAGAAACTCCTAATCTTCAAGATTGGGTTCTACATTTCTTATGTTATTGTGGACTCTATGAAAAGAAGATTGTTTCTCATTATTCCCTTCTTGGTGAAAGATTGTGTCAAGAGTGACAACAATGTTGAATTTGTTCCACAAGACTTTCCCTGCTATATTACTTGCATACAAAGGCTTATCTCTGACAGGAGGTAGTTGGCCAAGGTCACCCACAAGGATGATGGATCTGCCACCAAAAGGACAATTATTTTTCTTTAGAAATGCTTCTCGTAATCAAGCATCTATTTGCATAAACAAGCTTGATCCTAGAAGTCTCATTTCATCAATCAATATATATCTAACATGTCATATTTCTTCTTGGAATACTGCAAGTGACTGCCCCTATAATGGTTGCATATCTTTGATTGGAATTCATAGAGTTGAGTGTATTGTTTTTTCATGTATATTAAAAGCATCTATTCCTGTTGGGGCAAGAAGAAGAAAAGTGCTTCTTCCATCACTTGACAAATTAGAAAGAGCTTCAAAAATTACAATGGATAAGGAAATAATTCCCACAGTGCCTTGAATAATCATAAGAAGAGCTTCACGAATCTCATATTTAGCAAAGTGTCTTAAGACAATTTCAAAAGCAAGTTGTTGTTTTTCCAACAAAGAATCTGAAGATGAAAATGTTCTATTTGAAAGGTCAACAATATCACCTGCTGTTTTTTCATTCCTTATAAAATTAATAGCTTCCTCTGCAACATCATCAGAAATAGTTGTACTTTCTTAATTAAAGGACATATCAAAGTCCCTTCGACCAAGGGTGTGAAGATCAGAAACATTCACATCGTTTGGTGGAACCAAACGAGAGAAAATTTTCCATTCTTGAAAATCATCTTCAAGATCCATTTCTTGGTTAGAAAAATCACCATACTCTTCATCGTTAATATTGTCTATAATTGATGGGTTTCGATCAACATGCCATGCTCAATATCGAAAATTCCTCCAACTTTCAATAATAATTTCAGTTAAAAGGCCAATTTCTACAGGAATGTCACGAAATGGCTTGTACAATAACAATATGTCCTGCAAAAGGTTTCAAATTCCTCTGAGGCCTCACCAGGAATAGAATAAAACTGTGGCCAGACCCGAATAATAGCATGAATATCTCTAGGCTTCCATGGATCTTGTTTACGCTTGCTATCAAATGTCCAAGATCTTGTTGTTTCTATCAAAGATAGATGTTCAAGGAAAAAAGGACTCTTCTGATAATGTTGAACAAAAGTATTATCAAATGAGCATTGCAAGCCATCCCTTGATATTTTCGTAAAAACCTTTCTTCCAACATTTAAGGAAACAAATTTCTGACTACAAACAACAAGAGGTAGCTTAAGCAACATATGGCATGTTTCTTATGCTCCAATGTCACGATCAATAATCGTTTCTGCAAGAAACTTTCTATATGCACATAAAGCATGATCCTCAGAGCCAATAGAATTTGAAATTCTAGTTAACATATGATGATAGCTTTCATACCTTTTTTATACTTTCGATGCATACTTAAAAATGTATTTCAACACAGCATAGCAAGAAAGCACTGGCTGGAAATCAACATTTGCACGCCACATTGTTAGAAGGTCAATGTTACGTACATTAAGCCTATCAACATCTCTTGCTGGCTCATATTTTTTTCTTCCTTGATCATCTATGAACAATCTTGATTCACCACAAACATCCCATGGAGCATTACACTGACATGTTAGAATAGCGCCCTTTTTGTTCAAACAAGAATCCACAGTACACTTTGTGTGCCTTTGGACATGGTTTAGCAATTCTTCATAATCATTATGAGGATTAGAAGAGAAAATATGACCAATATTCAATAAGTAAGGGTCATCATTGAGGCTTCGTAGAACCATTATGTTGCACCCGGATTCCATGCAGTCACATATTTGTCGAAGAATATATTTGCAAGTTGTACATCAGAAATATTTGACCAATCAAGTATTTCCATGTTAGGAGCACCTTCTAACCATAGGAAACCATGGATATGTTTTGAACCTCTATTTTGCCAATCATATCTGAAATAAATGAAGAACTAGTTACTACAAACAATACAAATAGAATCATAATAAAAGTTTTAAAAGTATAGA
Organism: Pinus tabuliformis; assembly: GCA_031772625.1. Classification (NCBI taxonomy): domain Eukaryota; kingdom Viridiplantae; phylum Streptophyta; class Pinopsida; order Pinales; family Pinaceae; genus Pinus; species Pinus tabuliformis. The sequence continues at coordinate 637,698,759 of CM062820.1, read as the reverse complement.
AAAAAATTCAACACAAACCTATACCAAAAGTCTTTAGCTTTAAGATATTTTTGGATAACTTCCTCTAGAAAAATATTGAATTTGTGGTGCATAAATGCCACAACAATATGAGGGTACTGGATAAAATTCTCAATTTTCATTCGATGCTCATTTGAAGAATGAGAATGTGAATGTATGGGCATGAGGTTATGCGACTCTGGCCACTTTGTGTCAGCTACACTCAAAGTAAAAAATAAAGATGGGCATCCTAACTGTGTAATCATGTCTGTCAATGCAGCTCGACACTTAGTCGAGTTGCCCTTGTACCTCTCAGAGAAGAACCAAACCGCATAAGATGCTCAACTGACTTATTATCTAGTAAATCAGAAAGTTGGTGACGCAACTCCTCAACTGTTGTAGGTGAGTTATCATGTAAATGTTTCTTTGCAAAAACTGTAGTATTTGCTTGGCTCCAATGCCACATTATCATGTTTAATAGGTAATATCGAAAGAAAGGATGGCTTCCAAATCTCTAATCATAGTACCTAAGAATATGCAATGCATACTCATGAAGTCAAACATTACAAATACGTGGTTGCAACCAATCGACATCACCAATGGGGAACAATGTTGGGAATGCCATATCGAATAACCCCTCTATATTATATTCATTCAGTGGAGAGGTTATAATAGTGCGCCAATCCATGTCTTGGACATGTGAAGAATGAACATTATCAAGAAATGCTCTAATTTCTTCCACTTCTCTTTGTTCATTTGGTAGGCGAGCAACAAAGGAAGAAGGATGAGAGGGCAAATGGTCAGCATGAAACTCTTCATTATAAGTTTCATTGATCTCAGGTTCTTCAATATGACAATCAACAAATTTAAGCCTGGAGAAGACATCTGTTGATCTTTCCGGCAGAGCATTCACTGAATCATAATCAATTACAACATCTCGATAGTATTGATCACATTGGATTTTGAAAAGCAGTGCATCCATCACTCGAGATCTTTTGACATAACATTCATAATATTTAGACTCAGGGCCATGTCTCCTCACAATTAGAGAGTCAATATCTTCAACACGTCAATGAAGGCTTCGCACAATTGTAGAAATACCTTGAGGAAAGCTAATTGTATGACCACTATGCTTATATTTCCCACCTCGAGCATGTGTCACTTGCAAAACGGGATTCACACGTGCTATTAGCATTTCTTCAACTTGAGTAAGAACTCTTAAAATATGATGTTGCTCATGAGGATCCATGTTATTATATCGACAAAAATGATGGGATCCTCTTTCACTCCTACATATTATGCAAATAGGCCCTTCAAAATGTCTCACAACAAGGATTCCGGGATATGATTCTTTGAAAATGTGGCACATCTGCACAATTGACAAGCTATCTATCTTTGCTCGAACCCTTTTATGCACTGCAATCATGTTTTCATCAAAATGAATATGATCTCTACTCACCGAACCATGTTGAAAACCATTTCGATGACTAAAATCTCTTCTCACATTTACTTCATCTTCAAGAACATGAGATTCCCTTTGCAAATTTGAAGCATGTGGAATGGATCTATGAGAATGTCTTTCCAAATTTATGGTGTACATTTCCCGAACTTGAGAGCATGTAAAGGTATCTTTGTCATAGAAGACTTTAAAATTTAACTTCCAACTAATTATAAATGAAGAAAATGAAAAGGAATCAAATGCATTCAAAATTTACATTTGTGTCTTCATGTGGATGACAGTTATGAGATGGTTTCTCTTGGATTCTAAGAATAGTGGATGGAACATTTTTGGATGTAGTTTCTTCACCTCTATTCAAATGAGTTGTTTCTTGTTTCAAAAAAATGAAATACATTACAAAACTAAATGTCAAGCAAAGAAATATTGAAAAATTGAAAACCATCTAATACATTGAACATCTACATTAGTTTTACAATTTTATCTTTTAGATTCCAATTTGCCAACCTAACGAGATGACATCATGGTTTCTCCATGAAACGTTACAAAACACAATTTCGAGCAAACTGTAAATGAGAAAATGAGAAAAAAATCAAATGCACTCAACATTTAGATTTGTTTGGCGATGTGGATGAACGCTATGAGATGGTTCCTCTTCACTTCTAACATCAGTAGATGTAACATCTCCGAAGTTAATTTGTATGCCTCTATTGGAATGACTTCTGTCCTTTTCAAAGAAAATAAAATACACCATAAAATTTAATGTCTAAGCAATTAGAAATTAAAAAAACAAAAAGCAAATCAAAAACATTGAAAATTTACATTAGTCTAGAATGTAGTAGAACAACCACTATTGCAGCGAAACCCAAAATGTAATTGTCTTACCTCCATTGTGCCACACAAAATGATATTAGGGATGATTGATTCTCTTGGTGGGACCACATTAATTTGAGAAGCAGGATTTGAAGGTCTTTTGTTTCAAGCAACTGGATCCAAATTATCAAACAAATGGCCAAGTAAACTATCATCGAAATCATCATACAAAATGTCATCATTACCTCCACCATGGATGTTTTGCAACCTTTGGCCATCAGAACATGCAATTGGACACACATAAGGGTTAGGGTGGACATTTGCATGCACAATATCGATACTGTGTTCTTCTCGTTTGTAAGATGTTTCCCCAATGTTATGAACATTTTCAAAAGAGCATCGAACAACAAGATTATGCTGAGGAGGAGCATATCCTGATAATGAACTATCAATAGGAAATGTTATTTCCATTATATCGTCCATACTACGATACTTACAAGGAACTATAGAATGATTTTGAAGAGTGGCTTCACTCATTTATCTCTTATATTTAGCTCTCTTATGCTCATTTATTGCACCCCTATTTTGTTGATACCGTAAATGACGAATTTCATTAGACCTCTCACGTGATTGTGATGACAAAGTTCTTTTTCTTGTACACATACTTGTGCCTTCAGATGACATGTCTACAATGAATAATAATTATTCATTATGGAATCATAAACATGGAACATAAAAAGTGTTTATGTTATTTTTTTTCCAACCATATAAACTTATCAAAACGTATAAGGCTTCTTCCAAATGCCTAAAAACAAAAACAAAATATTTCAAAATGGAAAAAAAGACAAATGAACTCTTCCAAATGGCTTAGACAATAAAATAAGTATAAATTTCCATGTATCATATTATAATCAAAATGGAACCCATATTATTGCGACAAAACAATCTAAAAATTTGGAACTATATATACTATTAAAATATAAATATAAATATTAAAATGAACATAAACATATAACATTGTTTGAGAATCAATGACAAAAACCAATACAAATATAATGTATACATAAATTATAGAAATTATAATTATACAAACAAAGAAAAAATTGTAACATCGAGAACATATACATGTAAACAAGAAAATTTTAGTGGAAACAATATTAAATATTTTACATCACAAAGATCGATACAAACATAATTTTAAAGTATTACCATAAAGACACATACTATGTATAGAGGCAAAAATGGGAATATTTTCCACAACCACATAGAGTATATAAAATGGAAATATTTATAAGAACTCCTAAGAATACTAATATCCTAAGAATCCATCACCATATCCAATGGTGGAATATCATCAACAGAATCCATACGAGCAGCAATTGCAAAAACATCTCCATGCTCAATCAAATCATTGTAGTCCTCTTATGTTGGGTACCAAAACCAAGACATCTGCTCATTAGTTGAATCATCAATATATATTAGAAAATAGATGCGAGTTACCATGTCATATAATAGAAAAGGAACCTCACCGCAATTGCACATAAGAACCAAACCATGGATTGTTCAGAACGAAAGATAGCCAGGACATTTTCTATTTATATCTGCATAAATTTCTTCCAGAAACTTCCATCTGAAACCCTAATCATATTCAAAGTAGTTAATTCTTCATTCAAGACACGGTTGAGCAAATTGGAAATGATATAATTATTCAATTGAAAATACAGAAGTGGACCCATCATTGACAAGGCATATCAATAGATTCATGTATATTGCTAATGACACACAATGTATGTCACTGATTGGAACAAATGAAAAACCCCACACATTTTTTATTACGTCAAACCAGTAGACTGTATACCTGTACGAGGGATAATCTTCATACTCGTTGTTGAGATAGAGCCAAAACAATTTACTTTTATAAAACACTACATTTTTGGGGGTTGAAGATCCACCAAATGGAGCAATAGCCCTTTGCCATACCTTATGAAGACTACTACAAAAATAAAATTCACACTGCATTCCATCATAGTTATGTTTTAGAACAATCCAGTCATATTTTTTGCTGCTTACATTTTCCAATAATGAAAAGAACCCCAAGTCTCCAATTCGTACTGACCCTATGTTTTTAAATACCTTTGTAAATGGATTCGTTACAAAATAGTTGTGTGTTTGGGAGCATTCTCTTGGTAAGGATAAAACCACCATTGGTCCAACAATACACTCTACTATGTATCTTGAATCTATGAATCCCAAATGAAATTGATATATGTGGCCATTCTGATTAAGGTATTGGGTAGAAAAAAAATTGTCTTCACTATTGAGGAAATGAATGAGAAATCCAAATTGGTTCATGGAAACATTCTTGCAACATAAAAAGAAAGAAGGGTTCTACAAAGCATTCTTCCATTTTTTACATACAGTGCCCAACATTATCACAACCGATTAAGGGAGCCATAGCAAGACAAGTTCAAGAACTTCGAATGGAAGAGAACTCCAAATAGTTGGATCCATGATGAAACAGTGAAATCACCTAACAGTAAAAAAAAAGGCATTTGATATCAACAAAATAATTTAATGTTGAATAAAATTAAAAGTAACATAAATACATAATTTACCACACACAATTTTCCATTTTGTTGAGACTATGTTAACTGAAAACATAGTAAAGGATCATGAATCCACCATGATGATAGACACAGTGCAAATAGCCATGGAAGCTATTGATACAGTCACTAAGAAGGAAGGAAATCTATTGAAAGATGTTAAGAAGGAAGAACCCTATGCAAAGGATTTAACCTTATGAGAAGGAATCCTAACAAAGAAGTGTTTTATAGAGGATGATCAATCTTTTGAAGTTGTCAGAAGTATGGAGAAGTATCTTTCAGAAGATAAAAAGTATGAAGTAAAGGAGGATGGAGAATGTCTCTTAAATGAGAGAAGCAGTGATTTATTGTAGTAGAAAGAATTTGATAATACGTTGATATTTGAAACTGTGACAACACAGGAAGAAGTTCTTATGCAAGAAGGAAATGAAGTTTAGTTTGAAGAGTTGATATGTGAAGCAACAGTTGACACTGTTTAACCTTATGATTTCCAAACTAATAATTTGTGTATAAATGCGGGAAACATAAGTAATGATGAAATACTTATAAAGTGTCATAGAGAAATTGCATTTCTTACACTTTGTAATTATGTGTTGATTTATATATATGTCGAGAGATTTAATCCCAAATTGAATAAGTGTAAGCATCAAATGGTGGAAGATGAGCGAACTATATCATTATGTATGTGCGTATATGTGTGTGTGTGTGTGTGTGTGTGTGTGTGTGAAGTGCAGCAATCACACAGAGAATACATAAAGAGGAGGATCAAGAGGGGGTGTTGAATCCATTAGAAGGACAAATAAAAGTTTAGGAGGAAGAGTGTGTGGAAAAATAACAGTGGGACAAAACCTTTAAAGAAGAGCAAAACTGAAGACTTAGCATAAATTCTAAGTAAAAGGAACAAGCAGAGGAGCGAATATTGATGCTCAAGAGTCGTTAGATCTGGGAAGATCAACAGTTGAGATCGAATCGGGAAGGAAAAATATCGCATCGGCAGAGTCATTATACAGTTTAACTCCCCCAAGTGGAAAACCCAATTACACTAAGAAACAGTGAAAAACACAATTGGAAGCAAGTGCCGAACTTGAAATATTATAGGGAATGGTTTATATCACTATCGGGTTCGTAAAGATATCGGATTGGCATATGGAAGCGGAAGGAATCTGACATTGTGGTTGAGTGATATACGATCACGCAACTTAATCTCAATTGTTGAATCGCAAATCGAATTGGGAAGGCGAAATATCGCATCGGCGGGGTCATTATACAGTTTAACCCCCGCAAGTGGAAAACCAAATTACACTAAGAAACGGTGAAAATCACAGTCAGAATCAAGTGCCAGACTTGAAATATTATATGGAATGTTTTATATCCCTATCAGGTCCGTAAAGATATCGGATCAGCGTATGGAAGCGGAAGGTCTGGCATTGAGGTTGAGCGATATGAGATCGCAGGACTTAATCTCAACCGTCAGATCGCGGATCGGATCGATGGTGAAGATCTGATTGAAAATTTCAATCATAGATCGAAGTGCGCAATGGAAAGGCTTGGAGAGCCAGAACCAATGGGCCTACAATGGCGAATCTATAAAATTTGAGATCCACTATATATGATTCAGAGTGAGTTTCCTATGTAATCCATATATTTCCGTTAAAGTGGTTTAATGCTAAAACATATGTTAACACTCTGATATCGCATATCAGAGCGGAAGGGGCGATGAAGATACATATATATTTTGATGAGGTTAAACCTCGGGAAATGTGACAAGGTTGTACGGAAGGGCGGAAAGGTATGTTTATGCGAGAATTTTCCTTTGTAAATGGTTTATAAGGAAATATGCACTGATAAGAGATTTATGTGTTAAAAACATATGTAACCAAAGGTTTTGTAAGGGGAAGGTTATATATGTGTGATTTAAGGTTTTGTAAAGGTTGTGAAGTGGTTTTAAGTCCCAATCTTTCGGGAGAAGATCAACGGTAGAGAAGTAATAAATTTTGGGAGAGCGTTTAAAAAAAAGACTAGAACCTTCTTTTTCTACGGTCTACTGATATCACGAAGATTTTATACACAATCGATTCCCTTATTTTTTTCTATGGGCTAATCATATCATTTGAATTAAACTGGAAAAATATCGTGGAAGGAAAATTTGTACATACCTGTAAGATCGATTTCTGAATGCCTTTGAAACCTAAGAAAATAGTAAGGAATAATTGAATCACTCGAGAACTACACCAAATTATTAGAGCCAGCTGCGAGAGCATGGAAACAATTAAAAACACAATCACTGAGAAAGCATTTCTCCAATGTTGAAACCTAAGAAAATAGTAGGGAATAATTCAATCAAAGACGAACTACACCGAATTATCAAAGACAGTTGCGACAGCTTGGAAACAATTAAAAACGCAATGAGATTTTCCACCTTTTTTACCATATAGAAGCTGAGAGAAGCCAACATTCCAATTATCCTTCAACAATTCCAACAACCTTAAGTGCTAACAATGAAATGCATGCATCCACATAGTGTTTCATTATAATATATGGAATCGGCCCTACTATGAGGTTCGAACTTTTGTAATGTAACTAAAACCTCAAAACCCCTGGTGGAGGAGAATATGAATAGGCAGAATGTTTCATATTTCGACTGTACTTGACTAAATTAAAGAAATGTTTCATCAATCAATGCCTACATACCTCATTATCATGGTTATTGATTATTGTCGGGCATAAATTCTTCAACCGTCATTGTAATGGATGAAACATGTCCTTGTTACTCGAATTTATGCCTACATACCTCATTGTCATGGTTATGGATGATTTTCGAGCATAAATGCTTCAACCATCATTGTAATGAATGAAAATGTGTCCTTATTACTCAAATTTTGAACATTCACACGTTTCAGAATGCAAAGAGACCACATTCAAAGGCATTTTCAAAGACAGGTGTTTGACATTAATTTTTTTATTTCATTTTTTCTTAATCTTACATATGTGGTTATCAATAAGAGGCACAATAAATTTTTAATCATGCTTTGTAAAAAATTAGTTTAAGTATGGTTTAAACATGTGATCTAGACATGCAGAAAGTTACTTTTGTGAATTTCATTCATTGATTTAGTGACAACTACGAGAATATACTGACATCTTTCAATTCAGGCCATCTGATAAAAAATATTAATTAAAAAAATGATTAAGTTGCCAATTATGATAGGGGGGATGCCTATCGGCGTAATTATTATAAATTTTTTAACCATGATGTTGTAGTAAATTTTTTTTTTTTACCATCATGTTGTATTAATTTACTTTAATTAATTTTAACAATTTTTAGATCTTGGAAAAGTGAAATATTTTATGGAACATAATTTTAATATTTATAAATATTTTCTAATAATTTAATTTATATAATTAAAATAATGAAAATTTTTAATATATATGTTTAGTTTAAATATTAATTTTTAGTATAAAATTAATATAAATAATAATATATAGTATTATAAAATAAATGATGTATTTTGATATTTATTTATTTTTAAAAATACATCATTATTTTTACAACCATATATGAATTTCATAATAAAAAATTATTTAATAATTTATATTATTTTCATTAAAAAAAACGAAAAACAACAACAAGGAGGTTCATTCTGAATTTTGAAAATTCACCTGTATGATGCTCAAGGTCAATATCTCTTATGCTTTCACTTGTTCCTTAAGATTAATCGTCTAGGTAACAACCCATTTAAAATACAGTGTTTTTTGCATTTCATAATTAACCAATCAAGACTCAAAGTCTGCATACAATCATGGTTTCAGATATGACTATCGATTGTTGAAAAACATGGCAAACAATTATGTTTGCCCACCAGTCAATTGGACCTCCAAAAAATAATGAAGTAAATAATTTTGTTTCTATTTGTTTTTAATGAGGTTTTTTTTTTGGTTTTTTTTTTTTTAATTTCTTTAAAATTTAACAGAATTTTTGTTAAATCACAATTTGATGGGTAACCCTTGCACAATCCAAGTGCTCTAAAGATTCTTTTGGGTTTTGACTCCATACATACAATTAAAAAACTAGTTTAAATAACACAAATCAGGATTTCACGTCAAAATTTTCTGCCTGGCACCTGAAAGTCCAAACTAAAGACAACTCCATTATGTTGACCCACCCATCAATTAGAAGAAAAAACAAAAAACTAAGTAAAATTATGTTTGCCCACTGGTCAACTGGACTACCATCACATACCAACTATAGTGGATTATTATTATTACACTAATTCTAAAATTATGGAAATTATTATCTAATTTTAAGATCAAAACCAAGTGCCAAAAACTAAATTGGTTTACTTTTATTTGTGGAAAAAAAAACCTTATTTAGTAAAAGTGACTCTTATTTATGGAAAAAAAACCTTTAGGGGAGGGATGCCATTACCTGTGCGCCCTCCCCTCCACCTCGCCTACAGCTACGTGAACCGCATGGGGAGTAGTACAACAGGTGTCCTCTGTGGACTGCCACATGTTGGGCACCATTTCAAGCTTTCAAAACATGCTTCTGCATCGTCTGAAGGGTTGTTTCCACCTCATTTCTGCGATGTGTTGTTTCCCCCTTATTTTTATATTCGGGTCTGGTTGTTGGGCGAAGCCCTCTGCCGAAAATGGCGCGAGACGGCTCCAGTACCTGCGTGATTCGTCTGCCATGATTGTGCTGATGTCTGTCATTGTTTGTCGATACGCGTCCATGGTTGGAATAGGGTTTTCTGTCTTTCCTGTGGTTTTCCACCTACAATTGTTGGTCATTCTGGACCGCCAGTGGTTTATGGTTTCCTTGGTGGTGGTTTAATTTGCGCTATTTGTTGTTTGGGGAGGAGGCAGTAGCAATTTTAGCCAATTCGAGGTCGAAGGTTTCATTTACAGGTAATTGCAAGCTTTTGTGTTTTTTGTTTGTTTTTTTTTTGTTTTTTTGTTGTCTAATTGCCAATTTCCAACTTGTTGCAGTTGTGGCGAGCTCCAGAGAAGGTCTGGCGAAGGTGTGATGAGCTCTGGACTTGGACATGGCTTCTATCCAGTAGGATCCTAATCCTACCATCCATTTCTGATGTGTTTTTCAACACAAAACACCTTATTGGGATTTTTGTTAACTTTTCATGGTAGGTTTTGAGGGTTTAGGGTTTTGTAGGTTAGGAGTTTAGGGTTTTGTAGGTTTCCCATCACGTTTCCCATCAGGGTTTTTGCAAGGTTTAGGGATTTGGGAAAAATTCTAAATTTTTTAAGCCTTGGTTATGGGTTTAGGGTTTCTGTTGCTTCTCTTTTTAGCGGCTTAGCTCCGCTTCTCCGCTGCCTGTAGCAGCTTCCCTTCCCTCTGCTTCAGCTCCTACCTTTCTTCTTCCTCCATCTCCTTGTCGTTGTCCCTTCCTCCTTATGCCTGTTGCTGCCTTCAACCCTGTCGTTTCCTCATTTCATTAAAAATTCCCTGTGGGAACGAAAAAAAAGATAGAACTGAGGCTTGTGAAAATCATAATTCCCAGGGTTTCCTCCATGAGTTTCTTATGAAAAACCTAATTCCCTCACTGTATTTACGTGACAATGGGGGCTATCTTGAGTCTTGACACAAGGGGTTATATCTCAACTGGTTGTCACTATTTTGCTGAGTATTTGTTTAGTTCCATGCCAACAGTTGCCTTGCTTGAACACTGTTGCGTAAGGTGCACTATTCTATGCAAATGGGCTTATTAGGAAATCTAGATGCCATCTATAATTGTGGTGAAGTATCCCTTTGGTTTCCCACAAGGTTTTTCTTCGAACCAAAAATAATGGCCGCTATGTTGACCATCAAAACCCTAAGGGAAAATTGTGATCATACAAAGAAATGACTATATATGTACCTCCCATCTCTAAGCCATGTAATTTTGGGTGAAAAGGACATTGAGGCTGACCTTAAAAGGTCACAAAAGCAGCCCACTGAGATAGAAAAAGCTATGATTCAAGAAACAAAACTGGAAATGCGAATGAAACAAGGAAAACTTGAGAGAAGTGTTCTTCACTTACTAAAATACCACACAAACATGTGTTAACTCCTCATAACTTTCAAAATTGCATAGACTTGCTTAGTAATTAGGAAAAATAAAATAAAAATTGGAGGACATAGGCACCAAAAACAGTAGCTAATTGTTATTTCACTGGTAAGATTAACGTAATGTTAACTTGTTGACTAGGTCCCCATTCTAGCTATCTCTGCTATGGCACTCAAATGGATGAGCCTCAAAATATAGAGGCCCATTAGAAGGCTGGGGTGATTTTGATTGAGTAAACACCCTTCAGACACCTTAGCTGAAGGAAGTCAATTTCTTGCAGTGCAGCCCATGTGGACATTTTTCTTAAAGCACTTCCAAAAGGGGAAAACACAAAGGAAAGAATAAGAAATCACTGAATATGTCCATGTACTCATTATGCATAAAATTTATGGGAATATTATTGAATTTTCACAGTATGAGAAACTAATAATTGAATGTCCATACTCAAAAATTTTATGGGAAATTAATGTATTGTTTAATAAAAAATATATAAACCAGATCTGCCTAAAGATCCCTATTTTAAGAATCATATAAGAGGAATATCTCTGTAAAATATATATTATAACTTTTAGCCTTGTTCAATATGGGCTGAAGATGTATGTGATTTGTCACCATTTGAAACTAGCAACGATTAGTCGAGTAATAGATATCTAAAGGCTCATAAGAAATTTCAATGTTTGGTGTGCCAAATCACTCAAACACCAAATCTAATTCCAGTTCGAAAAAATTGGATTTTGAAATTTCATTGCCATGGATTTGGTGTGCCATTTATGTCGATGCTACACTCCTGGGAGGTTGTAGTTTAACTGTAATATGTTTTGGGAGGTTGTATTTTAACTATTATATGTTTTGGGAGGTTGTAATTTAACTGTTATATGTTTTGGAAGCTTGTTTTTTAGACATGTTTAGTGAAATATTGAACACGGGACTTGTATATGTTTTGGGAGGCTGTAGTTTAACTGTTATGTTTTGGGAGGTTGTTTTTCAGACTTTTTAGTCAAATATTGAACACAGAACTATTATATGTTTTGGGAGGTTGTATTTTAAGTGTTATATGTTTTGGGAGATTGTTTTTCAAACATGTTTAGTCAAATATTAAACAAAAGTTTGGAATGATATCATACTTATTTGTCCAGAAGAAACTTGTTACTAGCAATAATAATTTTTATTTGTAAACTTTACACGATTTTTGAATATTTTTATATGGAAACTCTACACAATTTTTGAATATCTTAAGTTTCAGATGCATAAAAATAAATTTCAAACAGCATAAAATCCTCATGAATGGATTTCGAGATCCCTTAGGGGTTTTTTGATGGGGCTAGTCAAGGCCATCCTCCTCGGTGTGGAGTAAGAATTGTTCTTCACTTAAACTCCTCTCATTTCTTTTATCTCCATTATGCTCGAGGCTTTGGTTCACATATATGATATGAAGGCAGAATTTGTTTCTCATCTTTTCAGGGGAATCAACACAAAGACAGATAAGTTGTCTAAGGAAGTTTTGTCCCTCCAAGGTAGAGCTTTTCTCTCACAAATTCCTGGATGTTCATTTGATTCACGACATGTCCCCCTTTTTAGGTTTTAGATTCATTTGTCCCTTTTGGTTTTTTAGTTTTTTGCTGTCGAAGTCATTTTACAAATTGGTATTTAGGATATACAAGATAGACCTCTCCTTTTTTGGCTTTTTTCTATAATTGGCCATGAATGGACAGGTATAGTAAACATATCAGCTGGATTGGTGTATGACTCAAGTTTACAGAAAAGCACTCTGAGCCACTTCCAGTTCCCTGCAGAGGATGTAACATGTATATTTCTCTTTTTGAAATACAAAGATTTTTTCTTTCTAGATTATATATATATATATATATATATATATATATATATATATATATATATATATATATATATATATATATATATATAGAAATCCAAGGAGAGAAGTTTGAAAGTTTCAAATTTATTGCAAGTCTCAAATTGTGCAAGAATATTAAATGAAGATTGAGAGCAATGGTTGCAATTTGATTTCTATGTACTTTAGATGACGCGTGGATAGAACAATAATGTTGTTAGCATTTCAAAGCAATAAAACAAGCTAGGTTGTATGCCAAAATGTTTCTATCACAAGAAAAAGACACAATCCATCCAAAATCCACATCATAATGTGGTTACAACCAAAAACATATGACACCCCTATTCTTTATGACCCTAAGAATCTTGTAAGATTTCTACATTATAATAGACTATAGATGTTCCTTCTAAAATGGATTTTGGCTACAATGTCACACACATTATGAAATGAAACAACCTAGGTTGTAAGCCAAAATGTTTTTGTGATAAGAAAAAGATACAATCCATCCAAAATCCACATTATAATGTGGTTACAACCAAAAACATATGACACCCCTATTCCTTATGGCCTTGAGAATCTTGAGTGCCAAAACTCCCTGCATTACCTTCTTGAGCCAAGTAGGTTGGCCTACCTGTCAAGAGTTGATTAGAAAATGGTTGATAGTTTCCATATGATTGACTCCAATTTGCAGCTTCCAACCATGGAGTTATTGAGTACCCATACCTCACATTTGCACTATTGACCCCTGCATTAAGTGGAGGTGTGTAATGAGCATACATAGAATTGACACCAACTCTCGTAGGAATAAGGCAAGTGGGTAAACCCTCAGTTTGATAGTGAGGCACTTGAATGTTTATGAGATCTTGGAATAATGGTGTATTATCTGCAATGGAGTCCAATGAATTTAAAATAATCCTGGTTTCATCAGCTATTCTTGTACCATTATCAACTATAATGATCATCCCTTATTCCTTTTCAAGCATTTGTTGTGTCTTTCTTTTTTCCTTTTCCTATCTTGCCATTTGTTTTCGTTGGTCCTTAACGTGCCCTGCTTTATTTCTTTCAATCCTTTTATCTGCTCAACGTTGCGCTGCAACAATCCTTGCTGCCTTCTTCTCCTTGACTAGATCCTTCTTTTTCTGTTTTAATTCATGTATTTCAAATTTCTTTTCTTCAGACTCAACTAACAGGTTTATAAAGTCCTCTGAGGTGAGTAATTGTGAGCTTCGGCCGAGACGAAGACTACCCGGTGCACCTTGATTTTTTTTTCATTAATACTCTCTCTACTGGTAGCTTTAGGAACTGGCCAAGTGTCTTCTCCACCCCTCCCACCTGCATGTGATTGCATGGTACTTCCCTTTCAGTATCTGATGGAACTAATTGAACTATATCATTATCTTCATTTGATGCCTCATTATGTGCTTCATCTTCTTCCATTGATCTATTGTCCACAAAAAAATGAACTATTTCACTGTTCAATTCTACTGGTTGTGAGGGCATGTTCATGCTTTCTTCATTGGTTGCTGAGACACTATGTGCATTCATATTAATCATTGCTTCTGCTAGCCATGAAGGTGGGGTTACTTGGCTTGGTAATGTCAATTGGTCATTGTCAACTACATGTTCAACAATGTCATTAACAATATCAGCAACAAGAGTTTCATGTTCTTGAGTTGGTGGAACGATCTCCATGTTACTGTGAATTTGTTCATGCTTATATTGTGTTTCACATGTAGTTTCATCATCTTTAGCATATAAGTGTCCTTAAGATAGGGAAATCATATTACCAGCTACAACAACATCATCTTGGTCATCTACTTCTTGCACTTCAACACTGGTTTTGGAATTCCCTTCTTCCTGACCATCCACATGAAACGCTTGACTACAACTAGCATCATGCATAAGAGCATCATAGTTTAGTGGCCAAATTCCTGTCCTCCTAAAGCCAACCTTGATATTTGATGGTGTCAAAGCCCTTTTAAAAGCTTTACTTGCAAGCTCTGCTAGCTTGAACCTTTTCACCTCAACCCCTAGATTCTTTGCCATCCATGCAGCACGCTCCGACTTGAAACAGTTCTTGAAAGGGCCAAACACACTAACATCAAGGGGTTGCAGTCTATGAGCGGTATGAGCGGGCAATGTCAACAGGTCGATGCCTAAAATGTTTGCTTCCTCAATTGTTTGTACAACCATGTGGCTCCCATGGCCACATAATATCAATACGTGTCTATTATTAGGTGAGACGCCACTTGGTACCAATGCAGTAAAGTGAAAAAGCCAACTTAGAAACAGTTCTTTAGTGATCCATGCATGGGGATGTGCAGCCACGCATGTACTTGGTTCACAGTTCTGTATATAGTTTTTTAGTTGATTTTTACCTTTGAATAGATAAAATCCTGGGATTGAAGTACCAATTGAATTGACACAACATAAAATAGTTATCCACTCCCTACTCTTAGGCAAAATATTTGGCACATTTCGGCTCCCTCTCTTGGAAATTACCCGCATGCCACAATTCCTCCCTGCCCGTAAACCTGTTTCATCACGGTTCCATATATGGTCTGCTCCATAAGAATGTTTATCGTAAGCACTAGAAAGTGTGTCATAGAACTTTTGCACAACTGTAGGGCGCAAATTTAATGCTCTGTCTCTGTCAAGGCCCTCAGCAATACGCAATACAAGTTCTAGATGCCTTTTTTTAAACCCAAACCACCATGATTTACCAGGAAACCCATCTTTGAATGGGTTTGGCCTCCCTTGACAAATTTGAGCAACTGTGGATTTGAGTTGTATCAACTCTAGCCCATGTCCCAATTGGGCCATTTCTTTAAACCACTCAACCACCTCAGCCTCCTCCTCCTCAGTCATAACTGCAAGAGGCCCTCTACGTTTTGTATGAGTCAGTGCATTTATCCAATAATGTATTGATGAGGGAGGAATACCATGTTTTTTTGCAGATGCCCGAATTGAGTATGCATTAAACTCTATGTCATCAATTGCAACTAACATTTGTTATTTTGTCCATCCTCTTATAGCACTGATCTTTTTAGTTGAACTTGCCCCTTGGACTGTTGTTGACGGTGGTTCTGTGGCTGATGGTGTGTTAACATCAGCTGCCATCACATGGTCATCCTCAACAATGTTCCCTGGTGCATTGTTGACATTGACATCAGTTGTCCTATCCTCATCAGATGATGTGCATCGCAGTTGCGCACCCTTGTCACTCTCTTGCCACTTTTCCTTGTACGAGCAGCATAACCTCGTTTTGTCATAGCTGCAACAACCTGTAAAATTATTGCATGCATTTAGACATTAGAGTATTTTTAAACTATGCTTTCATACAAGGCAAAAATACTTCTGCTTTATTATAGGAAATTATCAACATGTATGTTACTATCCTTGAAAAATCAAATATATAGAATCATTTTGTTGTATGTCTTAAAATGATAACCTTTGTGATATGAATAATAACTATATTATTAGAAGCGATAATAATGATATGTATAATAATAATATTATTAATAAGAATAATAAGGATTCGAATAATGATATTAACTATTGTAATAATAATGATATGGATAATAGTATTAATAATATTGATATGAATTATAATAATGACTTTATCAAGAATAATAATAATATTGATAATAATAATATTAATAATATTAATATTTATAATAAGAATATTAACAATAATAATAATCATTATAATAATAAATATAATAATAATAGGTTCATTAATAATAAAAACAATAAATATTCGAATAATAAGTACTCATCTTTTAAGGCTAATATTTCTAGCATGGAGAAAAATAGGAATGATGTTTATAATCATTGCCTTTCTTCTCGTTCTAATAATAGGGTTTTAAATCTTTCTAGTTTCTCCTTTCCCCCTTCTGTTTTTAAAGTTTTAGGCAAAGGTTTAAATTTTTCCTTAGCTCTGAAGAAAATCCCTGTAGATGATATCATTTGTGACATAGAGTTTGGGATCAGAGATTTACCTGATAAGGTCAAGGACACCATTAGGCAAGATTGTGCGGTTGTCTTAAGAAAGGCTAAGCCCCCTAAGAGCAACCTTAGCAAGGAAGAATCTGCCGCTCTCAAATCCTTAAACCAGAACATGGATATCATTGTTTTAAAGGCAGACAGGGGTGGTGCTGCCATCATTCTGAACAAGGATGATTACCGTAGCAAGATGTTGGATCATCTTCATAATAGTGGCAGCTACAAAATGCTTCCTAAGAATCCGTTAAAGAAGGTTGCTAAAAATGTGGCGCTTGCCATTAAATCCATTAGCTCATTGAGTTCCCTGCACCATAAACTCATTGAGAGAAACCCTATCACGCCTAGAATCTATGGTCTCCCCAAGATTCACAAGAATGGGGCTCCTTTGAGGCCCATTGTCAACACCCTTGGTGGTCCTACCTACCTTCTTGCTAAGTTCTTGGCATTAAAGCTTAAGCCCTTGGTTGGTCATACGGAGTCCTTCGTAAAGGACTCTGCTTCCTTCATTAAGGAGCTCAAGGACATCAAGCTTGACCCTGGGGACATTCTTATTAGTTTTGATGTTGTTTCCCTCTTCACTTGCATCCCTATTAGTGAGGCCATGGAGGTGATCAACCGCCTAACAGATCCTGACACTGCTAAGTTGGTTGAAATCTGTCTCACTTCTACGTTTTTCTGTTTTGAGGGAGAGTTCTTCGAGCAAACCTGTGGGGTTGCCATGGGCTCACCCCTTTCCCCTGTCGTTGCTAATCTTTTCATGGAAGATTTTGAGTCCAAGGCTCTAAACTCTTCCCGGCTCTTGCCTAAGCTTTGGAGAAGATATGTGGATGACACCAATGTTATCTGGTCTCACGGCCAAGAAGAATTGGATTTCTTCTTCAATCATCTCAATAGTCAATCCTCTGCCATTATATTCACTATGGAGCAGGAGGTCGATGGTTGCCTTCCATTCCTTGATATTCTTATTTCTAAGAATAGTGATGGCTCCCTTGGCCACCAAGTTTTTCGGCAGAAAACGCATTCTGAGCAGTATCTTCATGCCAGTTCCCATCATTTTCCAGCTCAAAAGATGGGTGTTCTCAATACCCTTGCTACTCGGGTCTAAGGATCTCGGATAAGAAGAGTTTTGAGAAAGAAAAATCCCATCTCCTTGATGTCTTTGTTGAGAATGGTTATAGTAGATTCATGGGTCTCAGGGCTTTCCTTAAAGCTTCCAAGAATTTGTTGTCTCAACGAGAACCAAAGGAGCGAGTTCCTAGTGTCCATCTTCCGTATGTTCATGGGACTACTGATAAGATTGGTAGGATTCTCAGGACGCATAGTGTCCTTGTGACCTTTAGGCCCCTGAACACTATTCGCATGTCCCTCCGATCAGCGAAGGATCCTATCGATCCTAAAGATATGAAAGGTGTGTACTTGATCCCCTGTTCCTGTGGGACCCCCTACATTGGGGAAACTGGTCGCTCCATTAATCATAGGATTAGTGAGCATGCAGCAGACCTTAAGCATAGGCGAACTAAGTCTTCGCTTTAGCTGAGCATGCTGAGAAAACCAATCATCATGTTTGTATTGAAGAAGCTAGTGTTATTCCTAAGGTTTCGCACTTCCATCATCGGAAATTTAGGGAGGCGCTGGAGATTGAAAAGAGGCCGAATAATCTCAATAGAGATGATGGCTGGAAAATCAGTGGGTGTTGGGTTCCAGCACTCTCGACCTAGTCCTCTTTTCTTTTTTTTTTCTTTTTTATTTTTATTTATTTATTATTTTTATTTATTAATTTTTATTTTTTTTTTTTTTTTTTTTTTTTTTTTGAACTTACTTTATTTTTTTTAAGTTGACTTTTATAATAAAATTTTTCATTCATACCTTCTCTTTCCTTTATATTCATTTATCTATATAGTCTTGTTTTTAATTCCTCTAATACTAATTTAACTTACTATTTTTAATTATTTATTTAACATAAAACTTTAATTATTTATTAATAATTTTTAACTAACTATTATCATTAAATTATTTTTATTTATTTTATTTTAAGGGATTGCTCCCCCTAGGATAATTTTTTCCCTTAAATATAATTTTTAATTATTTATTTTAACTAACTATTATCATGAATTAATTTTTACATATTATTTTAACTATTTATTAATATTTTTAACTAACTATTATCATAATATTATTTTTATTTATTTTATTTTAACGGATTGGTCCCTCTAGGGTAACTTTTTCCTTAAATTATTAAAAAAGGGTTTTGATCCCGGTACCTAGTCCAAAGTAGTTGTTGGTCGTTTTAGCCGTTGGAGGCTCTGCTCTATCTATTTAACTTGCCAAGCTAGATCTATTTCTTCAACTTGTCCTGACGATGAACCACACTGGTTGGTTCGAAACCCGTCGACCAATGATGTTTCATGTGATCTTCGCCGAAAAACCTTTTGTAAACTTGATATGGATCACAGAAGCCTGAACTCTATGATTCTTGTTTTGATAACTTGTCTTTACACTTAAAATACCATGACTGTATTGATTGCTTTTGTTATGCATTTCCCAACAGAGCTCTTGTTCGGTTTGACTACTTAAAATATTGTTTTGTTGTTTGTTGTTTTTTTGTTGTTTTCTTTTTTTCTTGTTTTCTGTAAGTGATTGGCTGACATTGGAATATGTATTATTACAGAAGTCGAAGATTACAAATAGAGTTCTTGCCTCAGCATCCCTTTCTCCAAACCTGTCATTTCACCACATCCCTACGTTTCCACTATAGTGATGTAACTCGATGGAAATGGAAGAAAACTTAGATTTTTAGTAACAGCATTTAAGTACTCATAAGTATATAAGAGGACTTGTAGTCCATCTAGCTAACATTCCTAATCCTTTGAAGAAAGTGAGAAACTATATTCAGAATCGATTTCTATCAAATAAGAGAGCATAAACACACAACTTCTCATATCAATTGTTGTAGCTCAAAATGACGCAACCAAAATTTTTCTTCCCTATAGGTCATTTGGAGGATAGGCAACCAAAAGCCAAATTATCTTGAGTTTCTAGCTTAGTCGATTTTGATTATTACATTCTGAGTCTCTCCATTGACCTTTGTTCACCTATTTACACAGTGTTTTAGCTAAGGCATAAGCAAGAGAAATGTGCACATATATTTTGTTTCACTCTGTTTCGTATCATTTGCTAGTGATATTGCACATGCTAGCATCATTATAACCATGGCTATGGCCAAGGAAGAAGTTCCTTCACATTCAGTGGCTCTATTTATCACAACTTGTGATGTTTTGGTTATCAGTAGTTATGTGCATAAAAAGCCTTGAATCCATGCTTTCATCATGTAGAGTAAGAAATGCTCGATAATGGGGTAACTGAAATAAAGTAAAAGTGGGATCATGTTTCCAAGAAATCTTCTCAATTATAATATTTCATATATTTGACTTCCAAAAAATTGAATTGCATTACTTCGTAGTCTCTCATTACAAATTACAACTTTCTTTTGCCTCAGAAGATGGGCAGAAAGCTAGGAATGAGCAGGACAAAAAGCCAAGGAAAAGGGGAAGGCCTGTGACCAAAAAGCGAAAATATCCAAAGGTAGACAAATTTGATCCATGTAGCACAAAAGCAAAATGATAGTCAGCACCCATAATTTGCATGACACACATAACATTGGTTTCCAGGTGATAGATCAAGATTAAAGTAAAATATTGTCTTATAAGAATGTTTTTGCCATCCGTGGATTAAGCAAATAAAGCCTTCAATTATAGAAATCACAAAAAAAAATCCATATCTGAGAAAACAAATATATAGAATGTGTTCAAGAAATATACATTGGATGGGTTGGGGAACTTTTAAGATAACCTACAATAGTAACTATTTTCAAGATCTTTATGATCTGGTGGTGGAGTTAATAAAATATGTTCATGCATACGTTGATCATCAATCCAAGAGAAGTAAAAGAGTATAGAGAGGAAAAGATAAATTCTCCATGGAGAAATTAACCTATTGCAAAGTCTTTAATGTTGTTTTATGAAATCTAAGTACTCTATTTTCCTTACTGTATGTTTTCATCTTATAACTCGGTTCCCCTTAACAGTGTTTTCATTACTGTCTATTTTTGTCATATCCTTGTGGTTATCTCTCGGTGCTCCTTAACAGTATTTTCCTTACAATTTGTTTTTGTTTGTTCCTCCTAGTTATATGTTAGCTCTTCTTAAGTAGTAGTCATTTGATTATGCTTTTCAATAAAATCTTACGTAGCACATCAATATGTCTATAAGTCTGAACATAGAAATAGAAATAGGTGAATTATGAAATAAAACTGTAGGCTATGTGTTTATTTTCATGAAAGTGAAAGAAGGTGAATCGTGAAATAGAACTATAGGCTGTGTGTTGATTTTTATGAAAGTGAAACTGAATGTGTAAGAACTTTGATAAATGGAAACACAACTGTAAGAAGAATGTGTTGTAATTGATATAACTAACCTGGATATATTGGCAACTGTTTTTTGATGTTGTTTTCAAGTTTGTTGAATAGTTTGATAGCATAAGATGCAACTTCAACAATGGTTGAACTTCTTTTATAGTTTTTGGCACTTGAATTTAATTGGTGGACATGAATGGACATGGATTGCAATGGCTTCATTTTGAATGTGTGGTCTGGATTTAATTTGATGTGATCTAATGGTTGGGAATTTGTTATTTGTTGATCCATGTGCTTTGATTTGTCTTAATAAGAAATGGAGTGAGTTGGGTGTCATTATTGGGTTTGGGTGTTATTTATTGAACAAAGTGGGTTTAAATGTTATTAGATTGGGTGTCATTTATTGAACATAGGGAGTTTAGTTGTTGAACAACACAATAGTTATGGCTGACATACATTCCCTTTTACTATGTGCAGGTATGGATATTTATTTTGGATACAAAGCTTCAATTCTCATGAGTGGGGGTTAAAGTGACTGCTTCTGGAATAGACCATTTTGGAAGCATTTATGGTTTTATCTCTTTTCTAGTTGGGTCAATATGGTTTGCACTCTTATGGACAATTCTGGCCGAGTCAACCTATGGGGAAATTTTGGACATAAATTAATACTTATTTATACTTAATATTTTTTATCTTTCTTTAAATATTGGTTGCAAAAGTCTCAATTTCTGGTGGTTTGGTAAGACCAGTACTATATCAATTACTGGTCCCTCCACAACATTAAGAATCTCTCCCCTATTTAATAAAAGTGACCAATCTGAAATGCTTCTAACTTTAAACATAATTACAGAATTACAAAAGTCAATGAAAATAATGATTTCCTCTTCAATGTTTGTGCAGCAGTTTTTTAAGATTGAAGGGCGTGATGAAAGATGCATTCCCATTCAAAATCTGGCGAGAATGCATCCGGTACACTTTCCGAGTGGGATGGGTTCCATCTCAAAACACATATTTCTCTGGACATTTGCAAAGATAAGCTTGTAGAATATGAAATGACTTATTTCCAGCCAAATGAGAAAACAGTACTATGAAGAAAAAAACATATAAAATATATTATAAAACACAGTGACTATGTGTGCTTACAAATGCTGCAAATCTCATATATTTAATTCAACTATAAACTACATTCTTAAATACTAAAACTATTACTAAAATATTTTTCAATCAACTCTGCAATCAATCTACAGTAATTTCCAGCACTACCTAACAATTTGCTGCCTTATTTTCCAGCACTACTGCAGCTAACAATTTGCTGCCTTATTTTTGCAGAGAACACTAAATAGAAATTTACATAACTAATTAAGCATTATTCCCAACACTCCCCCTTAATGATTAATGAGGATTTACTATCTTATCTCGTAATGCCAAAAACTGATCTTTTGCAACTGCTTTAGTGAATATATCTGCTAGTTGATGCTGAGTATTTATATGCTTCAATTCAATCTCCTTCTTCTGCACCAAATCTCTAATGAAGTGATATTTGAGGTCAAAATTCTTTGTTCTGCTGTGATGAACTGGATTCTTTGCTAACTTGGGTGCACTTATATTATCACAGTAAATGACTGTAGGCTGAACTTGTTTTTCTCCAATTTCTTCCAAAATTTTTCTGAGCCAAAGAGCTTGTGTAACTGCAACATATTCTGCTTCTGTGGATGAGAGGGCAACAATGCTTTGTTTTTTTGAGCTCCATGTAATCAAACCAGAACCAAAAGAGAAACAATTTCCAGATGTGGACTTACGGTCATCAAGACTACCTCCCCAATCTGAATCACTAAATCCAACAAGATTAAACTTTTCAAAAGAGTAGTAATGAATACCAAAATTTAGAGTGCCTTTCACATACCTTAAAATCCCCTTGGCTGCCTTCATATGTATTTCAGATGGATTTGTCATATACCTTGAAACAAGTGAAACTGAATATGTAATATCAGGCCTTGTGTGGGTTAGAAAGATCAAGCTCCCCACAATACTTCTGTAAGTTTTCTCATCAACTAAATCAGCACCATCATCTCTACATAACACCTCTCCATGAGCACTTGGAGTAGGGGATGGATGACAATCAAGCATATCAAATTTATTTAGCATATCCTGTGCATACTTTGTCTGACAAATGAAAATCTCATCCCTACTTTGATAAACCTCCATTCCTAGCAAATATTTCATGATGCCTAGATCTTTCATCTCAAATTCATTCATCATAGCAGCTTTGAATTTATCACTCATCTTAGGACTACTACCCATATACAATAGATCATCAACATACAAACTTATGATTAAAATATCAATACCTTCTTGTTTGTAGTAAAGGGTAGGATCATTCTTACTTCTCTGGAAGCCATTTTCCTGAAAGTATCCATCAATCATTGCATACCACGCTCTTGGTGCTTGCTTAAGGCCATACAAAGCCTTCTTCAACTTGTAGACACTATTCTCCTTTCCTTCCACTTCAAAACCTTGTGGCTGTTCCACATATACTTCCTCTTCTAAGTACCCATTCAAGAAGGCACTTTTCACATCCATATGATGTATGCTCCACTTTTTATGAGCTGCTAATGAAATCAACATTCTAATGGTCTCTTGTCTTGCTACTGGTGCAAATGTCTCTTCATAATCAATTCCATACTTCTGTGTGAATCCTTTAGCAACTAATCTTGCTTTGTGTCTTTCAACACTCCCATCACTGTTAAATTTAGTCTTATAGACCCATTTGGTGCCAATCTTTTCCTTGTCATGTGGAAGCTCTGTCAACTTCCAAGTGTCATTCCTTTGAATGGAATCCATCTCTTCTTGCATGGCTTGCATCCAAACCTCATTAGTACATGCATCTTCAAAACATGATGGTTCAAATTCAGCCTTAGCTAATAAAGCAAAATTGACTATCTCACCTATTGGGCTTTCTTCATGTGCTTGATTTGCACTCCTCTCATAAATATCACTCAATCTTCTTACCTTCCTTGTAGAACTTGGAGAAGAAGTTGGACTTGAACTTGATGTTGAAGAAATTGATGAAGCGCTGCTTGGTGGAGTTAAGCCACTAATTACAGAAACATTAGTTGGCTGCTCATTATCAACAATTATATCATTCAAAACAGATTTTTTCTTCTCAACATGGCCTTTTTAATGACCATAAACTCCCCCTTCATCAAAAATTACATCTCTTGAGACAATAAGCTTGTTAGTTAGAGGATTATACAATTTATAAGCCTTGCTTGTCTCACTATACCCAATAAAAATACATAACTCACTCTTTGCATCTAACTTTTTTCTATTCTGATCAGGTACATGCACATAAGCCAAACAACCAAAAACTTTGAAATGATTAACATTAGGCTTTTTTTCATACCAAGCTTCATAAGGAGTCATATTTTTCAATGCACTGGTGGGGCTACGGTTGAGGATGTATACTGTTGTAGCAACTGCATCTCCCCAATAAGTGTTGCTCAATCCCTTAGTTTGTAGCATGCATCTTGCCATTTCAACCACAATACGATTTTTCCTTTCAGCTGTGCCATTCTGCTGGGGTGTGTATGCTGTAGTATGCTGCCTCCTGATGCCATTCATATCACAATAACTCTGGAAAGCTTTTGAGCAGAATTCTCCTCCGCGGTCAGTCCGCAAACATTTGATCTTGCACCCTCTCTCATTTTCTACAAGGGCTTTGAACTTCTTGAATGTATCCAGGGCTTCACTTTTGGCCTTCAAAAAATATACCCAACAATTTCGTGAGTAATCATCAATAAAAGTGATGAAATATGATGACTTACCCAAACTCTTAGTCTGCATAGGACCACATATGTCTGAATGAACAAGCTGAAGTGGGTAATGAGCCCTCCATGCACTTCCCTTTGGAAACCTTTCCCTTGCATGCTTTCCTTTAGCACATCCTTCACAAACCTCCTTATGCTCTTCTACCTTGGGCAAACCAGAAACTAATGCATGTGAGGTTAGAAACTTCAAACTGTGAAAATTTAAATGCCCATACCTCAGATGCCATAACCAACTTGAATCCTCATAAGCCATATTAGCAAGATTGCTGTTATGTTCATCAAACCTCAAGGGAAACATCTTATTTCTTGTCATAGGCACAACAGTGATCACCCTATTTCCCTTATTCTTATCATAGATAGTACATGTCTTATTTTCAAAGACTACTTTATAATTTTTCTCACATAGTTGTCCAACACTCAACAAATTATGCTTCAATTGTGGAGTATAATAAATGTCATGAATACTCTTTATACCTTCTTTTGTTTGGGCCTCCATAGCTCCTTTGGCAGAAACCTCCAATGATTTATCATCACCAAGCTGGATCTTGGATTTGAAACTTCCATCCTTTGCTGAAAACAACTTCTCATTCCCTGTCATATGGTTAGAGCATCCAGAATCTAGGTACCAAACATCTTTACTAGTATTTTCACCTTTGGCATAAGATAAAAATAAGTGATCTTGAGGATACTCACCACTTTCTTGAGCATAATTAGCATTTTTACCTTCTTTCAATTTGCATTCTCTTTCAAAGTGACCATACCTGTTACAATGGTAACATTGAACATTTCTCTTATCAAATCTACCTCTACTTCTTCCTCTGAAACTACCTCTTCCACTTGAGCCACCTCTTCCTCTACCTCTTGAATAATTTTGGCTTTGCCATTTACCTTGACCTTGATGGCTTTTGGTACTGCTACTTGCATCTTCATTCTTTGTAATTTGTAATTTAGAGGAAAAAGCTTTCTCTACAGCTTCAAAAGTATCCTTCAATCTTTCTTCATGAGACATCAAAGATCCAACCAATTCATCAAACTGTAGTTTTGTTAAATCCTTACTTTCTTCCATGATTATTGCAACATGATTCCATCTATGTGTTAAAGACCTCAATACTTTTTTAATTAAAACTTCATTACTTACAGCTTCTCCAAGTGTAGCCATTTTGTTGACCACATCTTTGACTCTCACACAATAGTCACTGATACTTTCACCTTCTTGCATCTTTGAATTTTCGAACTCTCGCCTCAATGTCTGAAGCTTGACCACCTTAACTTGATCACTACCTTGGTAAGCTTCTTGTAGAGTCTCCCACGCAGCTTTGGCAGTTTTTGCTCCAGATATTCTTGGAAATAAGCTCTTATCAAGAGCTATCTGAATGTGAAACAAAGCTTGATCATTCTTCTTCCTTGCTTCCTTTCTTGTTGTTCTTTCATTGGCTGTAAGAGCATTCCAATCAGTTGGCTCTTCATATCCTGATTCAACAATCTCCCACAAGTCTTTTCCAATCAAAAAGGTTAGCATCTTAATGCACCAATAATCATAATCGTTGCCATCAAATTCTGGAACTAGCATCTGGTTAGAATTCGACATGATTAACTTTGGCGAAATTCCAACAATACAACTTTAACCCAAACCACATGTAGAATATGAAATGACTTATTTCCAGCCAAATGAGAAAACAGTACTATGAAGAAAAAAACATATAAAATATAAAACAATTAAAAACATATAAAATATAAAACAATTAAAAAACACAGTGACTATCTGTGCTTACAAATGCTGCAAATCTCATATATTTAATTCAACTATAAACTACATTCTTAAATACTAAAACTATTACTAAAATATTTTTCAATCAACTCTGCAATCAATCTATAGTAATTTCCAGCACTACTGCAGCTAACAATTTGCTGCCTTATTTTCCAGCACTACTGCAGCTAACAATTTGCTGCCTTATTTTTGTAGAGAACACTAAATAGAAATTTACATAACTAATTAAGCATTATTCCCAACAAAGCTTTGTATTCTCCACGCTCCTTCTCTGGAATCTCTAACCCACAATACACAGTCGTGTTAAATGGCCCCGCTCCACAGCACGCAGACGTAGTGTTTTTAAAACCTGCAACCAAAGCGAGGTCCCATATTGCATTTAGTCAATTCACAAGCCAATCCAAGCCATAACGTTTTTGAAATTTGTACTGGTTTTTCAAATATCTCCAAATTTTACAAAAGGATTCGCCGTGTTGAACTAAATTTAATACTAGATCATAAGAGTTAGCAAGCAAGATCGTTGCTCCGTCTATGTTTTGATTCAGCTGATTGACGAGCAGCCTGACACCATCATTAAATGCCACTGCTAGATTATTTGCACTTTCCACACATCCACCGTTATATGCCTTCACTCCAGTGAGCCTTAAATTTGGAGTACACCCCACAATAGAGATGTTTATTACAATGAATTTTCTTGCCCCTCTTGTTGTACAGACTCTGCAACAGCCACCACAGACAAGAGGATAACCCCAAATTTAATTAACATAATGGAACAATCGGCAAAGAAACTTAGGAGATACAAAATCAGGAGGGATTCATACCCACCAACAATTGTTCGTTAAATTTACTAAGCAGCAGCTTAACGAAATCCTAGGTACTTGTAGACTTTTGGAAGGTGGTACTCGCTAAATAGTTGAGGCTATCATTGCCACCACTGGTAATGGTATACAAGGACTGGGATAGATATTCTTTCGCATAATAATCTCCTCCAAGTTTTTTCCCTAGAAACGAAGAATAGTTGGCGAATTCGCGTATCTGGAGACTTAGAGGGATGATATTCTGCAGTGAAAACACCACCAACCTTTAATTGCTTATTTTCAACATGTAAATTCATGTGTATCAATTAGAATCAACATGTATCTATTTTGGCACTCACCAATTAATTCCCCGTGGAATCTAGTAATCCGCTTCCTCCAGATGCGAAATTGATACCACGAGAGAAATCAGATCTTGGGTTCAGATATGGAGGTGGGAACGGCAACACTAACTTAGTAACTGTGCATACATTTATATCAGATGTATATTAATCATTTAATGAAAGAATCAACCATATAAATATCACTAAGTGAGATAATTAGGTGACTAAGTAGGAGAAAACAAATTACTGTAAAATTGATTGCAGTTCGGCCATTGGTGAAAAGACCAGTGGGGCGATGGAAGCAGGTCTCCCCGTAAGGCGGAAAATTAGCTTTGGACGCTGTGTTGGCAATGAAATTGTTGGTACCAGCGTCTACTAAAGAATCCCCACAAATTGACATGGCGGGGACGTTATAGTGCATGGCGGTAGCGAAAGGAAAAGATAAAAACAACATACGGGCTGCGCTGGAGGAGGCAATAAACATTGCTGAGAACTCCATTATAAAATTCCTATAAAAGAGTACGAGTGCACGAGTGCAGGGAAGTAAGGGAGGGCCACGCCTGTTTCCAACTTAACTACCATAATAAATTTTGCTTACCTTTGTGAGTTTATCCAATGGAGTCCCCCTTTGAACTCGATCCGAGCATTCGACCATAGGTCTTCCATCGCTGGCAACGCCGTTTAAATTTGAATTTTATTCACCCGCGTACAACCTCATGTATGCTCCATGCCATAACCTCCAAACGACTGTCATCGCAATTTCTGGGATCTATTATGCACATGGTGGATCATGTGGTATCGACATAATCATGTGTCCACATAAGCCATGGTTAATCGGAATTGGTTAATCAGAATTTGTTAGCCAGAAAAATGATGCACACGGGTTGAACGCCGAAGCCTAGGTCAGAACTAGTCTCCCAAGACTCTGACTCTTTTAATGGATCTATAGAATTGGAAATAAGTTTGGGTGTAAGGAAAGTGTTATGAATACACAGAATGGAAAGAAATGCATTTATGGAGATGACCGGGCAGGCATTCTGGAAGCCCTGACATTGTCGTCACGACTCGCTATGTGCATTCTGAACACGTATTTCGAAAAAGAATGAGCGGTGTGTAAGGTGACAGCAAATAAAAAACGCGTAAATACCGCGGATATTCGTGGTCATGACTGGCTGCTCTCTCCGCATTAAAGTATATCAATGTCAACTTCACTTTTAATATTTTATGAACAGTTCCTTTTTAGATATTTAGTTATTTTCTTCATCCAATAGATATATGTTTTGGTTAATTTTTGCAGTGAGTACAATGATCATAATCAATATACAATAATCATAGTTATAATAATCTTTGTGAATACAATATTCATAATTAATACGTTATATTGATTTCATTAATAATTAGCATTTTCAATTATTATAATTTATTTCAAATAATTTTTTAGTTAAATGATAATAATAATAATTTTATAATTTAATTAATAGTTAATTTTTAATTTTAATAATATTTAATTAAAGATTATTATTTATTAATTAATTAATATTATTAACATTATTTATATATAACATTAAAAATATTAAGAAAAGTCTTATTTAATTTTTATTAAAAGATTTTGCTTAATTTATTATGGATCATAGATACATAAATTAGAAATATTAATAATATTAAAAATATAAAAAACAACAATAATCATAACAATATTAATAATATTAAAAAAAATATTAAAAATATTAACATTGTTTTATTAATAAAATAGTAATAATAATAAATAGTTAATATATTAGTTAATTTATTATTATCATTATTATTTTTTTAAGTTTGACCATTTATTATTTTTATTTAATTTTAAATTTTTGAATTCATTGTTTTGATTATTTACGTTTAACCCAAATATTTTTATTTTATTTTATTTCATTATTTATTATATTAATTGTTTTATCGTTTTGATTACTTGAATTTGACCTATATATATATATATATATATATATATATATATATATATAGATATTCATTTCATTAATTTAACCATTTTCAAATATTATTTATTTAGCCAAATTTAACCCAAGATCTTGTTCTTCATTTTGTCCTAACCATGAACCACATGGTTCCATAATGTGATTTTTACCAAAAAAAATTCTTACTTTTCATAATATTTAATTAAATATAATAAAACAATGTTAAAACAATACTTTTTTTTGATATATAAGAAAGAAGTCTATTTTCTAATTTGTAATATACTTGATATAAGTTCATTTCAACATGTTACTTAAGCTCAATTTGGATGGGGGATAATGATCATTCTCCCTATAGATCTAATTAACATTAAGATTTTAAAAATTACATAATATTATTTATACTAAATTAAATATTATCATAAGTACTTAATAATATGATAAAACAATAAATTGATATAAAAGATTAAAAACGAAGTAGAAAATATATATTTTGGGAATTTTTAATAAGATAATTTTAAATGCTATAATCCTTTCGTTAAAGAAAAAAATGCAAGAAGTGTAAAACACCCAACCATTAATGTCCTATTGAGTTAAGAAGATGTGTTTATCAAATTTTTTCCTTTTTTCTTTGTCATATCAAATCATATTTTTGATACCATGTATCATTTTTTAGCTCATAAAGAGCATTCCAATGATATAAATTCCATATTGTTATAAACTCCAAACCCAAAATTATGCCCATATAAAGTTTTACCTATTTAGGGCCACACCAACATTTTTACATTATTAATTTATTATTAATAATGAATTAATTTATTATTTAATAAATTAATTATCAATTTTTAATAAATGAAATAAAATGAATTAATGAATTAATTAATAATGAAGGAATGAATTATTATTAAAATTTATTAATTTAAATGCTATGTTAACAATAAAAATAATAATATTAATTAATAATAATAGTAACATTAATTTCTAATAATAATCATAATTGTAGAAAATTAAACCATGAATAATAAAACACACATAGAATAAATAACAGACATATAGAAAAACCAGACATGGCAGAAAAGGCCTCAACCTTACAACATTCCTCACATTTTCATTATTAATCAATCCAATCCAATATACAAAGAATGATAATGGTACAAATAAATAGATGAGGAAGTTGGTCTCAAGATAGTACATCTATCTTGGACACTATGGTTGAGAAAATATCTCAACAACACACTAATCTAGGAGCCTAACTAGTTGGAGAGAATCTCTCAACCAACTAAGCCTAAACTGACTACCAACCATGAGGAACAAACTTAATCTACAAAGGTAGGATTAAATCCCAATTTTCATGATTTTAATTAATTTAATAATTTGGACTTAGAATTGTTTTTAATGTGAGAGTGAGGCTAACATTCCCACCCAATGATAAGTCCAAAATAAGAACAAGGAACCATTTTCCAAGTTCTCAAGTTGATCCTAAAAATACATTGTGTGAAAAACCGCTAAAGCTGGATGATGAAGAAACTACAATATGAAGAGACCATAAGTTAGCTGCATGTCGGATTCATCTCTGAATGTTGTTTGACAACTCCATCACGTGCCAAGCTGCAAAAGGATCCGTCTGTCCTTTGATTGAAATCAACATCCTATGTCCATTGACAAAACAACGAGAATGCCCACTCGCTGATAACGTTGAAAAATAACTCAATGTTGCTTTTGTTGTGTGAAAACTGCTCACGACTGACTTTGTTCTCGATCACCCACTCGCAAATTTGTTGATGCTCACTCGCTGATGAAAATGCCCACTGGTTACTTTGCTGATGTTGTCGAGACTTTCAGTCTCACAACCACTCAAAATGCCCACTCGCTACTTCGCTGATGTTGTTGAGACTTTCAGTCTAACAACCACTGTCAAATTCATTGACATTTTCCCTCCTTTGTCAGCTGAAAGAAGAGACAATCTTCTAAAAATTATTTCTGAATTTCCCCCTTTAGGTGTAGGAGTATACTCCCTCGTTCAACTACACAAGAGTACCATCTTCATTTTTACTGTTACCTGCAATATGTGTGAGTGAATTCGATTGTAAAACTTATACAATCTTCTGACCGTGGATGACCATTCCTAGGGATCAATCCATGAATAATTGATCTTCAATTTGCTTGATTGTTGTTGCTTGCTGCATTGTGCTCATGAATGATTTGACTTGCCACAATGGTGACAAGGATGGAGATCAAAACACTGATCTTCCAGATGACTGGTTCTTTGACAATGAAGGCATTTTGGTGTGGTTGCAACTTTAGTGTGCTTGCATTTCTGTTTGTCTACAACATCACTTTGTGTGTATTTATGTTTTTCGTCGACTTTTTCATAACTAGCCGATGTGATTTTTGCAAGAAACCCTGCACTGACAAACTTAATGGACCTTGAATAATTTGGAATATGCAAGTTGGTGTCATCTTTGACATATCATAAGCCTCGCTAATTTCGGTTACTTTGGATTTCTTCCCATGGCTTGATGATTGGTTTGAAAGAAAGTTGAACTGGATCAGGGACCACTTCGACAGTTGAAGTTAGTTGGATCAGTGGCTTGGAATCAACACCTTTATCTTCATCTGTACAGATGAAAGACTTCGAAATATCACTCTTCTGTTGCAACTCATCTCTTTGAAGTTGTGACTCGAGTTGAAGAAACTCAATCATTTCATGTGCTTGTTGTAGATTCCTTGAAATATCAACAAGAGTGGCTTTTCTGATTTGTACCATGCCTTCATTAGTTGAGAGGATCAAATTGTTAAGAATCTTTAAAAACAGAATGCTTGTGAACATGTGAACTTGCTGGAACTCACGCTCACCTGCTTTTAATATTTGTTGGATTTTTAGAACTCGCTTGCTTGAATGCTTGATCTTGCTTGCTTGAACTCACACTTGCTTGTTGTAGATATGAACAGGCTTGATTGTTGGTTGAATATTTGCTTTCATTAAAGTTAAACTCGCTTGCTTGGTTGTTTGAATGACACACTCTCTTGCTTTGATTGGTTGAATGACACGCTCACTTGCTTTGATTGTTTGAATGATGATTACTTTCTAGATGGCTTACTTGAACTTTCTTGATTAATTACTGACACTTTGTGCTTTATTGAATGTACTCACTAAATGTGTATATTTTAAAAAACAAAGGGCGTTGAACACTGTCAAAAATGCACCCTAGAGAAACGCTTACAATGATTTGAATGAATTAGTCAAAAAACAAAGGATTCACTATGTTTAATTGATTCCCTATCAATTCAAAGCGTGGGTGTCAGTTTCAATCGAGAATGTATCCTCACAGTTTAACTTAATTTGGCTTTGATTACAATTCAACTTACAAATTATGATTTTCAAGTTACAGTTTTGTATTGACCTTATTAAAAA
The DNA here is from genome assembly GCA_031772625.1 of Pinus tabuliformis. Lineage (NCBI taxonomy): Eukaryota > Viridiplantae > Streptophyta > Pinopsida > Pinales > Pinaceae > Pinus > Pinus tabuliformis. Next base: position 637,665,463 of record CM062820.1, on the reverse strand, counting down.
AAATGGCGCAAGTCAAATTTCCAAAAAATTGTTCTTGAATGGTTGCAAAGATTTTTGATGTAGATGAAAACTTGACTGGATGTTGATGTAGAAATGCCTTTAACAACTTGATTATGTTTTGTTGCCTCTTGATTGCTTGTAGCTTTCTTGATTACATAAGCTTGAATGAAATTGATTATGTGCATGCAATTACTAATTTGTTGTGTGCTACATGTGTACCATATTAGAAAGATACCACATGACAATTAGTATCAAAAATAGACACAGAACAAAAACAATATCAAGAATCATGCGCCATCACAAACATACACATGGTGTACCTAAGATCCCTTTATTCAATTTCGGGAGGATCTAGGACACAATCACCACCAAAAAATGTTTTTATTTAAGTATGGGAGTATATCAATCTTCACCTTCATAGCATAGTGAATGAAATTTTTCCAACAATGAAAATGCCAAGCTCACAAATTCTTAAAACAACTTGTCTTTAAAAATAAAAAAACTTTTCAAACCACAAGTTACAATCTTATCACTCCAAAGATTTATAAGTCACACCTTATCCCTCCAAATTTCAAAATACTTAAAAAAAATAATTTTATAAACCACCTCATTCCTCCAAAAGCATTATTTTATGATCACTATAAAAGTGCTTTTACATTCATCCCATTAAATTTTGAACTTGAAGAAAACACTTCAAAGTGATGTAACGTTTCCTTTTAAAATGATTTATGTAAACACTTCAAAATCATCACCTTCTAAACTTCCATTAAAAATCAAAAGTGAATTGACGTTTGTTTTCAAAAGTCTTACCCATGTAAAAATATAGAGCCATACTTTGTGCAAGAAACTAGTACGCACCATAGGTGTTCAAAGAAGTGCTACGACTTTTTTCAGTTGGACGTTTTTCACCATGCAAAATCTGTTCAAAGAAGTGCGACGAATTTCTCCACTTGGATGCTTTTAACCATACAAAATCTTGAGTAGCCGGGGATTTATGGTGATATCCTTAACATTACAGATCGCCACGATGGTCTCAGGCTCCTCATGGTGCTATACGGATCCATCTGCTGGATTAAAAATTTGCAGTGATCAACACACCATCTTTACGCAGGAAGAAAAGGAAATCATCGACATCTATGTTATTTCTAGCTTCTAAGCATCTGAAATTTCCAATTGAAACATGAGGACTATATTGTGGATTTTGCTACTTTAAAACTTCCTACAAAAGCTCTTGAGGTCCACTTGATTATCCGCACACTGTGCTTCATGCCTCCATGCCTTCAAGCAGCAGCTCTGCGCATCATTCTCCACGCAGGTCAGACATGATGACAACAGAGTTGATTAGCGGGAATACTTTGGAAACATGCCAGACGCCATGGCAGCAGAGTAGAGTCAAGTAAAGGGAACATACGTTCATGAAAGAGGAAACAAAATGATGTTGAGAATGGGCATGGCTTTACCCTCATTCTAGATTGCTTTTTTTGGCTTTTCCCGTACCCAAAAAAACTACAATGGCGGAAGAAGCTCCAGAGGCATTTCATTCTATCATGGAAATCTCATTTCAAATTGCCACAAATTGCGTGCACTATCGTTTGGAAATCCTTCATCTTTAAAAAACTCCGCAGTGTCCGTCAGTAATGCTTCACAGTCCAGCCAACCGAAACTGGTTGGGAAGACGACGGTCATGTGCTTGGAAAGAAGAATTGGAGAGCATTGTTCATGGAGGTGTCCCTATGGCTCTTAGAAAAGAGCTTTGGCAAAGCATTTGTTGGAACGCGGACACAGAGGATAGAGAACTATTATAACGATTTACTTAAGCTGGGAGGAGATGAAGAGTCTGCAGCGGTACCAATGTCCACGCGATTTCTGCTGACGTGCTGCTGTCTTTGAGTGCATTTTCAAATGGCCTCTCTCAGATTCACTAATGGTGTATTGCACATTTAATTTGGGCCAAACTGAGCGAGATTCATCAAGTACACCATTGCCATCCTCACCACTTAATTGTTCTTCATATATAGCTCCCACATGAGCTCCGATACCAATTGAAAAACACTAAACCAACTAATAATAATACACACTCACACTTATAAAATAAATATTACATATATAGAAAAACCAAACATGGCGAAAAAGGACTCACTCTTATAACATTCCTCACATTCTCATTATTAATCAATCCAATCCAATGTACAAAGAATGATAATAGTACAAATACATATATGAAGAAGTTGGTCTCAAGATAGTATGTCTATCTTGGACACTATTGTTGAGAAAATATCTCAACAACACACTAATTTAAGAGCCTAACTAGATAGAGAGAATCTCTCAACGGACTAAGTCTAAACTGACTCCTAACCACAACGAACAAAGTCAATCTAGAAAGGTAAGAATAAATCCTAACTTTCATGATTTTAATTAATTTAATAATTTGGACTTAAAATTGTTTTTAATCTGAGAGTGAAGCTAACAATAATTATAAATAGAGTAATCACATTTACTATTATGATTATGCTAGTTATAACTTATTTAAAATAATAAATTTTTTATTTTAAAAATATTATCCTAATAATTCACCATATTCTAATAAAAATCATTTAAAAATAGATAATCTTCTTAATAATTCAAAACTCTAACCAAATATCAAATAATCATTAACATAATCATCATTAATATACATAATCATCATTAATATATTATATCATATGGAATACAGTGATATATAATTATATATTATATTATTTTAAAATAATTAATATTATTATAATTTATTTAAAATAATAATTTTTGTTTTTAAAAATTATTATCATAATAATTCATCGTATTGTAATAAAAATATTTTAAAACCCATCTTCTTATTTAATAATACAAAATTTTAGCGAAATTAAAAACAATTTCAAAACATGATACATCTCCACTATTTATACTTAATGATAGGTCTTACTTTTCATCCTTGTCTTAAGGATGAACCACAGTAGATGGTTCGAAACATTGACTCAAATCCGATGATGTGATTAATCCAAAATACATTCTGAATAAAAATATTTTTTTACTTAAAAATCCATTATATAACCTTTATGGCATCTATTTAGAAAATTTTAAATAATATTTACTAATTTTATTTTTCATATATATATATATATATATATATATATAATTTGATAAAAATATTATTGAAATTATAAAATTTATATAATTATCTATTAAATTTTTTATGCTCATTTAGCTTATTTAAAGTATATTTTAAATAAACAAAAAAATAAAACTATAAATTCTGTAGAAATTATATCAATCAAATTCCAAAATAAATACCAAAACATAATAATTATGTTTGTGTACATAAATCATAATTTCAATAAAAATTAAATCAATCAAATTCCAAAATAAAAGCAAAAACATTAAAAAAATTATGTTATATAAATAAATCATATTTACACATCTATTTTTAATAAAATATTTCTATTTTTTAATTAAATATTTCATTGGAATTGAAGACCGATTCACAATTTCGACGAGAATTGTTCTTCGTATCGTTTATTCTGACAACAGAGTTGTGATTACTGGTCAATTTGAAAAGAATATATCTCGACTGATCAAAATTCTCAAAACTGAAGGTGACAAAGTTTGACAAAATCTGAAGTGTCCGGAGCATGAGTTGGAAAATTCCACGTTACCCATTAAATTAATAATGAAGATTTCAGCTGTCGACTGAGTTGTTAGTCCGTACCTAAAGTCTCATCGCATAATCTTCATAGTGACGACTTTTGCATTCACATACGAAAACATGCCATCGAAATTTCAAAGCAGTATTTTGTTTAATGATCTGTTAATATGTTAAAATTATATGTTTGTTATTTATTAAAATGTTAAACTAAATTCTTCATTATAAAGTAAAGTTAATAAGTAATTTATATGTTGATTATAGAATGAGGTTTCTAAATTTTGTAAAAGGAAACACTATTTTTCTGCGTTTTCTTTTTAAAATTTTAATATTTTCTCGTAAAATAATTGAACTACAAATTTACAAATTTATAATATCAAGGCATTTAAATAAAAATTAACATTAAAGCATCCATCGCGGTTAGGAAATTGTAAAACAAATAGTTTTCATAGGAAATTGTAAAACAAATAGTTTTCATTGTGTGGTTTGTGAAATTTCATTTTTCCTACATTGAGATGCTTTGAGAGCATAAATTTTAATGGCTGTGTTTGAAGCGTGATTATGATTCACTAGAGTGGTTCTCTATGTAATTTTTATGAGTTAGGTCTTTATTCGCATGTGGTTGGAATATTTTTTGAAATTAAATTTATTTGGAAATGTTTTTTATAATGTGTAATGGTTTTTTATTTCAAGAGGGAATTATTATTATTATTATTGATAGTTTTTGGTTGGACATTTTAAAATAATTCTTTTTCAAGTTAGGAGTAGGCATGGTGCACTTAGTGGTTATAGTCATAGTGGAAAAAATAAGCTTCTTACAAGATCTCTCCAATTAATGATTCTACTAGTTAAAAAATATAATAAAATAATGATTATTTAACCTTAATACTTGTAAAAACCCTCAAATCTCATGGAAACAAGATCATTCAACAATAAAGCTCAAATTCATTACAACAATATATTCAATATGAGCTTTATTGAAGAATTTCACTAATGTCGATCTTCATCATTGTATTTTTCAAGATAAATTTTATTATTAATGAAAATGACTTATTAAAGCATGGGTTTCATGCTTGGGTCAATAATTTCTAGGTCAAAGCCTCCATTGAAGGCTTCTAGGTTTTGTCTTGAATCAATAGAGTCATTATCACTTTTATTAGACCCTTCTTCGGCTTTCGTATTAAGTAAAATGAATTATCTTTGAGTCAAAAAGGTCATTTGTCTCCGCACCAAGTCGACCATGTCCTCATGAATTCGGCCTAAATTAGGGCTATTTGACCTAGTAGAAAGGGTATATATAGAGAGGAAACTTGACCTATTTAGATCACTCACTCAACAAGCTCAATCTACAAGAGGAAGAAGCATAAAAAGAGAGTGAAGTTGTTAAAGAAGGATAAAAGAATCTAGAAGACGTAAATCGAGTTCTTGGGCAATGTATCTCTCACTTGTGCAAGGTTTATGGGCTGTAGCTGATGTTGAAATTCTGATTCTACTGTAGGTCCGAATTTTTTTTGCTTGGGGCCGAAAATTTGTAGTTGGGGATCAAAATTCTCGATTGTAGCTTGATCTAGACTTATGGAGGAACGATGTAGAATACACATAGAAACATAAACACAGACATGCAGTAGAAATAAATCTTCATTTCATTAATATCAAAGAACTGAAAGATGCTTAGAAGAAGAATGGAAATAAACTAGCTCGGGTGATAGTAGGTTATCTCTAAGAAGAGATGTGGCGGCTACCTGTTTCTAAATAGTGTTACAATGAGGCTCAAGGGATTTTTTATTATTGAACAATAAAGGGAAACACTAGAAACCCAAAACCCTAACCTCGAGAGATGGAACGCCAAGAGTTTATGGGCTCCATTGGGGTTAGTTGGGCAGCCAAGTTTCTAGGGTCATAACTTGGTCATATGATCTCCATTTGGCACGTACGACACGTTGCTGGAAATATCTCTTGAGTACTATATCATTTGCAGTATACCCCTACCTGTGGCTATGGGCCTGCTGCAGACCTTAAAAAATGTCGTTTAGGGGGTCAAAACAACTCCAGAGGTTCGCAACCCGAAAAACTACTAAAAATAGTAAATGATGTGATAATTAAGAAGATTGATCAAACCAATTGGAGGTCTAGGTGGAATAGGCGAGTGGCCACCAATATCTGCCTGGATCATAGCTACTACTGGAAAGAAGTCACTCGGAGACTTTGATAGGGATCATCTATTGGAAGGAAGGGTTGACTTGGTGATTGGAGGAGGTATTTTTCTAGGTCGAGAGGGTCTTGGATTGTCTTATCTTGATTTGACTCTACTAGTGGAAGAGTTGGATTGGGTTTTCCACTTGAATGGATTTTGTCCCTGCCAAGTGCCTACATCTTGTGTCTCTTGTTCTTTCGATATTCATACATTTAATTTGGTAATTGCTTGATGAGAGATAAACTAATAAAGACCTAAAACAAGCCAACATAACTCACAAGAAATTATAGAGAAAAAGAAATCAAACCCTAATTCCTATAAGCATTGATTTCTCAACGTGATATCAAAGCTAAGGTGAAAGAAGGGCTAGTTGAAGATCACTTCATTGGCTATCATTTGAAAGAAGGAAAAAATATCTTGGAAGGAAAGGTTACTGCCTCAATGGAAAGTTACTTGAAAATGGGACTCAATATTTTGAGAATTGCAGGAAGCTGGATTGGAAGGATCATTTACAATCTATCTAGGAGAGTCAAGAGTGAAGTATTCATTGTTGCACTTATAGGTACACTTGATGATGACAATGCATGGATCATTGATAGTGTAGCCTCAAGAAATATGACAAGAGAAAGTGGACAACTTCATACTCTATGAAGGGAACCATCATCACATGCAATAGAGCTAGGATGCAACTACAATTATGAAGTGAAGGGCCCTAGATCTACATTGTTGAAGCTAGAAAGTAGAGAAAAGTTACACCTCAAGAACATCCTCTATGCCCTATATTTGAAAAAGAATTTACTTTCCATTTCTTGTTTATAATATAAAGGAGATAGGGTGTCTTTGGTAGATGGTGAAGTTTTTGTTTTGGGACAGGATTCAAATATTTAAAAAAAAAAAGGTTATTGGAGTTAATGAAAGAAGATTATATAGGGTTATAACACCATCTCCTCAATCCCTAGTTCACATGAAGGTCAATCCTATTAAAATTTGGCATAGAAGATATGGGCATATTCATTACAAGATAATAACCTCTCTTAGTCAAATGGTAAATGGCATCCCCAACATCAAGGAATATCATGGATTATGGACAAGATGTGCTTTGGGAAAGAATACCAAGAAAATTTTTACAAGAACTGACACAAGGTCTAAGGAGATATTAGACCTCATTAATTCCAATGTATGTAGGCCCATGTCTACTAAATCTCTTGGAGGCCATATTGACTATGTGACTTTCATTTACAATCACTTTATAAATACATGGCTCTACCTTCTCAAGATAAAGGATGAAGTATTTAAAATTTTCAAGGAATTTGGATATGAAGATGAGCGATTAACTTAAAGAAAGATAAATTCATTTAGATCTGAAAATGGAGGGGAATAAACTTCAAAATAACTTATTCCATATTGTAAATAAATATGTTTTAATAGGGAGCTCATTTTTCCCTACAACCATGAGCATAATGGAGTAGTAGAAAGGAAGAATAGAACCATTGAAGAATGCATATGGATAATGATATTTGATCAAGATCTACCAAAATTTATATGGGGAGAAGAAACCATGACAACAATATACATACAAAATAGAAGTCCTCATAGAATCCTTGATAATATGATACTGAAAGAAGAATTCATAGGGAAGAATCCATGTGTAGACCATCTCTGAATCCTTGCATGTCTCGCATACATCCATGTTCCTAAAGATAAGCCAAAGAAGTTAGACTCTACAAGTATAAAATGTATCTTCGTTCGTTATATCCTTTCATCAAATGCTTATAAAATCTATATCAAGGAAGGGAGGTAAATCGAAGTTAACAAGGATGTTATATTTGATGAAAAATATGCTTACAAAAGATATAAGGATATAGCAATCAAATCTGATGAAGAAGATGTACCGCTATATGAAGAAGAAGACCATAATGTAGAAATTTGATAGAAATTGCAACTGCTTAATATTTCAACCTAAAAGCAAGAGACATAATTCTACCCTACTAATCTGTGGAATGAAAATCACAATTTAGAAGGAAAACTACAAATACACAGTGATCTTAGGGGAACCCAACTGGTAAAACCCCTTAAGACTCTTTGCATTAATTGGTGGAATAATGGAAACTGTTACAATTACTTGCTCCAACTCTGAGCATAAGATGCAAAAGAATAATTGTTCTCTCTGCTCAATTAGAAACTCTAGACAACACTTAGCTAATTATTTGCTCACCAAGTCTCCTATTTCCTTGCACAATTTCTAAGGAATTTGGCCCCTAAAAGATAGGAATTTCCTCCAAATTGAATGCACAATTCCTAAATATTGATCACTGACTGCATGGAACACATGTAGACTCAAAACTAGTTTACAAATGATGTTAGACTACCTTGTCATCTCCACTGCAACTGAGGAAATAGAATTCCTTGAATGCATTAGTTATTTTGATTTGATTTATGAGTTAGCTAACAAATCTTTGATTTAGATTGTTGTCCCACTACACAATTGACCTTCAACTAACTCCAACAATAGTTAGATGTCAGTTAACTAAAAACAACTGAAAATAATTGAACTGGATTACTAAAATCTAGCAATCACAAATGTATAATTGAACTCCAAGACATCTAACTCAAATTTACTAAGCTAACTAAGTGACAAGATCCATGTCACAATAGTTAACTACCCCAAGTTGTCCTGTTGATGTGGAAATTTGATTGACTCAAATTGACTAAGGCTAAAGTCAAGTTGAGCCGTTCTTGCTACATTTTTTCAACACCCCCTCTTAGCAAGAAAGGGATTTTTCACTAACCCTATCTTACACCTATGGGATTCAAATTTTCCTCTTGAAAATGCCTTTTCAAGATGTCAATATATTTCTCCTCAATTGGAATGTATTGTAGCAACATAATTCTCCTATGCACACAATCCCACAAATGATGATACTAGATATCAATGTGCTTGGACCTGTCATGAAATACCAGATTCTCAGAGAGCTTAATAAAACTTTGATTATTACAATATATTATTTTTAGGTCCATCTCCTAACTAAATAGTCCCACAAGTATTGTCCTCATCTAGATTGCTTCACATTCTACTTGACTTGCAGCCATGTATTCAACATCTACTGAGCTGAGTGCCATAGACCTTTGCCTCCTATTGCACCATGAAATAGTAGTGGATCCAAAACTAAAGATAGCACCCGATGTACTTTTCCTGTCAGATGGACTCCTTGCCTAATCTGCATCGGTGAAGCCTTGCAACTTCACTCCCTTTACCTGTCTGTATCATAATCCATAATAGGTAGTGCCTCTAAGGTACTGTAATACATGCTTTTCTACCTTCCAATATAATTTTGTAGGCCTCACCATAGCTTGGCTATGCTGGTTGACTTCATAACACATGTGAAGTCGTTTATTCACAAGATACATTAATTAACCCACAATCTTCCTATAAATGGTATCATCAATGTCGTCACCTAAAGAACCATACTCCTTCCTCCAATTTTTAGCTTGAGGTGTGTCTATGGGCTTACAATTATCCATGTGAAATATCTGAAGTATCTTGGTAGCATACTTTCCTTGAGATGGAAACAATTCACCATCACCCTGCCATACTTCTAGCCCAAGAAAGTAATGCATGAGGACCATGTCTTTCATCTTTTATTCCCTTGCAAGAGTGGATCAAGTGCTCATCACGTGTCAATATTAAATCATCGACATATAAAATAAGAATAATAAACTTACCATCCATCAAAATGTGATAGAGGTTCACATCTACTTCAATTTTGGTGAAACCCAATCCTCTGAGATAATTGTCAATTTGAGTGTACCATGCCCCGGGCACCTATTTGAGACCATACAATACTCTCATGATTCTGAATACATGTGAATCCTGATCATATGTCTCAAATATTTCTAGCTTCTTTATGTAAATTTCCTCCTCAACAACACCATTGAGAAAAGGTAGTCTTCACATCCATCTAGAGGATTTTCCACCCCATCTGCACCCCTATTTCTAGAATGGATCTGATTGAGGAACATCTCACAATTGGAGCAAAGGTTTCCTCATAGTCCACTCTCTCTAGATGAGAGAATCCTTTGTCCACAAATATTTCCTTCTACTTGTCAATGGTTCCACCAACTGCATTCTTCACTTTGTAGATCCAGCTGAAACCAACCATTGATTTCCCTTCTGGTCTTGGCACCACCTCCCATACGCTATTCTTCATGATGGATTTGTATTCTTCCATTATGGCATCAACCCAAACAAGTTGAGAAACTCCTTCCTCAAATGAAGAAGGATCTGTCTCAGTGAGCTCCGTCATGAGAACCATGTACCCATTGTACCTATCAAGTGAACTCCTCTACCTACGTTGTGATGTAGGGGCTCCCACATTCTCCCTAGCATCCTGCAACAATATATCAGCTTCTCTGGTTCTCTTTCTCCCCTATCTAGAGGATTCTATTTGAGTTAGTGCCTCCACTCTACTTCCTATCATCTCCTCTGCATGTGGCTTCTCAACAACCTTCTCAAGCTCATCCTAAGGATCCTCCTTTTCAGCTAGAAGGGATACTCAATTCTCATTTTAGACAGCATCTCTGAGCATTGTCCTCATCAAACTTGACCCCTCTCCATACAATTGTCATCCTCAATGAAGGAAAATACACTTGATAATCGTGTGGAGTTTCAGTGTATCCTACAAAAACTCCCAACTCTGTTGTAGGCTCAACATTCTTCCTTGAATCCTTGGATACATGACAATAATCTGAAGCTCCAAAGATTATGAAATGAGAGACATCAGGCTTTCTCCGAGAGAAAACTTCCTCCGATGTGATCATACCAAGTATTCTATGAGGACTATGGTTTTGCATGTATACTTCTGTGTTGCATGCTTCTACCATTAGATGTAATGGAAACCCCTAATCATTCAACATGGCCCTCGCTTCTCCCACTATGCTCTTCTTCTTCCTCCTAGCCACCAAATTTGGCTGTGGGTTATGGGGTGTTTTCAACTCTCTTTAAATACCTCCTTTCACAAATAAATCCCTCAAGGCATGCGAAAATAATTCACCTCCATTCTCACCCCTGAGAGTCTTCACCTTCTTCCTACTCTCCTTCTCAACCAGTTCCTTGAATTGAATTTGTTTTGAGAAAACTTCATCCCTCCTTCGCATGAAGAAGATCTAACATTTTCTAGAGAAGTCATCAATGAAAATAACATAGTACTTATGTTTCATTATGGAGGTTGTAGAAAGGGGTCCATAAACATTAGAGTGGAATCACTCCAAGATTTTGTTTTCTCTTCTATCTCGGCCATTTGGATTTGATATATTTCCCCAATGTGCATCCCTTGAAGACATCCTACTCGTCAAGCGAACCTTTAGGGAGATTGGTGGTAATTTGTTGCATGATTTTTAATGCAGCATGGTGTAGATGACCCAATATCCTATGCCATAGTTCTCCAACATATTGACTCTACACCTTTTCTTCCTTTCTGGTCAATGTAGAACAAATTTCCATCTCATGTTTGTATAGATTCTTGACTCAAACTCCAATCTGATTCACTTCCTCGATAGCTATGTATCATAGAAATGTTTTCCCTTTACTAAAAATAATATCATAGCCATGATCCTCCAAAACTTCTATAATTAATATCAAGTTCTTCTTCAGTCCAAGTACAAACATAAAATCTTTGAGGTGAAGAGGGGAGGCTTTCTCCCTCTTAAAGGTGATAGTGCAATACAAGGAAAATAACCTCTAGTGGAGGTCATAACAGAGGAATTTTGTGTTATAAAATTGGAAAAATTTGTCCAAAAAACATCTGCTAAAACATCTGTTTGGGATAGCGAATATTTTAGCGGAGGTTTTAGCATAAATTCATCACAACTAAAAAAATCTGAGTGATCGGAGGATTTAGCGAATGATTTTTTTTTCTGACGCTTAATGGAACAAGTAGCATCAGGTGGTATACATAACTGAAAGCACCGAGGCATTGAATGCAAAGAATACAAGTGCATAAAATATACTGCACCGATACTAGGAGATAACAAATCCCTTTGGTGTTCTTCTAAGGAATGACACTGGGGCACACAAAAAATAATTGTTGCATCGATGATTTTTTTAAACTTGCAGCATCGATATGTATCGTACGCCCCATTGCATTAGCTATACAGAAGGATCAATGTTGTTAGTTTTGATAATGCACTATGAAAGTTAGTTTTGAAAGCACTGGTGTGTTAAGAATTACAATGCACCAAGGAATTAATCTCCAACAAGACTAGTGCTTGAAGAGATAAATGCACTCGTGCTATAGTTTTCTTAAAAGGCATTGAGCATGCAAAATGACACTGTCACGGTGCTTTTATATAACATAAGGCACTAGTACATTTTTATCTTATAGACACATGAGTTTTTGGAAAGAAATTTTCTCTTTTTTGGAAACATCGACCTATTATAGTGCAATTATTGTAATTATTAAATTCACTATGCATAAAAAAATCGATATATATCTTATAACAATATTCATATATTAAATTAAAATTTGATTAATGCATTTTTATATGATGTTTGGATTTATTTTTTATCTTATCAGATTTCTCATCTCTTCATTATAATATTTAATCATCCATATATTTAATCAATAGTGTAACATTTCACAACAAAATTGGATAACACAATTGAATAAATTAAAATGTATTTTATTATATTTCAATAAGAGGCTCCTTCTCATGCAAAATGACATTGTTATTGATAACCCATTGTCTTTCAATTCGGACACTATGTCCATTACATTAAACAAAATGTCTCATTTTCATAGACAATTATTTCAAAAAATACAAGAGGTTGCGTTGATATCAAAATCAATCACCATCCTTTGATGGAATTGTTATAAGTGCTCAAGCTACTTCCATGACTTGGGTTATTTGGACGAATGTTGTTTTGATTGCATTGATTTTTTTCATCTTCTTTATCTTGCACTTCCATATACACACATAACAATAAAGTGTAATGAGTGTATCTACTTTGGTGAGAATAATGAAAATTTAAATAAATAATATCCATCATTGCAAATCGAATAGAAATGTACCATAGTAAGAAGTGACTCTAAAATTGTGCACATTATTTCAAAACCAAATCTCGTGCCTTATTGCAACAAGTCTTCTGCTTGCATTGTTCGATACCTTGTTTATTGCATGTTTTAAACCCCATTATAAATCATAGATTTAATATAAATATTTGTTGTTATATTAATTATAATATTAAAGTAAAACATAATAGATGCTTACAAATTCCACATTAATTTATGATATGCCAACATATAATCACAACCCTTATTTAACCCAATGTTTATGAATTCTTCCGATGATTCTTCTTTGTATGTTAACACCTATTTCAAGACATTCAAGGATGGTTGCTGTAAAACAACTTAAAATATACAAAAATGAAACCTTAATTTGTTATAAGTAAATATTAACAATTTATACTCACAAACTTTGAAAACAATCATTTTCTTCCTTGTCATCTTGTTTTATGTGATGAATAAGTTCCATCTTGTTTTCTTTTCTGCAAGAGAATACTTGAAAATTGATATTTAATGCTATTTTTTTTATATGTACAAAGTCAATCATGATTACATACATTTCAAGCACATTATTATTGAGATGACTCCTCTTGTGATGTAATTATGTCCGTTTATTTCACCATCTCGTTGTACACTTTTTTGGACATTCCTACTGGCATGTTTCACATGTAAACACGTTGATCATTTGGGATTTTCATAATATTTATGAAAAAAGTAATAAACTATTTTTATAATGATATATGAACACTAAGTATAACAAAATCGATATTACAAATGAATGGTTTATACTAATATATACATACAATTCTAAAAGTTCATTTTATACAATTAGGAATATTACCTTTTGAATGATTTTTTTTGTTGTTGTATGTGTTTTCTATTGCAAGTCTAATGTTTCATTTACCATTGCCCGAGAAACACTTTTTGTAGTTTAGATATAATTTGGTTCTTAGAATCATTGGATTTATTTTTTTATTGCAAGAAGAAAGTATGTCTATACATTCATTCCACTAGATCTCCCATAGCTTTGTAAAAAAATTTCCCCCTTTCATTAACCTCTAACACCATTCCAGATGAGCTAAGGACCAATTCATCATCATTTACATGTTCTATAATTTTTCTTTTCTTAGAACGACACTCATCATTTCCTTCATTGTTTCTCCCTTTAGAACATTAAACATATATGAATTAATAGATTATTTGAAACATGTTATATAATATTCTTAAGTATATTATTAATGAAAATTAAAAAAAAAAACTCATATTGAATGATATTTTTTCATTCATCTTATTCATCATTACGCAATTTTTCTATTAGGCTTTTACACTCTCCAGCACTTAGATTACAAATAATCTTATCAACCTTGTTCATTTTGTGGCTCTGTATGACACTCACCAACCAATACATATTAGTTAAACTTACATATACTTTAAACATATTAATTTTGTAAAGAAATTATAAAGAACTTGCATTCTCTATTTTTTTCTTATGTGTTATCATTGTGTCGATCAATATTTTTGTTACTTGAGACCTTCTAAGACAATTTTTTATCAATATGCAACCTATAACATTCAACATAGAATCCATTAAATATGTTTTATAGATAAATCAAATAATTTTAAGCAAAAAAAACTCTAGTAACCACTACGTTTATCTAAATAAATGCATTGATGTGTTTAGAACATTAAATACACTAGACATTTAATTGTTCAAAACCGTCTTGGAAAATTAATTTTAAATTATTATGGTTCAATTTGTAAGGATAAATAAATCAAAATGATTTAATGGTGCTATTTGGAAGAGGTACGTTGATGCGTTATACATATGTTTTTTTCTAAGTTAAGTGAATCTATTAATATGTAACAAAAAATGTACAATGAGGCTCAGGCCTCAGCAGTGCTTAACATAGTTTATCAGAGAATATCTTGACTGCCCCAACATTGGGGAAACCAGTCCGCAGAGGCAAAAATACCCAGATATGGGATATCAGTCTTTAAGACCAAAAAAAACAAAAACCAGAGAAGTTTCACCAGGACAAAAATAAATCCAGACAAATTCCAGTAGAGCAAACATATCAAAAAAGACCAGTCAGTAAAGGAGACCTCAGCTGGCGACACCTGGCAGCCACGCATCATCATTTGAACTCGTCTGGGATGGGCTCCTCTACAACTGGACATGCATACTTCATCCAGTCATCCTCCTCCTTTGATGACGCACCGCCGTGTGGCCCACCCGCAGGTTGGACGCCACCATAGCTACCAGCCGCCGCCTGCGGAGCTAACCCTTCAGTCCCTCTTCCACCTGGGGAGCGTGTGGCACCAGAACTACCACCCTCAGCATGCTGACCGCCACCCATGGTCTGGCCATGCAGAGCAGCCTTTTCCTCGTCTAGCAGATTCTTTCCAATGTCACGACCATTTCTGCATCTGTGAGCCTCCTCTTGCCGCATTTCAGAACTTTCCGCTGGGTAGCTTGCAGCTCATTATCTTCAGTGAAAAGGATGGTGATTGTAGCAGTAATCACTGGTCTGTTCAGGTTGCTGCGAAATCTGAATTGGGTCGAGTGGGGAGCAGGGTGAGGGGGCAAAGGGAAATTGGCAGTGTGAACCGTGAAATCTCTGCGACCTTCACCTGGAGACAGAGCACGACCCCGACCACTGCGAGTATTGGGATACCTTCCCAAAACAGAGCTATGGGGGTGAGGAAGTTCAGGGGAAGGAGAGGAGGCAGTGGGCTCAGGATTCGGCGTCATCTGAGGGCGGGCACTACCTCCCCGAGTCCCCCCTCTGTGGCTCCTCATGCGATGACGAACCATGACGGAATGCCTGGCCAAATGTTCAGTGGGAGCGATGGCAGAGGAATTGAGCAGGGGAACAAGGACCGGTTGGGCGGAGATTAACTGGTAGAACCTGGAATGGGAATGGTGATGCCCATTACCGAAATCAACACAGCTCACTAACCAGCAGCGACGCCTAGTGACTATGCAGGAGCTGGGTTCAGTAGCTTGGGGTGGGCAATTGCAGTGGAGCAGGGGAGAAGGAGACACAATGAGATGAGGGGAGTCCATGTCTGGGCAAATGATAGCCATTTCTCGACCCAAGCATTCATTAAATGCTACTTGCGGTCTGTCATGAATTCGACTCAGGTTGGTGTGGGGTAAAGCGGCATTGGCCAAGTGGCCAATCCTCTCACTGCCATCCATCCTATTCTTCATTAATTGCATTAAAAGTCACCCGCATCCGGGTGCGTTGATGCGCTATATTACAACGGGAGAAACAATTATAAAAACAGATAGAACAAAGAGTGTTATAAGATACCGATATGTAGTATTACATAGGGATCACACCTGCATTATATTACGAAGCGCACATGATGAAACATATCGTTGCTTTAAAAAAAATGGAGAAGTTCGAAAGGGTTTGGGTCTAATTCAATAATTGATTCCCATACCTTACATGTCAAATGCCATATATATTGTAAGTACATAAAACCATTAAATTTAAAATGCCTAAATGGAAAAAAAATAATTGTGAAATGGTAGAGGAAGTTAAACCCTCAGATGAAATTTTACAGGAAGAAGTAAAGGTTTAAGGTAGGTATTGATTTTTTGTTTGGTCTGAATTTTAAATAAAGCTATATATGAAATTAGATCGTAAGAAAATTTACTAGTAAAATCTATAGTAAAATTTTTATTATACGAGTTTTTAATGTTTTTTTTCTCTGAATTCTTAATAAACCTAACAAACATTGTAAAATATTTTAACGGTAAAATTTGAGATTTTTTTTATCCAACGTTTTGACTAAATCACCATACCTTTCAACATCTAATCTTTCAATAGATCCAAAATATTTTACAGTTCCACAACGCTCTTAGTAAGTCTCTCTTGCAAATGATCTCTCCTCAAACTAAACCCTAACAAAAATTGTGAAAAATTTTATTAGTAAAATAAACAACAAAATTTAATTTTTTTACTATACAAGTTTTTGAGTGAATCACCATAAGTTTCAACTTCTGATCTTTTGAATAGTTATGTTGCTCCAAAATATTATGTTGCTACACAGTGCTCGTGGTATATCTCTCTTGCAAATCACTCACTTGAAATTTTGAGTAAAATAATGAAATTGTGAATAAATTTTCAATATTTAAAAGGTTTTATGAAATCAGATTTTGAAAAGTCAATTGCTACTCATTTTTTAATTTTGAAAAAGAAAAAACTGCACTTTTGTTTTCAATTTTTTCCAATTTCTCCACATATTAGGGTGTTCGATAGTTAAGCACACCAATGTGTTTATATAAAAAGTGCAATAACATTGCCAGGGTGCCAAATTTTTTCAATGCACCGACATGATACGATTTTTTTTTATTTTTTTTCGAAATCCTGAAACAATGTGATTTTTTTTAATGCAATGGTGTGTTTTCTCTTTAAAAGCATTGATGCTAAAAAATGCGATTTTTTTTAATGCAACGATGCATTTTCTACTTAAAAGAATTGATGCTCTAATTGTTATAAGAGCACCGAGTTGGTTGAATTCGTTTTTGTTTTTTAAAATCGGGAAACATGTGCTAGCAGTGTTGCTTTTTTTTAAACGCATCGGTGTGTTTTTGTAGAAAAGCACTAATATGATAACATATTTTTTTCAAAATGCCATAAACTTGTGTGTGTATTATTTGAATGCCTAAATTCTATTATTTTTTTAAACACATTAGTGTGATTTTTTCTTGTAAGCACACCGATTGGGTTTAAAAGTTATATGAAATTCTAATTTTACATAAAATGACATATTAATCTCAAATTATCCTTTAGGATGTATCCACATGAATTACAATAGTTCATAATATACATTTTCCAATTAAAGTCATATTATTCTTGAAAAATAGTTTGAAAACTATATTGAAATTCAAATTGTGGTTATATAGTTGTCGAGATTAGTTTTGGATATGTACACACATTTTTATTTATGATTTTTTTCAAATCCAACTCATTCCATATTACTGATTAAAATCCTTCATGGAGTTCTCCCTTTCCATCTCTAGTAAGTTTAAATTTTATTTATATTCCAATTATCTAATTGATTTTTTTTAATCCATATCAATTTGAATAAAATTGTATCCAAAGTTGCAGAAAGCTAATTCAGAATCGAGGTTAGATACAAAAAATATTACTCCATATTTTCAAAAAAATTGGTTATCAGGAACAACATATCGCAAGTAGTTAGTAGATGAAAATGGAAAACCGTTTCACCCTTGCCAATTGTAACATGGCAGATTTCAGCTGCAATCTTCGGTAAAAAATGGTAATAATTGTTTGATATAATATAATTTCAACAAGGCAATTGAATTGACGTGCTTAATAATATCATTTATATTGTACTAATGATGTTCAATATTTTTTGAAATTAAGATACTAGTTATGATGAACAAGCCGTTTACCATCTTCTAAAGCACCCCACTATAATGTGAACTCGGGAGAAGGTTGCATTAAGAGCAAGAATCATAGAGGACACGTAAAAAGAATGGTTGAATCAACCACCTATTCAATTCCCAATATGTCTAGATTTACCAATAAGGAATGACTACAATAATAGTAGTTATTCATCATAAGTTGGCAATGGAGGCAATCCAATGGAGGTTGGTATAGATGATTACTTATGAGATACGATTACCATAAAGGAAATGTTGTTAGATGCATTCCATAATGATGAGCTAGGGGATGATTCTCATATCATTGATACCTTATTCGAAGGTCTGAAATATGCTTCCACTACCCCTCTCTTTGGACTTGGCGGTAAGTTAAAGTCTACTGAGCTGGGGACAACAATGTTGTTGTACAACAAGAAAGCAAAGTTTGGCATGTCGAATGCATGTCACATAATCAAGTTTAAAAATGGTCGATTTTATGAATGTTAAATATTGACATTGTACAATTATATTCCCCACCTACTACATGATATTTGAAGATAAGGTTCTTCCAAGTGATAATGTCTTTTTGAGTAGTCGTGAAGAGACAAAATAATTGTTGAAAATATTAGGTGTTGAGTACATATCATATCATGCATGTACTAATGGGTTTATTCTATATAGAGAAAAATATAGATACAAAGAGATTTGTGTGATAAAGGAGAATATAAAATTAATATAAATAGTAATAATATATAGTATTATAAAATAAATGATGTATTTTGATGCTTATTTATTTTTAGAAATATATCATTTATTTTTACCAACCATATATATGCCATATAAATTTCACAATAAAAACATTATTTAATAATTATATTATTTTCATTAAAAAAAACAAAAAACAACAATGAGCATGTCCATTCTGAATTTTTAAAATTCACCTCTGCGATTCTCAAGGTTAATACCTCTTATGCTTTCACTTTTCCGATAAGATTAATCATCTACGTAACAACCCAAAAAAACCATTATTTTTTGCATTTCATAATTAATCAATCAATACTCGAAGTCTGCATACAATCACGGTTTCAGCTATGACTATTGATCGATGAGAAAAATGGCAAACAATTATGTTTGCCCACCGGTCAACTCGACTTCCAAAAAATAATGAAGTAAACAATTATGTTTTCCCAAACGTCAACTGGACTATTGAAAATAAAAATGAAGTAAACAATCATGTTTCTTGTTACTTTTAGTGGGATTTTGTGGAATCTTTTTTCGATGGGTTTTCCATTCTAATTTCTCTAAAATCTAGCAGGAATTTATTGAAATCACAAGTTTGATGGGTAACATCTGCAAAGAAGTGCTCTAGGGGGTTTCAGGTTGGTGAATCCATATATACTGTTAAAAAACCAGTTTAAATAGCACAAATCAAGATTTCACCTCAACTTGTTCCACGAGATTCTGGCACCGAAAAGTCCAAAAATTCCACTAAAATAAACTCCATTATGTTTCCCCCCCTGTCAACTGGACTCAAAAAACAAAAACTAAGTAAAAAATTATGTTTACCCATGGGTCAACTGGACTTTCATGACATACTAACTATAGTTGATTATTATTATTACTATCCAATTTTAAGGTCATGGCAATTATTATTATCATTATCTAATTTTAAGGTTACCGCCAAGTGCCAAACAACAAATTATTTTATGATACCCCTTGTTTGTGAAACAAGGGACCCTTATTTGATATAAGTGACCCTTGTTTATGGAACAAAAGACCATTATTTGATAAAAATGACCAATCTTAAATGCTTCAACCTTGACTATAATTACCCAATTACAAATTCAATCAAAATAATGATCTCCTCTTCTTTGTGCTACATATTTTTTAGATTGAAAGGTGTGATGAAGGATGAATTTCCATTCCAAATCTTGCGAGAAACCATCGAGTACACTTTTTGAGTGGGATGGGTTCCATCCCAAAACACATATTTTTCTCAATGTTTGCAAAGAAAGCTTTCTATTCTTCATACTCCTTCTTTGGAATCTCCAACACACAATACAAAGTCATGTTAAAAGGCCCCACTCCACAGCACACAGATGTAGTGTTTTTAAAACCTACAACCAAGGTGAAATCCCATATTGCATTTAGTCAATTCACAAGCCAATCCATAGCTATAACATTTTTGAAATTTGTAATTGTTTTCCAAGTATCTCCAAATTTTACCATAGGATTCGCCATGTTGAAATAAATTTAATTAATCATAATCTTTAGAAAAAAATATCTGTCCGTCAAATTTTTGATTCAGATGGTTGATGAGTTGCCTGAGACAATCAATATATGCCATTAAGAGTTGATTTGTACTTCCAAATGTCCACCATTATATGCCTTCACTTGAGTGAGCCTTGAATTTGGAGTACACCCCACAATGGGGTTGTTTATTACAATTAATTTTCTTGCCCCCTTATTGTACAGACTCTGTAACATCCACCACAGAGAAGAGGATAACCTCAAATTTAACATAATGGAATAATCAGCCAAGAAACTAAGGAAATACAAAATCATGAGGGATACGACACCAACAAGTGTTCCTTATGTTTACTAAGTCGCAGCTTAACAAAATCTTGGGCACTTGTAGAATTTTGGAACGTGGTATTCAATAAATAGTTGAGGCCAATATCATGTCCACCAATGTTAATGTAATACAATGTGATATCCCCAGATCTTGTAAATATTTAAATTTAATCCATACCAAACAAATTATTTATTATTTTGTTATAAAAAATATTTTTGGTATTTTTATCTTCTGAAAGGTGAAATAGCAGTTATTTGTTAATATGATTTTATTTATTTGCTAAAGTAGTTAGGAAAGACAGTTACCTGTCCCTAACTAATTTGTTGAGAATTTATTCAGGAAGATCAAGAGGATAAGGGTATCTGAGATTAGGAGTACTTGGAGCAAGAAGAAAAAGAATATGTGCTGAAGGGTCATGCAATTTAAGTGCCTATGTCTGGAATTGGACCAGATAGCAGTGAGACCAGATAGCAGGGAGACTATTTGGTTTAATAGTCTCAAGGTTGGGAGGCAAAGGAACCAGAGGTCAAATCTAGTTGTGGACTGAAATAGAATAAATCTAGGAAACAATGGTCCAGATAAGTAAAAGAAATTCTCATGTTTAAATGCTAGATAATTGTCTTGTGTATGATATAATCTATGCAAGCTAATCATTATCATGAATTAGGAAACTGTTATATAATTTATAGTATTTTCATAAGAAGCTAATTAGTTATTTCATCCAAGAAAAGGGATTTTCAGTAATTAGATTAAAGACCATAGACAGTTTGTAGAATCTATTTCTAGAAAGACAGATAAGGTCTCTAAAATAAAAACTATCACTGATAGAAATTTCCATTTAAAAATCAAGAGCGGTGGTATAACCCATTGTATTACATCTTAAACACTTTTAAAGTTGCTAGTGAAATGAGAAAGGGGCGAAACTGAATACAGGTATTGTCGAAGCCTGAGATATCCGAGGGTTACTCAGGGTCCTTTCCCTTATTCGGTATACAGATACCAGAGAACACGAAACTTCATAAGATTTTGGAAATAGAATAGTAAAGAGTTTACAAACAAGCTAATTAAATAAATAGGTAGTAGAGAAATTACATGTACAAAAATATCTTTATTATTCAAGTACTTAAAATAAAACATAACAGTAAATTCTGAGGAGTCGCCCTCAAATTTCAAACCCTAACCATAGCAAAAGAACATGTCATAGCCCTTTCTGAGTAGAAATTGAAAGCACACATTTTGAATTAGTAAATAGCTTATTCATAAAAACCCAACAGATTAAACAAAGGCACTGTGGTAGTAATGCTACTGCTGAAATATATATAAATATAAGATGAATGAAGAAAATAAGTTGGAACTTCATAACATTCATAAAACTTAAGAACTGTCATAAAACTTAAGAACTGTCATAAATCAATTTACAGCAAGTCAAGCCAGGGTTCGGTTTGTTTTACCAACCCACGACATTCTTTCATTACCATTATGCCTATCTACAGGCCGTTAGAACAAACAAAATATGACAACTAGAAGCTAGGATACATATAAACCCTTTATTTTACAAAGAACTTGACTTCTCGGGCAACCGAGAATGTTTTGGAAGAAAAACTAAACAGACCTAGTTCGTAGTTTATGCAACAATAGCCTTGGAGAATAAAACCCATAATCAATTAATCATATCTAAGAACCATAACAGTGTGAAATACCCGGAGGTAGTTACGACAACCCTTGCCATACAC